>JAODXP020000019.1:38760216-38939139 GCA_027497455.2 Sardinella longiceps | reverse complement strand
CGCCTTTGGCTAAGCCCCGCCCCCCATTGTTGACATTCCAGACTCCGACATTGCTTACTAAAGTTGCATAGGAATATAATGGGAAACAGTACGTCTGTCTGTAAAAATGAACAACTCGTGACTTTTGTGCAGACCTAACAATATGATTACAATATGCCTGTATAGGCGAAAGCCAGTATGACATCGAGGGATATGTTGCAAAATTAAAATCTGGCTTCGTTGAATGCCAGGAGATGGAAATTCACTGATGGCTAATGTTAGATTTAATAGCAATGCTTCGTTTCATTTGGATCAGGATGAAGGATACTATCTTGTAACAAACAGGTGACAAATAAATGATTGAACAGTTAAGTAGCCTACATCGTAACATTAGTGTCTCTATATTTTAGTCAACGTACGGTAAATAAATTATTTCCCTAACTGTTAAGGGCGAACATGCTGCTGCTAACCCACGTTAGCCCAGTTTAACTTAGGCTACAGTGCTACATGAAGTTCATGAACAACTCCGTTAACTCTGTTGATCCTTGATCGCTCACACCTCCACTTTCACATGGAAAGCACAAGCCCAAGCCCCTTTTAACTGTTTCTACAACCACCAACACGTTTCTACTGAAGATCATTCATATTTGTCCAGACGAATCTCCCTCTCTCAACACTGAAAGTTAACAGTGATTAGCAAACTATGCTCGCGATATAAGGGTGACGGCTGTGTTTGTTTTCTTTAAGTGACACGAATGTCATCTACAACGTTGACGTGTATTAAGCCCAATAAGTAGCCGTAATTGTTTATTTCACATTGAATGGACTGTGTGACCTAATACACAGGCATGTTAGTTCGTCTTCTTATGGTTTAGTTGGAGCCGTCTTCTAGGGGAAGCCAACAGGTGGGAGCCTGGAGGAATTAATTTAATTAAACTTAACATAATTTACAAAGATCTGAACGAAATTGACATGGCATTCCTCACATCAGTGTTAAATCAATACAGTCCATATAATGTGACCATTGTTCTATATTTACATCTCTATAAATCTGAAGAAATACGGAGAAAATTCAAAGCTCCTAATGCAAGTCTATGGGGCTTACGCCAGCGAATGTCGGACCCCTGCCGGACAATGAATCATTCTGAACTCCAATTGGTTTATCTGCGTTCGATGGGCGGGGCTTAGCCAAAGGTGAATTGTGTAGAGATAAATATTTACAGAATTTATCATCCTAGTAGTGAGCCTGTAGCTCCCAAGTTAGGTTACAAAATATTAGATATCAGTCTTGTACAATCTTTTAGTAAATTACGTTCAAGTAAAAACTGTTTCATTCGCCCTGCTCTCACCTACATATTTAACGACATTTGCCATATAGCTTTAGTTTCTTCACAGACTGAGGACAATCGCAAATCCTAACCGCAAATCCTCTCCGTTTAACCAGTCTATCATGGGTAGCGTCATCTTGGTTTGCTGAGCAGGCATTAGGAAGAGAGATGCTGGAAGTATCACATGATAAAATTTGTTTTTGGTTTCCAACTTGCACGCCGCTCTTTTTTTTCTTCTTCTTTTTTTTTACTCGCGCACCGCTTATTTTATCCATCTCTCCCCTATACCGAGTAACTATAGACGGTTTCATGGAATGCGCGCGTGATCAGAACGTTCTGCCTTTGGCCCTAAAGTAACTTCCGTTCTGTTGAAATACAATGGGCTTCTGCATTAATTATAGCGATCTCAAACGTAGTAAAAAATAGTTTTCAGGCAAGCTAACGTCAGAGTGCAGTGCTGCGCTGTGGAGTACAAATAAATAAAATAAAATAATAATTAAAAAACCGAGTTACTGAAAGTATTTCAATATTGGTGAATGGAAATAGTTCATTTTAACCAGGATGAGCACAGGTCTGAATGCTTGAAATATAGGTTGAAATAAAACCACGACACTGACGTTTCGTTTTGTTACTTAAAATAAAAATTATCCCTGATGCACAGGAATACACATTGCACGCAAACATGCTGTATTTAGCCTATCTGTGGTCAGTACCGTTGCAACCTAGCCAAGCATTTCGAGGCTTTGTAAACAGAGGTTTCAGGACGTGCTTTATATCGCCTTCACAATGTAACGTTAACAAGTGTTTTCAGTCCAGGAAGCAACCACGGAAAGTTTTTGTTTAATTATTTAATTAAGCTACTCTGGCTACAGTTAACGTCACTAGCAATTCATCTGACAAGCTGACATGCTGACCTAGCCCTTGCCTACACAAATCAAGGTTTTAATGCGTGAATGGACGAGAAAGGTAAGATAGTTTCTATCTGTTTTAAATCAGCTGTGTTTGACCTGACGAAGGGTACAGTTCATAACATAATTATATGAATGTTGTGAAGGATAATGTCTGCTGTCATGAAGGAGCATTCCGCCGCTAGCCACGTTTAGGCTATAGCTAACATCAGTCAGCTAAGTTGTCAACAGAAGCCTAGAATTAGAGATGGGTAAAAACGCTAATGTAGTGATGAAACGAAATTAGCCAATGTCATTAAGTAGCGATCTATGCAGGAATGTTTTTTGGGCGATAGGAGGGATTATTATAGCACATGTATCGATAACAAGGAGGTTGTAGCAGGCAGCATGATATTGCTGAACTCACTAACACAGCATCCTCACTGGTTGTTGACAACAAATTCCTTACCGTGTCTTACAAACGGATCTTGTTGGCTTGGTTTACTGAAAAAGCTGAAGTATGCGGTCATTCTCTGTGTCTTGATGTCTTATCAGAAGTCCGACCGTCAGTTCAGTAACGTTAAATTACAGCACAGCTTTGAATAGCACTGTCACAGTGTGCAGGATTAACCAAACACTGAATGAACCGCGATTAACGTTGCATTTTGAGCAAATGTAGTTAAACCACTGCTCTTTTCCTTGAATCATATTCCGTACATCACCGGTTAATCATAATTTAAACAAGTAGCTTATGGAATGTACTTTTTATTCATTATGTATGACCATTCATAAACCATTGATCAGAAGAACTCCGTTGATTTTGATTGTTTGCGGAAGTCCACCGGAAATAAAGTTAGGGCCATGGAACGTTGGTGCATTGTTTTTGTTGACAACGGTGAAACGGTCTATAAAGAAGAGATAAATGCACTTTATTTCAAAGATTCTGCAGCTCGAAGGCCTACACCAGTTTTATGTCTGCGGCATCCTTGCCACACGGAGAGTTTTCATTGTGCACGGTTTTACTCTTAAACAGACCTGAATTGGCGGTAGCCTAATGCAATTGACAAACATATCCGTTAAAGGATTTTTTTTTAAATGCCAACACATAGCCTAATATAGCCAGGGCTTTTTAAAATGAACTTTGTAGCCTGAACATCCTCCGCTGCCGCAAACCTGCAGATGTGCTTACGTCACAATGGAATAGCCTAGGCCTACGTAAAAAAGCCTCACATCAAACGTAGCTTAGGCCTACGCGAGATGCTATTTCACTATTGCCTAGATCAGCAAGCGGACGTCTCTGAGAATGCTCCGTAGGTTTGTTAAATAATTAAGAGAACTTCACTCTGAAAAGGTAAGATCATTTCACAACCTTGAGATGGTAGAACCCCCAGCGGAGAACTGTGCCCATCAGTGTTTTTTGTTGCATGCAAGAAGTTGTCTTTTCCCAACTTTCTGACATAGTATAAACAGCATGACATTTGTCCTAAGTGCTCTTTAATATTATTTTTAACATAGCTTAAACTCATTCTAATTGAACAGATGTTGACTTAGACACATCACATGCATAGCAGATAATGTGGTTGCTATGGTTACTGAAGTTGTTGCTATGGTGGTTGCTAGGGTAAACATATGGTTGATGCTGGTTGCTTATTATGGAAGTGCTTGCTAGGCTACTGAGGTGGTTGCTATGGTAACTGTTACTTTGGTGCTTTACAGCGTCATGGTTGGCTTTGTGGGTGTGTTGCTAGACTTTAGGATGCTGGATATTGATGTTGTACAGGGTAACTGCCAGTGCTTAATTTGTGCCGGAACATGCCGGAACAGGATCCCCCACCTCGTCATTTTGACCCTCCCGCGTTCCGGGACTTATTTTGGCTGATCCGCCACCTCTCGTGAATAATAATAATATTTTTTTATTTAAAAAAAAAAAAAAAATCATGACAACGTTTTAAAATGTATAAAATCAATTCATGAATTGTACAAAATAAATTGATGGATTTTGTTTTCATAATAAGTCTTCATACCTTCATGTATTTATTAATTAAATTCAATGTTACTGGTCGCCGGGGATTTGTTGACAAACCACGCCTCAGGAGGAACAAAACCGAAACTTAAGAATACTGGCAAATCGAGGAGGTCAGTGTGTCAGTGAGAGGGGCAAACGAATGGTGTGTACTAAAAATGTCTAAACGACAGATGAATTTGATGTCCTTTTTTAAGAAAAAGGAAGAGGGAGATGAGTCAAAAAAACGTTATAAAGCAACCGGCGATGGGGGCAGCAGCATCGCAATTGAAGCAAGTAGAATGGCTAGTTCCACCGCCTCAACAGCTAGCGTGCAGGTGCACGGACAGCTAGCTACCGGTGCTGATACCGACGACGACACAGCAACGGATCAGGACAATCGCCACCAGCCAAATACAGCGGAAGAAGAAAGTCGTGATGATCGCCAACAGGTCAGTGCCTCATTTAGCCTGGAGCAAGAAACAACCAAGCTGGACCAAGAGGTGGGTAGGCCTACTGGAACAGCTAACGTGGAAGGTTCAGGAGAGGAGAGCGGAGAGGAGAGCACGGGAAGGGGCGGAGAGGAGAGCGCGGAAAGCGGCGGAGAGCAGGATGGGGCTTCCAGCGAGAGATCTGGGATGGGATGCTCAAATATTTGGACGGCAGATCAGTTCAAAGTCAAGCAGACATACAACCCCTGGCTCATTATGAAAAGTTCTGGTTTGGGCTGCACAGTCTGTAAAAAAGTGGGGACATTGGGGCCACTAAAGACTGGGGGGCTGAAACTTGCCAAAGAGTGGGTGTCCAGTACAGTGTCATCATCCGCTTTGGATATTAAAAAACAGCAACGCGCACTCCGGAAAAAAGTATTCGAACATGCCCGTACTAAGGCTCATCTGGCAGCCGCAAGCATTCTGGAAAAAGCCAAAGTAGACAGTATGGGCCAGTGTGTAATGAACAGTCAGTCAGAACAAATTACCACCACAGCTCGCATATTTCGCACAGCATACAAGGAGGCTAAACGTCACCGTCCCGCATATGGCTTTGAGCAGGAGATTGATTGTCAAGAATTAAATGGACTGGACATGGGGAGGATTTTGCACTCAAACGTAGCGTGTAGTAACATTCAAAAACACATTTCAGAAGAAATGAAAAGAAAGCTATTCGAAAAAATAGTTCTATGCGCACCGAAACTCAGTTTAATGTTGGATGAGTCAACTAGCTTGAGTAAGAAGAGCTGTTTAATCATTTATATTCGTGCTCAGTTGCCCGACATGGACAAACCCACTAACATTTTTACTGAGCTTGTGGAGCTAGAGGATCTAACTGCCCAAGGTATTGTCCATGCACTGCTGACTGCCCTGGAGCGTCTTCACTTCACCCAGGAATTTCTGTCTAAAACCCTCATTGGGGTAACTTGTGATGGTGCGTCCGTTATGTTGGGGCGTAAAAGTGGAGTGGCGAGTCGGCTCCAGGCAATGTTCCCCAACATCACTCTGTGGCACTGCTCTGCCCACAGACTTGAGCTCGCGGTTGCCGACGTAGTGAAAGAGATGGGCGCCGTAAATCACTTTAAAATACTGATGGACAAGTTATATGCACTGTATAGCACATCCAACAAAAACCGATTGGAGCTGAGAGCGGCTGCGGAGAGCCTCGATGTACAACTATGCAAAATAGGTCGAATTCTAGATACCAGGTGGGTGGCATCGAGTTTTAGAACAGTCGACGCTGTGTGGAAGAATTACCCAGCACTTTACAAGCATTTCCAAACGGCATCCGACGATCCCTCTCGTGATGGCATCACAAGGAGCACATACAGCGGCCTTGCTATGCGCCTGTCTTCACATGCCTTTGTGAACAATTTAGGCATTATGTGCGATGCACTACAAGAATTGTCTGAGCTTTCAGTTGAGCTTCAAAAAAGAGACGTCACCATCATTTCAGCACACAAGACAATTTTCCGTGAAATCAGAGTATTCGAGGCAATTTCAGAACGGCCAGGGCGCTACACTGAACTGAGCCAAAGGGGGATCGTTGAAAACTCGTTCCAAGGTGTCACACTGAATGGAGGAAAGCCAAGTGACAAATCACTCGACCACAAGCAGTTTTTCCTAACTGTGGCCAAGAACCTGGAGAAGCGCATGCTATCGCAAGGAGGTCGGTTGCCAGACAAAACTGGATATAACAAATTCATTGAGGAGTTGAAGGTACTTTATTGGCCTGATGGAGCAGATGCGTTGTATGGAGAGACTGAGGTTGAGTCACTGTGCCAACGCTTCAATATTACAAACCCACGCGCAGTCATACGGGCCTACAGGGCATACAGAGACTCGGGTGGAAACGACATGCCCGATGAACTGAGGGAATTACTTGTTGCCGTCAACAGTATTCCAATTGCAAGTGCTGAATGTGAGCGTGGATTTTCTCAAATGAATTTGATATGCACTCCCCACCGTGGCTGTCTGCTCATACCCACCATATCATCTTTGCTGTTCCTGAATCTTGTTGGACCACCACTGGATAAATTCAACCCTGTCCCTTACGTGAGGTCGTGGGTTTCCAAGGGACACAGAAACGCGACAGACGCACGCAGTAAAACCCGCAACAGAGAGAGGGAGGAGAATCCGGACATGCTGGTGATGTGGAGTATTATGAGCAGCTAAATGGTGAGTCCTTCGCATTTGTTGTCCGTAACACACACACACACACACACACACACACACACACACACACACACACACACGCGCGCGCGCGCATATGAAAACATATTACCTGTACCAAAAGTTAACGCACTCAAAATATGGTTGTTTTCTTGAATGTTTGTACTTCATGTAGCGCTGGGTCGGGTTTTTTTTTGTAATGCAATCTTATGGCATTTATAAAAGGGATGTTGTCTGAAATTGAGCCTTTTATGTGCCACAGCTGTAGAAGTGGCAACTCACTTGATGTTTTTTTGTGCGTTCCGGGACCTGAGTCATGTCGTCATCGACTTGTCGTTATAATGTACTTTGCGTTCCGTTACCTACTGATTTACAAATTAAGCACTGTAACTGCGTATTGGCTGCTATGCAATATGCTGTCAGAACACACCGTGAAAGCATAGGGTAGGCTAGGTGTCAAGGTTGTTGATTTGTTTTTGCGATGAATTTTGGTTGCTAACATATGGTTGCTCTAGAAACCATACCTTAGGCTAGGCAGAGATGTTGAATGGTAGATGGAAGATGGATAGTGGCCTTGGTAAGCATGTAGGCTGTAGATGCGTACTGGATGCTGTACATTAATCAGTTTTCAAGTGAAACAGCTGTCATTGGTCACTGTTAAGGTTACAAAATGATTGCTGGGAGTATTCATTTGAAACAAGCACTAAGCATTTTGATCAATCTACCAATCTGTACATGATCTATGCATTCACTGATGTTGATATGATTCATGTGAATCTCTTCCAGACAGTGAAGACATTTTGTGAGAATCTCACAATCATGGAAGGTAAGTACCATTATGTTTTCAGTAGTGAAGATATGCAATTTTCTTTTAACTTCCATGGACCCATTATGGTCTTAAGGAAAGTATTGATAATACTGAGTTGTTTTGTTAAATTTTCATGCATAGAAGATCCTTCAAAGAGTCGTCTGGGTTCTTCAAGACTCAAGGAAGGCTCGGACTCAGGATCTGCACTTAGCCCTCCACAGGACAAGATGGACCTCTCTTCTTTACAGGAACACATTTTAAATCTCACAGAGGAGTGAGTTCTGTTTCTTACAAATTGACCAAACTGCTTGAAACAACAGACCTTTGCCATTAATAGAGAGAACCATTTCTTAAAGCTTCTTTCTTTTTTACTTTTTCTTAGTGAATGGAGAGTTTTCAGCAGCATGCTGCATACTCCTGTGAGTATTGGTCTTAAAAACAAACAATGTTGTCCCCTAGTTAACCTTCCACACTATTCAAACCATCATTCCATTATTTTTACATTGTTCCTTTCTTGTCTGTGAAAGTAAATGAGACTATGATATTTCTGTTCAACACAGATGACACGCATGCAGTTTGCTGAAATATGCATGGCCGTAATGAAGGTTGTGAGCCTCAGCTCCATTGCAGTTATTGTGCCTGCATACGTGGGTGTGGCAAAAGATGTGAAAACCAGCAGACAGACTACACCAACAACAATCTCTGTCATTACATCAACTGAGAGGTAGTGACTACACAGTGTGACTTAGAATTCATCACAAGAAAGCTGAGTACTGATTTTCTTTCTGATTTTTTGGAAATTGTGCTTCTTCTGTAGGTCTTACCGCAGCTCTAAGGCCACATCTCCTGAGACTGAGAGTGCCGCCTCCTCTTCACCTGATTTGCCTGGTGGACCTGTGAGTGACTTGGTGCACCGGATGAAAGGAGTCCTGGCGTCTCTACGCAAAACTGTGGCGTGGTATCCTGCTGAAGATTCAGCGAGCTCTGCATCTGAGCGCTCTGCCAGCACCAAGGCCACTACAGCAACTCATGGAGATGCAGCCCATGATCTGGCCTGCATCACCACAATCCTTGACAGGCTGGTAGCCAGCGGACGCGTGCACCAGATTGCCAAAAACCTTGTCAGTCAGGTCCAGGGTGCCATGCAGGACAGCGCTCCAGCTACCATTCCTGTGGCTGCTGGCAAAAGCGCTTCTGACTCTGTTCTGTCTGCCAAGGTGAAGGCCGCTCCCAGGAGAACCCTCAGTGCCTCTAATATGGTTTACGCGTATGCTGAGGAGGCCATCAGGAATTTGCTGCAGCCATACTTTCTCCCCATTGTGGCATGGAGTGACGCTAGTAGCCGTCCGCGTAGTGCCACCACCGAAGGGCCCACACCTTCCCTTCTTGGACTGGAGAGAGATGAGTGCAGCTGCCTGATGAGCCAATTGATGCAAAGGTTGCCTGCTGATATTACCCTGAGGGAGCCTGTGGGTTCTGCCAGACCCAGTTCTGCGCCTCAGGGCAGAGTCACCGTGTCCCCTTCACAGGGATTTAGTGAAGTTGCAGATCTCTTCACTAGAGTCATGACTTCTCAGGTCATGGACATGATTGATTCCGAGCTCAAGAGACATGAGCAGGCTAGGCTTCCATCACCTGACCAAGAGGTATCTGCCACTGAGGGAGCAGTGAGTGATGTAGTGCCAGGTTGGCATGGCGGTTTGTTTTCCGGACTAATCCAGAGGTTCCTCTCCGAATTTCTGCCAACTGAATCGGTCCTCTCTGATGGCGTCAGTGGAACACCGTCACCACCCATGAGCCTGAGCACCCATATTAGCACGGCTAGCCCTGTCGTACAGTTAGCCCCTCAGGATCTTGAAAACATGCTGGGGTTGTTCACCAGGGTGATGCTTAGTCAAGTTCTAGACATCATCCAGTTGGAGTCACCAGGGCAGCTAGTTTCCCCCATTGCTGAGCTGCGCCCATACAGCGCAACCAGCAGGCCATCAAGTGCTATGTACTCAATTCTGGGCTCAGATTTCTTCAGTGATGGAACATCTGTGACTGGTGCAGGCAGCAGGGACAATGGCTGCTTGGTCACTGCACTGATGCTGAGGCTGCTGGTGAAACTGAGAGATCAGTCATCTTCCTCTCCAGACACTGTGGAGTCTTCCAGAGAGTTGATTGGACAAATCCTCTCTGAGTTCAGCAGTGCCACAGGGACTCCGGACTTCCAGAGCTATCCAAACAATGTGAAGATCCAAATCATCTACAGAGCTGTGGATAAGTTCCTCCTGAAGGAGTTTGGACCAGAGACTGTCCTGCAGAGAGCAGTGGACACGCAGGATGAGTCTTTTGACACCATCTTGCTCTCGTGCCTGAGGAAGGAGCTGCTTCCACACTGTGATGCTGAAGTCATTGCAGTCCCGTCACCCCAGAGTTCTCCAGCCCTGACTGCTACCCCCTCTGCTCCCAGTGCCTCACTCTCCCTTGGGCCTGTGCAAGGAGCAGCAGCCAGAGAGACACCCAGAAGGTGGTTCAATATAAAGGTATGACAGAAAATCTTGACCACATAGCCTATGATTTGCTTGTTCCAAGAGAGTGTAATATAGTTTAGCCTACATTTTATGGAGATTTTTTTTTTTTTTTGTCAATCAGATGCCAAGACTACGCCGTAAGAAGGTGTCCCCAAGTAATGCACTTTCTGACTCCAGTGAGTATTTATTCAGTATGAAAGATGATTGTTGTTGTTGTTGATGTTTTACTGAGTGGTACTCACTCCTTTTCAGCAGGTGAGCGTGTAGAGACCCCTGCATGTGATACCCCATCTGTGTCCACTTCTGGACAGAGGCCTCGCAAACGCTCATTCTTCAGAGGGATTTTCACTTGCTGCTTAAGAGGCTCATCTGAACATTGAAAAATGTTTTTATTGCTTAGGCCTATTCAGGCTGTGCTTCCTTGCCCCCTTTACCCCCAAATTAAAATGAAATAAATAAGCAAATCAAATAAAAACCTGGTAGAGAAATTGTTTGTAAAGTTAAGGCTGGGCTGGACTGGGACCAAAAAATGGTCCGGGCATTTTTGGCCCTGGAAGCCCACCATGATTTTATTCAATAATAGTAATGTAACTAGCTAAAATAACGCTGCAAGATGGACATATTACATGAATATGAGGGATTTAATTATATAATCTATGAGAATTATCAGTAAATGACTGCCCCGGCCCAAAAATCACCGTCGGCCCGCCGGTCATTGCCCTGTATGCCCCCTGGCCAGTCTATTCCTGGTGATCGGTGATCCAGAAACCATATTTCAGGTTGTCCACTGAGGTGTTCTTGTGTTCCAGCAGTCACAGGTGAGGATCACAGCCTCCCGCTTCGGCCTTGTCCAGGATGTGCTTTACTGTCTGAGTTGTTCTTTTGGCAAGGCCATTGTTCTATAGGTACTCTGGGCTTGACTTGACGTGCTTGAAATCCCATGTCTCTGAGAAAAGGCGAAATCCTGTAACTGTTGCATAGCACGCAAACACCCATGGTTGGTTGCCATGGCGCCGCCGAGTTCGGACGCCTTTCTGCCGGCTCCTAACAGACTATGCTTTTATTTTATTTTTAATGCAATTTTATTCATTTTATTTTCACCAACAACTCTGGGTGTTATTACTTATGATCGACTGGCACTGATTAACATCGGTTTGCACAACAATCATCCGCTTTTGGATAACTTTTTCAATGATTCATCCTGCCCGTATGAGATTCTTCGGAATGCAGAAGAACGCACCAAGTTCAAAAGACGCCGCAGAAATAAACATCGCGGAAAGAGAGCTGGAGTGCGGAATCGGCTTAGAGCTCGGGCCCATCGACCACCACTGCCTAGTATCCTGCTCGCCAATGTTCAGTCTATGGAGAGCAAGCTGGATGACATGAGAGCAAGATTAAAGTACCAGAGGGACGTCCGCGACTGCAACATCTTTTGCCTTACTGAGACGTGGCTAACTCCATCAGTGCCGGATCATGCAATTCAACCTGCTGAATTCCTCTCTGTATACAGAATGGACAGGACGGCTGACTCTGGAAAAACTAGAGGAGGCGGTGTGTGTATAATGGTGAACAAGAACTGGTGCGATAGCAGGAATGTGGCAGTGTTGTCAACCAACTGCTCACCTGATCTGGAGCTCATTACTGTTAAATGCAGACCTTCTTATCTACCTCGGGAGTTCAGTGCGATCATCATGACAAATGTCTATATCCCACCCCAAGCGGACACAGTCACAGCGCTGACGGAGCTGCATGATGTTCTCAGCAAGCACCAAAATGACAACTTGGACGCAGCTTTTATAGTGACCGGGGATTTCAACAAGGCCTGTCTAAAAAAGGTGATGCCTAATTTCTATCAGCATATTACATGCAACACAAGAGGGGAAAGAACTCTTGACCACTGTTACACTTTGATCAAAGATGGATACAAAGCGCATCCTCTACCATCATTCGGCAAATCAGATCATGCTGCAATATTTCTTATGCCTAAATATAAGCAAAGGCTGAAACGTGAACCTCCAGCCATACGGGAGATCGCGCACTGGAACAGCCAGTCTGAGGCCGCTCTTCAGGATGCGCTGAGCATTGTCGATTGGGATGTGTTCAGATGCAGCTCAGAAAACATCGATGAGCTCACGGAAACGGTGCTGGGGTTTATTGGGAAGCTAGTGGATGATACTGTTCCCAAGATTACCATCAAGACATACCCAAATCAGAAACCATGGGTTAATCACTCCATCCGTGATGCACTGAATACTCGCACTGCTGCGTACAACTCCGGACTCATGACTGGGAACATGGAGGAGTACAAAGTGGCCTCTTACACACTTCGGCGCATGGTGAAGGAAGCAAAAAGACGCTATGGGGAAAAGATCCAGTCCCAGTTCGAACAATCAGATCTCAGAGGCATGTGGCAAGGTTTAAAGGAGATGTCGGACTACAAGGCGCCAACTTCCTCCATCAAGAGTGCCGACGCCACACTCGCGAACGACCTGAATGCTTTCTACGCACGCTTTGACACACACGCACCTGATACCATTCAGCGGAATGACGCGCGCGCATGGCATGAAGACACTGCGCTCACGCTGTCAGAGCATGATGTGCGCAGAGCATTTAAGAGTGTGAATATAAGAAAAGCAGCAGGTCCAGATGGCATTCCTGGTCGAGTCCTCAAAACCTGCGCAGATCAACTGGCGCCAATATTTACCACCATTTTTAACCTTTCTTTAAGTCTTGCTACAGTACCAACCAGCTTTAAAAGATCAACAATTGTTCCAGTGCCAAAGAAGCCCCACCCTGCGTGCCTGAATGACTACCGACCTGTTGCACTTACATCTGTTGCAATGAAATGCTTTGAGAGGTTAGTGAAGAGCCACATTTGTTCCTCATTGCCACAATGTCTTGACCCACTGCAGTTTGCATATAAGTCTAATAGATCTACAGACGATGCAATCAATTTCATCTTGCACTCTGCCCTAACTCACCTTGACAACAAGGCAGGGAATTATGTGAGAATGCTATTTATAGACTTTAGCTCAGCTTTTAATACCATCCAACCTGCAATTCTTGTTGCCAAGCTCAGGGATATTGGGCTGCACAACTCCATGTGTGAATGGATTTTAAGCTTTCTGACAGGCAGACCACAGGTGGTGCGAGTGGATAGTCATATATCATCATCACTTATCCTCAACACAGGGGCACCTCAAGGCTGTGTGTTAAGTCCATTGTTGTACTCCCTGTACACGTCTGATTGTATGGCTCTGCATAATTCCAACCTAATTGTCAAGTTTGCTGATGATACAGCAGTGGTCGGCCTCATCTCTGATAATAACGAGGAGCCTTACCTAAATGAGGTAGACCGTCTGACAATCTGGTGCAATGACAACAATCTGCATTTAAATGTTACCAAGACAAAGGAGATGATTATTGACTTTGGGCGTAATCAGCAGAGGGTCTACCAGCACCTTAACATCAATGACTCACAGGTGGAGAGGGTGGACACTTTCAAATATCTTGGTGTTCACATTAATAGAGACTTGACATGGACTAAGCACACCGATTCCCTTGTGAGGAAAGCACGTCAGCGTCTTTTTCATCTTAGACGACTGAAGAAGTTCAGCCTACCCCAACATCTGCTTAAGAACTTTTACAGAGCCACCATTGAAAGCATCCTTACAGGGAACATAACCACCTGGTATGGAAACAGCACACAACAAGATCGCAAAGCGCTGCAAAGAGTGGTGAAGTCAGCTGAACGTACCATCAGAACTAAGCTGCCCCACCTACAGGACATCTATGTCAACAGATGCCAGTCCAGAGCAAAAAAGATTGTCAGAGACTCAAGTCATCCAAACCATGGCCTGTTTTCTGTGTTAAGGTCTGGGAAACGCTACCAGTGCCTGAAAGCCAGAACTGAGAGAATGAGGAAAAGCTTCTATCCTCATTCTATCCGGATATTGAATGAGAACCATAAGACTTTATAACATCTCTTCTTCTATCTATTTATTCCTAATTTATTTTTATACATAATATATTTCAACACTAGCATAGTCATTGGAGTCAGTAGACAAAGCATTTCACTGCAATTGTACACTGTATAATGGTATGTGACCAATAAAATTTGAATTTGAATTTGAATTTGAAACACCTCCTTGAGCTTTGCTATGACCTCTAACAATATGCAGCTGGTTAGCTTCTCCAACTCAAATTACCTGCTGGAGTAATTGAATATGAGGACAAACTCCTGCGAGTTCCGATACAAAAAGGTCATGAATGAGATCAGTGCCTCTATGGTGTAGGAGCTGCGTTGTTCCTGGCATGCGCTGCATTCTGCAACAGATGTTTCATTGTCTTTCCCCATGCCAGGCAGAAGAGGACGTCATGGACTTATCTTATCTTATCTTTTCTCATGACTTGCTTACTTGTAAGCTTGCGTTGCTGATCACTGAGTGCACTTGCGCTTCATGGTGTTTTATGGGCTTGCGAGACAGTGTCAGCTACTGGTATGTCTTTGCCTGGGCAGTGAATGATGTGGATGCTATACTTCTGTAACTTCAATATCATCCTTTGGAACCGAGGGGGCTCTGCCGCCAGGTGTTTGCGACATATGGCTTCCAGGGGTTTGTGGTTCGATTCAACGATCCCCTTGCGACCATACATGTACTCATGGAACAACTTGGACCCAAACAGCACCGCACAGAGGTATTTTTCTAATCATGTATAGTTTTGTTTTGTGCTGTTGAGAGACTTGTCTTGAAGCATGACTCCTTCAAGACTTGGGACTGAAGTTTTCTTTGAAAGCTTTGTCATGTTGCAGGTCCCACACAAACCCACTATCTTGCTCTAGGAGCTGCCACAGTGGTGCATTTACTTGTGACAGGTGTGGTGACAATCTGTCAAGATAATGAATCGTTCCCTGGATAGTCTCTAGCTCTGCTCTGTTTTTTGGGTGCTGCATGTCCTGGATGGCTTTCACCTTCAAGGGGTCTGGTTTGATGCCCTCACCTGACAATGTGTGACCAAAGTAGTTAACCTCTGGAATTCATATCCTACCTATCTAGATTCAGTCTCACTCCAGTCTTTCTCTAGTGCATTGCAGCATGGCTGTGAGGTTGTAGTGCTCTTGCCTGGTCTTCCCAAACACAAGGATGTCATTTTGACAATGGCTGTTATGCCATTGATGCCTTAATATGTCTCGTCAATCCACCTTTGCAACTCATCCTTTAGGGCCCAATGGATTCCGCAAAACCGAAAACACGGACCGAATCATGGAATCACAACATTAAAACGGAATTTTAAGATAAAAACGGAATCGCACGGAATTTGCTATATTTTGTGAGTTGACATGTAACGTTTATAAAACAATATATTCTACATTTCTATTCTACAAACTCCACAAAACATACCATTGATCTGCAAAATCTTATCAGATTGAGTAAACAATTTTTTCTCCATCAGATTGTATAGGGCCATAAAAAAAACCAAAATTCGAAAATAAAAAATAAAACCGAAAAAATGGAAAAAAATAAAACGGATTTCATAGGGCCCTAATCCTTCGCTGAGTTGATCGCAAACAGTAGCCTTAGGAACCTATACCTGTTCAAAGTCACCAGAAATGGTGATTCAGCGCAGATTTGGGCCCAGTTGCCTGGCATCCAGGAGATGTGTGGTATGGGGTAATGAAGCCTCTGGGTAGCTTTGTTGAGATCCCTGGGGTCCAGGCATATCCTCAGCTTGCCACTGTGTGGATTGTCAACAGCCACTACAGCATTCACCCATTCAGTGGGTTCTGTGACTTGGCTTATGATGTTGGACTTTTCCATCTTGTCCAGTATCTTGCAGTCTCGCAGTGCGATGGGGACTCAATGTGGTGGATATGCCAAAGGTGTGGCCTTTGGGCCGATGTGGAGACGGCATTCACCAGGAAGTTGTCAGATGCCTTGGAATACATCATCATACTGTTCTAGTTCTCTGGGCCTTGTCCTTCCCAGCCACTGCCAGTATGAGTTTTATGAGTTTAGATTCAAATCCAAACTTGCTCTTATGTGTAGTACAGGAGGCGCTCTAGTGTTGATGATGTGGAACTCTGATATCGCTGAGTGGTTTCTGTACCTGCATTGTGGCTTGCAGACTCCACTCACCTTTAGCTGTTTACTCCCATATGCTGTGAGCTTTTGAGTGACCGGTTGTAAAACAGTGCCCTTGAACAGCCTTTGGAACACATATTCCGGAATGGCATTGGTTTGGGCCCTTGTGTCTATGAACTTTACTTTGCCAATGGCAAGTTCATTTCCATAGGCTTGTTCAGAGTCCTGACCAGCGTTTCAGACGTGAGCCCGTCTATGTAGAGCTCCGCCTGCTAGCGTTCATTTGCCTGCATGCATGGCTCTCTGGTGTGGTTGCGCTACAGCCTTTGACTTGCACATTTTAACAAAATGGCTTAACTTCTTGCAGCTTAATAAGCATTGCTTACCTTTGGCTGGGCATACAGCTTTGGTATTATGGTGACCTCCGAATCTACCACATTCTGTGTTGACTCTCTCTAGTTCTTGCCCAATTGTTGCTGACTGGCCAAATTGACTTCAAAGAGTTCCTTATGACCTATAAAGCACTTAACAGCCTAGCCCCTGCATATATTACAGACCTATTTATCCTTTACTGCCCTGGAAGACACCTGAAATCCCAGAAGGCTAGTCTCCTTGAAAAAATTACTATATCTAAATCTATCTAAATCTATAGCTGGAAGAATTTTCTGCTACTGGGCACCTCTATTATGGAATTCTCTCCCTCTTTACATTTGCAAAGCCTTCAAGTCTAAGCTTAAATCCTTCCTCATTGGCACTTCCTATAGTTAGAGATGCTGCATGGTTTATAATCACTCCGCATGGGTTTTTGGGGCAAGGTGACCAGTGACCATCCCTACTGGGCTTCTGAGCTGCCATGCACCATACCTTAGTTATAGCCTAGTGCTGTCACAAACTCCACATTTGCCATCTCATACAACTCTCTCTCACCCTCTATCCACTTGTCAGCACAAGGGTGTGTGCAGGGCTGAAATACCATACAATCATCAAAGTTATTTTTCTCACCAACTGTTTATAATGGCAATTAGTGACTGGTGTCATTGGAATGTTCAGATTGTGTTTCACCAGATACCCAGAAGGAAATTTAATTCATTTCCATCACTCACTGGTTAATCAGGTTTTATACCATTGTTTGAGGTATGCCTCAAGAAGACCAAATGTGTGCATCATGCTCATTGCACTAGAGTTGGGAGCACTAAGCCTAGAATGGGGTCATCACTAGAAGGGGTAAGTTTTAGGTCAAGTCTGGAAGATCTCGTTTGTGGCTGATTTTGGCAGATTGTGGCATGGGGCTAATTGCGTTCCTTGTTTCCCTGCCTGGAAACCACACATTTCAACTAGAAAA
Organism: Sardinella longiceps; assembly: GCA_027497455.2. Lineage (NCBI taxonomy): Eukaryota > Metazoa > Chordata > Actinopteri > Clupeiformes > Clupeidae > Sardinella > Sardinella longiceps. The sequence continues at coordinate 38,921,531 of JAODXP020000019.1, read as the reverse complement.
GCGCTCAGAGAGCACAGACCTCCACCAAGACAATGTGGTCACAGATGGTGTTCTATGATCACCGATCGCCACCGAAATCGAACCGGTTCTTACTTGTCCCAATACACACCTTATCCGAAAATTTTTTCCAAATCCGTGCAGTACTTTTCGAGTTATTTTGCTCACAGACAGACAGACAGACAGACACACAGACGGACACACACATGCCAAGCAAAACATAACCTCCTTGGCGGAGGTAATAATAAATCTCCTCACACATACTTGCCTCTCCTCTCCACATACGCTGTACCCACAAACACATGCTCCCCCCATCCCATTCCTTTCCTCACTGGCGCCAGCTCCTTTTCAAATATAAATACGGAGAAACTTAGTTTCAAAGAGCTATGTTGACTGGCAAGTTAAACATGATTCTGGGCTATGCCAAACACACACACTTGCCAGCAGAGATGTATAGTAACTAAGTAGAACTACTTAAGTAGCCTACTTAAGTACTAAAATGCAGTATCTGTACTTTACTGGAGTATTCTTTTTTTCTCCTACTTCCACTTTTACTTCACTACATTTTTTTGATGAATTTAATACTTCTACTCCATTACATTTTTGATGTGCTGATTAGTTACTCGTTACTTTTATAAAAAAAATTACAAATCATACCACATCCAATGATAGTCTAGCAATGCCAGACTAGACCATCACCAGGTTTTCATTGTCATTATTGGGCGATTCAAGCGGTATAAGAGACCTCAAGCTCCCCTTCGACCTTTCGCAGTACTGAATGAATGCAGTGAATTGGGAACGATTAGCAAGGGTCAGTCTACTGCTCCATTTCGAGATGGAAGAAAAACACAAGTTCTTCAACTTCAAATGATTGTAGTGACGGGAATGGTGGTGACCATCCCTGGCCCTACTTAGAGTCCATGGCCAAACAGACTATTTCAGCCAAATAAATGTAAAACAGTAATATTCAAACTTTTGACCGCTTTCTTTAATATACACAGTACTTCTACTTTTACTTTCAGTACTTGAGTAGCAATTTTTTAAATACTTTTACTTGCAATACTTAAGTACAAAACATTTTCAATATTTTAGTACTTCCACTTAAGTATGGTGTTTAAAGAACACTTTTACTTCCACTCAAGTCACTTTTTTGATATGGTACTTTTACTTGTACTCCACTCCTCTTCTCCAGTACTTTATACAACTCTGCTTGCCAGTTAGATTAAAGTAGCCGATTACAGTGGGTTAAATCATTATAAATGACAATGAAGTTCACATCTGTTATGATGATGAATAGCTTTGAACTGGATTACATTCTCTGGAAGTTAGCTGTGACTGTTTTTCCTTGTTAGAAAGTCAAGGACGGCAAACAAGACAGTGAACACAAGTCTGTTTAACAATTTTGCCTGTGAAGAACTGACATAGTTAAGCTTTAAGCAAAACAATTTTGTGGCATTTTGTGTCTGTCTGACCTCTGCAGGTCCCTTGAAAAATAAATATAAATAAATAAATAAGTGTCTTTAATTAGATTAGTGTTTTAAGTAGAAAAGTGATGTTTTTGTGTTGAGATCCTTTTATTTTCACAAGTACTCAATTTCGATTTAGGCCTGGTTGTAGGTTTATGTCAGTTTTTACGTACAGATAAAAAAAAGAAAAATTTCCAAGGGCCGCAGCCCTAGGTCCTGATTAATAATAATAATAATAATAAAAAAAATAGAGTTTCTCCTGCCAAATCCCACTTTAACAAATGCTTACACACATATTATCAATTTCATGTTGAGGTGAGCTAAGAAAAATAATAGCTTTGGTTCCAAATCCTGTTTTTTCTCTTGAGAACCAACCTCTCATCCTTACTATGCCTTGAAAATCAACAAATAGCCTAAGCAGTATTGTACATTTGCCATTCTTTTTAATCTTTCCTACATCTTGAGAAGCCACACTGAACAATACATCAACAGCAAAAAAGAAAACATTTGACTTTCAAATAGGCAAAATTTCTGAAACAACTCTCAAACATCATCGTCAGGGAAGGGCAGTGTTCGAATTGTTCCAGCCAGAGGGGGTTGCAGGAAGTATGACTCCAACAGATCATTAATATACACAAACATACTTTGACTTTCAAATAGGCAAAATTTCTGAAACAACTCTCAAACAACATCGTCAGGGAAGGGCAGTGTTCGAATACATACTTTGGAATGAGTGAATATCAGAGTTACTGATTGTTGTAAGCATTTATACTTGCAAATGCAAGGGCATCAGGCTTGAACCCAAAGGAATGCTAGTTTCAGTCCTTGAGTGTGCCCTTGAGCGAGTCACCTACAGCTGCTCCTGTAGCAGGCAACTTGTTTCTCAAGGTTAATGTGAGCTTCACCTCACCATGAGCTCGGTGTGTGAACCTCATCAGTCTGATGGAAATTTTCATGTTCATTTTCTTGTCAGAAGAATTTAGGATCGTTATTCTACAGAATAAACCGCAGTCTTAATTAAGTAAAGTAAAGTAAAGTAATTTCTTTGTACTAAACTTATACATAACACATTATTTTTTGTGGTTGGTTGGTGTTGGTATTATTCTGCCAAGAAGGTTATTACTTCTGCAAAGCAGGAATTTGTTTGTTTGCTTGTTTGTTAGCAACTTTATTACTAAAGTTACTGACAGATTTTCATGAAATTAAACAGATTTGTGTCTTTGCTCAAGGGAGAACCCATTTAATTATAATGGTGATCTACTGTATATCAGGATCTGGACTCCAAGGAGTTAGTGGTTGTCCTCCGCAAATTAAGAGAATTTCTAAAAGGATAAAAAAGGAGGCATTTTAAATGTTTTTTTATGTTAGATACAGATGATTTCAATGTCAATCTAAAGGCTAACTTGTCTTTGGAGGGAGGGATTCCACTTGTGGGAGTAGTTTTTAACCAAAGATATTTTGAGTTGACCTGTGTTGGGAAATGTGCAATTTGTCTACCACAAGATCACATGTGTGGGAGGGTAATAGAAAACTCATCTTTTTAATCATTCAATCTTTTTTGCCTTTGTCACTGGAGACAGAAGTGAGAAATATAACGATTCATAGACAGAAATACTAATAATCCTGAGGGAAATTGAGGTGTCAACGGCACACAGATAAGAAGTAACACACACAACCATACTCAAGAACATCACTAACTGACAAACAGATACTGCTACAAAGGAAACAAACCATTAAAGATAAAAAAATAAATCAAGTATGCAAAGAAAGTATGTTAAAAAGCATTAAGTTAAAAATAGAAATATGCAACATGCTAGATTTAAGTCAAAGACCCTCTTTCCTCCCAATGTACCAATTCCTTGTCATTCTGTCAAAACCAACCACTCTTATCAACCAGTGCCACACAGTAAAATTTCAACTTAATTTACTATTACTTTACCCCTGATTAAACACGACTAACATGTTAAGTATTCTGTGGTTTCTATGTGTTTGCCTTAGAAAAATATGTGTGATAAGACCAGAGAAGATTCAAGCGAAGCTTGGTCACTGTTAAAAGATCTTTGATAAGACTTTCAATCTTATCTCACATTCTGTTGCAGTGGCGATACAAGTAACAGAATGTAGGATACATGGTGACACCAAAGATCTTTAAACAGTGAATCCTCTCTGGTGACACTGTTCAGTTTAACAGATTACTTTTTTAAAAAATAACAGAATACCGTACTGTCCTTTTACTTGGAAATCATAGCTTTAGACTAATTTTGTTAGACAGGATGAAAACCTGAAATCTTCACATTAATTGAATATACAGTAATGTAGTGTTCATCAATGTTTTCAAAATAAAATTAACATTAAAAATGACAAATAAAAAGTAATTAAAGCCGCTGGCAGCAACGACGGGCTCTTATACAGTACATGTGGTTCACAACGCATGGCATTCTGCCACCCATGTGTTACGATGTGTTGCCTGTGACTTGCATTTAGGTACTTAGGTATTTAGGACAGTACACGTTCACAAACACACCTCATCCACAAGGGGGCACCAGCTTGCTTTTCTGTCCAGATAGCTACAGACTAGCTTTATAAGTCCACGAAGAACTATTGATGGGGGAATTGTTTGGCATGGGACTGGACACCTTGTGGACTTACCAGTGCCTGGAGATCTGTGCTGGACCTTTGATGGAGGCCCCTCTCCTATTTGGATTTTGTTTTGCGTTTAGTTTGCATTGTTTTGTTTTTGTCTTTTGTTTTATTTTGTTTGTGGGGATTTATTCCCAAATCCTTGAACAATCTGGGAGCTGGAGAAATGCTTGGGCTTGCCGTCCTATGGGACTATGCTTGGGCTGGTCCACATCTTCAAGGTAAGCTGGTGTCCCTTTGCCATTCCTCCACTCTTAGCTCATAGACACTGACGTACACATCCTCACACACACTTAGATTAGGGATTCTCAGACCAGGCAACATTGTCCCTAGACTAGTTTGTGAGCCGGTTGCCAGTCATGGGAGGATTTCCTAATACATGACATTCCACCACTCAGCAATATGCAATGTCATCTACAGTACATGTACTGTACATGTACTACTGTACTGTAGTCATTAATGCTAGACTTCTTTTCTTTCCATAACTAAGGCAGGGCCAAACTGGGCCTGGACTAAGAGCAGAAACTGAATAGACCACAAAGTTGCTGGTGCTACTGTATGCAAGGCTGGCAGTTTCGGGCTTGTAGCCTTCATTATCATTATGAATACTGATCAATTAAGGCTAAAGCTTGCATTGTCCTTATTTTCCCACCTACCAATCGACCAACATAATGATTTTGAGGTCAATATAATAATTGGAAACCTGTCTGTGCATAATTTTTATTTAATTTTTTTTACCACAATATACAGCACATGAGGTGTTTAGGTGTGTGTGTTATTATTTTATATATTTTGCATTAATTATGGCATATCATATTTTTAATATTCACTCATGAATATCATATTTTTAATATTCACTCACTCACTAGTTATCATACAATACTTATCAATAACCATGTGATCTGAATTTAATAAATATATTTAACAATGTGTCAAAAAACAAGAGCTTCACACCAAAACAGTGTGCAAATATTTCAGTCTTTCATTTTTTTCACAGCTTACTGTAGTTGATGACAAAGCTGTAGGGTTGTGGGGTGTGTGTGTTACAGCGTTCTCCCACTCTTTCCACAGAACAAGTGGGTGTTATTTAAGTGGGCCCACATGACCCACATTTCCACTGGGTTTAGCTTGTGCACCAGCATGATGTCGCGATACACACAGGGGTCAAATTGCCCTAGGCCGTTTCGGACACCAAAGGTCAGGAACCCGCTGTGATGTGTGACTCTCACACCCATCTGCTGCAGACACATCCCCACGTACACATCATCGATGGGGAAGAGCTCGATTGTCTGAGCTGCCTCATTCAGACCAAGAACAGTCTGGCGTGACATGAGGTACCCACCACCACCCGCATAGGGTGGATAGGGTTTCCCATTTGGGTACATCTCCACAGGTATAAAGTACTTTGAGGCCTTGTTTCGGACGGGATAGGTGCTAGATATGTCATTGCCAGTGAGCAGGTGAATCTCTGGTTTGTGGCCGCTCAGGAAGTCGAGTAAATTGTTTGTGTGCACAAACACGTCGTCGTCGCCCTTGAACACAAACTGCGCACTGCTGCAGAAGTGTGAGAACCAGCTGAGGAATCGAACCTCCTTCAGGGTGAGGTTGAAAAAGGTGTCTTCAAAATCCCACTGCAGAATGTCCCCAAAGTGAGCGCTCTCCCACTCCAGCAGCGGCTGCAGGCTGTGCCTCTGTACCTTGTCATTGGAGCGGGCCATCAGGAAGACAAGCTTGACCCGTCGACCCTGGATTAGGCCCGCTTTACCCCAGGTGTTCCGTAGTGTAGTACGGCGTTCTATTTGTGCGGCTGTGGACTTGATGGCCAACAGGAGATAGAGGTCTTCCTCACAAGGTGAAGGGGTCAGTAGGATCGGGAATGCCCGGCAATGCCTGTAGCGCAAGAATTCCTGGTGTGCCTTGGGAAGGTGCGGAGGAATGAGCACCGTATTGTCATTGACAGAGCAGGTGAAGTTTTCCTGGAGTGGTTCAAGGGTCACCGTTTGTGGTGGAGGGTCACCCTCATATTTAATTGACCACATAAAGGAGGTAAGGATAGGGGAGGCTCTGGAGTGCATTGTGATGACTTCATGGTGATCCATGGTGAGCATGGCATAGCAAAGGAGCAGAGCCACAGCGCAGAACAGCCAACAGTAGTGAGACTGAACTCTGACCCTCATCTTCATTCTGGGAGGCACAGCAGATAGGGAAGCATGTCACACAAAGGGTCATGGCAATACAATCCTAAAGGCTTAACAGCACTTTAAAAGAGAATTTGTAATGGTTACTTGAAAATGTGTGGAAACTTAGTAAATATGACTTCTTTTTCAAGTTTAAATTGCTTTACATCTAAGAAGAAGAGTCATATTTACTTAACTCATTTGAGGCAACAAGTTTCCACACATTTTTAAAGTAACCATTACAAATTCTTTTTTTACAGTGAGTTATTATCATGTGGTCATGCCTACTGGGATTACTGTATGTTTCAACCTAAAGTAGGGTGACCATACGTCCGTATTTGGACGGACATGTCCGTATTTCATGCCCTGTCCTGGGCGTCCAGGGATATTTTTAGAAAGTGAGGAAATGTCCTGCTTTTTAAATTACCTTCACCATTGGACCATTAAATTTACAGGCACTAGGACACTGCACACGGCGCTGCGTGTGACGTAATCCGTGCGGGCAGCCCGAAGAAGATAGCCGAAAATAAGTTTGTTAAACATTCATCACAGGCACTTCAATTAATCTAGCGTTATCCTTTTGCGTGCGCTATACTATACATATCGCGGGTTTTGCTTCATTGTCTTTCGGAAGCTTTATATGGGTATATCTGCTCTTACAATGGAGGTATTTGGTATTAAATCAAACTACACAATCAGATCTATCCGTTGGTATCATTGGTAACGTACTTGCTTGAGAATAAGATGGCTCAATTTCAGTGTAAAGATCGCCCATTAGATTGATCTCACAGAAGTGAATTCTGTCCTGAAAAGAGACAGCTGCATATTCAGCATTGCTCAGTGATGTATTGGGAAGAAGCTGTGTCTCATTAATTTTCAGTGGGTGTGATATCTGCTTCCATCCCAATAAAGTCTACAATAGTGTGCTCCCACCACAGATTGTTTTTTTTATAAATTGTGTTAATTTCACAGATTTCTGTGAGATTATGTTGAAGTTTCATATCACCCAATTGCAGAATTGGAGCACCCTCATCCAATTTAGGTGGTGCTGGGGTATTTCAAACGTTCCCCCTTTTTCTATAGCAGCTAGACATGCATATAATAATAATACAATAAATGAGTTTAGCAAAGTCCATAATTAGCAGGGGGGAGTTCAAAATTAAAAAAAAAAGTTCAAATAGGCCTATTATTTCAATAGATCTCCTATGTTGGAATTTTTTTTTGGCACGCTTCGCGCGCATCTCATACCCCTCCCCCCAAGGTGTCCTGCTTTTCCCAAATGAAAATATGGTCACCCTACCTAAAGGGCATTACGATATGACACAATAGTTTTATGACTAAAGCCTGCAATTTTGTCCAGTGTTTCTACACACCATTGGATGTGATGGCACTTCAAATCTGAACTTTGAAGCAAGATACAAGCCCAAGAACAGTTTTCATATTCATGATTTAATATCACCCATATAATCAACAGTCACGCCTACAGACTGAGCAAGATTGGGAGCTGTTTATAGGAGCAGTCCTAACGTCTTAATATGGACAAAGCTTTTCTGATTATTAAAAAATGACAGTAAAATTACACACAGTGGGAGGAAAAGGACTGGTAATTTTACAATAATTTTTTTACAAGTCCGAGATGAGTGAGAGAAAGCAGAATTCGATCTTGAGACCCGACTCGATTACTAGGCCTACATCACTTTGTACTACTTTAGTAAAATGACCATTAAAGGAACAATATGAGTTCCTAGCCTGGGAGTTCCCATGCTCCTTTGCGCGCTTATTTCATTCCACTCTGCAAAGCAGCATGGTGACCATGGCCGTTTTTCTCGCTTACTTTCGGTATCCAATCGCAGAACAAAAAGGGATTTGTACGGCCCTCGATTGCATTTCACCTCACGTGGTGGCTCTGGTATTGGCTCCGAGTTATGTACAGACGCTATGATAGACCTTCGTAGCGCCCAATAAACGGCTCTGGACAATCGTAAACAATGCCTCTGCTACGAGAAACGCAATAGGTAGGTCCCCAGACTAAATACCACTTGTGATTTTAGTTTGGCATTCGCTAGGCTAATGAGTTCCTGCATGTTTGCAGAATGATTTCACTTTTGTCTAAAATCATAAGCATCTTCCCTTGATACGCTAGCTGCCTGCCCATGAGAAAAAATCCGGTCTCAGAAGACAACACGGGGGGCGATCTCAGAAGACAGAATGCTGGGGGGAGAGGACCGGAGAAAAGGGGGGCGTTCAACTCCCATTTGTTCAAAAAGGGAAAAGGTTGAGAACCACTGATGTAGACCAAATAGCGAAACGACAGCTAAAACGTAGGCCTACTGACAGGGGGTAACGCAAACACATGGGGCCCCTCTGTAAGAAACCAAATGGGCCCCCCATTCTGAGGTGGTAATGCACGCACAAAAACTTGCACGCACAAAACATGATGTGAAATGTGAAACATTGGCAGCCACTTAAGCAGCTGATGAGCTGGATAATTGCGAAAATAAAGAGAGAGAAGTTGGCATCCACTTTGCAGCTAAGAACAATGAAAAATGATGAATTGACTAATTGGGGTGGCCGGTCATTGGCTACAGGGGAAATCCTCAATGTGTTGGCAGCAGGTTAGCCTACCTGGTGCACACCCCCATGAGAAACAGCCTGTTCTGAACATTAGAGCTGATGGTCGTGAGTTATGAGTATAAGAAAAGACTGTTTTCAGCCTAGGACAAAAGTCAGATGTAACATCGTTAGTCTGATTGGGGAATAATTGCACTCGCATTACTGTGTTAATAACAGACAGTTTGGCTATCTAGATTCCTTTGTCATATTGCAATTCCTCCCCCAGCCACAGGATCCCCTTCCTGGGCACAGGTAAAGGTGTGAATTACTCAACTGTATGATAAAGGAATAAGTGTCTGACCTATAGAAGACCACCAGGGCTCATGCTGAGCTCAGGGTGATTGACTGTTCTTTTCATATGAATTAGAGGCGCCAGATCTGCCGTTGTGTACATACATGTAATGTGAACGCCCCTTTCTGCCTTTTTCTAATTTCTGTATAAATGTATCTCACTCTTCATTGTCAAGTCAGAAGTACGGTGGAACTCTTTGGAGCGAAACTGGATTTCTCCCTTGACAGCGCTGACTCTGTAAAAGAATAAAGCCTGCATCTTGAAATCTACTCAGCCTGACCCGACCTCGTAAACTCAACTCTATTAGAGCTAAAAAAAAAAAGGTTAGATTGAAAAGGGCGTAATATGATACCTTTAAGTTACTTTAGAAGACAAATTGGCTATTGATGATGAATGCAGAGAAGATTATACAGTCAATACAGAATGAAGATTCGTTTCTCTGTGTTCCCATCATAGAAATTCCAGGGAAATTCCCAGGCTGAAAGGGGCCCCAGGCAATTGCCTGATTTGCCTGTCCTGTTGCGATGGCCCTCCCGGCCCGGAATTTCTATGATGGGAACACGGAGAAACGAATCTTCGTTCTGTATTGACTGTATAATCATTTTAGTAGGTGATGTTTTTCAACAAAAAAAATGACTTTAAACTGGAGTTAGACAACTGTACAATACAAATAGTTATATTGAAGATGCTTGAAGATTATAACAATGTGGTTCAGGTATTTCTGGTGGGTGGAGGGCCCCTATGTCCTGTTTGCTTGGGGCCCCCTAAGTACCTTGAAATGGCCATGGTGCTATGTCTATATGAATGGTTCTCAAAGTGGATTTAAAAAAAATATTTGAAAGTCAAAGAGAAGTTGTTACTATGAAGCAGGTCTGTAATTTAGATTAAAAACTTCAAGCTATCTGAATTTGAAGTGTCCATTAATGGCAATTTAGAAATGCCTATTGATTCGGTCAAAGGGTAAGGGGTAGCAGCATGCGACTTGGAGAGGGGGGGGGGGCAAGGATAGGTGGTCCTTGAAAAATATTTTTTGGGCAAATTGGTCCTTGATCTGAAAAGGTTTGAGAAACACTGGTCTATATTGTAGGCTACACTAGTAGCCTAAATGCTGCATCGCCTACCTCGGACAAGTTTGGCCAAAATAGCACAACCGATGAATGAGATGCACGTGTGACACATTTGTGATGGTTTGCTGAGACCCAGGTAGCCTTACGTTACCGCAAAACGTTAACAGCAATAATGTCTGTGATGGGGGTCTGTAATTTTTCAATGGTTATTGATTTGGACTATTTGCGCGTACAGTAGGGTAGCCTACCTGCATGCATGCCTGTGTGTCAGAGAGAGAGAGAGACAGTCAAAGAGAGAGAGACCAGCGTTTCAAAAAGGCAATGCAACAAAAGGTAACCTCACTCACGTCAGGTTAACAAAAAGGTGAAGTGGTGGAACAGCTGATCATTATTAGTAACATAGACAAAGGTGTGGGATATTTGAGGAAGGTAGGCTACGTCAGGGAAAAAAGATCGTGAATTAACTGGAAGCCTAATCAGATGTTGCACTCCAGAGACAAAGACAGTTTTTTTTTTTAAAAAAAAAATAACGTTAGGCTAGACTCTTGACGTGAAATGAAAGATGACCAATTTTCTGTAGAAAAGCAGTAGCCGCAAGGTTTTTTTTGAGAAGCAGGTGGTGGAATAGAAAACTTGGGGGGGCATCAATCAATCAAAAAATCAGCATCAGGCATTTATCTGCCAATGCCCGTTTAGTAGCCTAATTTTAAAGTGTTTATTTTTTTCTGTCGAAAAGAATGAACGAGTCACATTGAGGTCATTTGGTATGTTTGTGTCATGTCTAGATTTATGGTGTTAATTATGGGCAATCAAAGTTAATATGGACTGCAGACAAAAAACATGCCATTCCGTTGTATTTTTTTCCTTCACCTTCATGTCAATTTATTGTGGTTAGGCTCATTGCTATAATCATAGTCCTCAACTTTTTAAATATGCCAGCCTATAGTCTCATTGAAACAAGAGCACTTACCCTCAGTAGTTATGGATTACCTTTGGCTTCCAATTTCGTCATTTATGCAACTCCACTGCAAACGGTAACTCCTTGATAACAGAGGGCGGTATGATTTTCTACATCAGACACCTGCTGTGTGTCAAATTCGGAACGCAATGCGATTGGTCGGTATTTTCACACTTTGGTTCAATAGGCTGGCTAAGATATCAGACATCAGTAAGACTGAAAAATGTGTGTGTGGCCTATGCCTTTCACTAGTTTTACAGTAAAAACTGCACGGTGTGCATTTAGGCTACAATAAGTTCAAATATTAAAGTAACAAAAATTACAGTGCCTATAAGATAGACAGCATGAACATGACGTGAGATGAACTTCCCCAATGGGAACATTCCGACATTCCATGGTAGCCAGTAAACTGAGCATTCTATCATTGAAATGCATTGGATTTAGGTCTATGCTTCTTTCTGACTTAAAAAAAAATGGGTAAGGCCTAATAACATTTTAAATATGTCTAAATTCACTTTCTTTCAAATAATACACATTTGAAGCACACAACTTGGGAGGTCCCGAATAGGCCTATTGAAGCTTCATGTAGGCTACATAAAACCACTTTTATCTATCCCCCCCAATAATGCTAATAGAGCTTTAAAAAAAAAAAAAAAAAAAAAAAGAAAGAAATCTCAGTGGCGATTTTAGGCCATTTTTAGGGGGGCTTTAGCTCAGCCCCCCTAAAAATCACGGACCGTTTTTTATTTATTAATTATTTATTTATTTTTTGCGCACGCGAGCGCCAAAAAAATTAATCGCGGGTGACACAGGTTTGCTTCATTGTCTTTTGGAAGCTTTGGTATGGGTATATCTGATCCTACAATGGAGTATTTGGTATCAAATTAAACTAGACGACCAGACGAATTCACAGGTCCCACTTGTGATGCACTTGCACCTGACAATACAGGGTTCTATTTCAGTTTAAAGATCGCCCATATTTTTACAGGGAACTATCTTTATCTGGTGGCTTAATTGGCTGCTGGGTTCCATCTAGTAACCAAGAGCTCAAGAAATAAAACAAAACAAAACAAAAAAATACTGGACTTTATAATAGATCTACAATTTCAACAGATACATTTTCTATTACCCAAATATTCTATTACCAAGGACCATGCCTGTGCAATAGGAGGGGTGACAGATAAGGTGCCTGTTCACCCAGGACATCATAGAGGTTAGGACTACCCCTGATAGAAAGGAATATGATGCAGCCTTATTGCACCTTCATTCTTCTTTGTGCAATAAACTAGGAATAAAATATTAAAATACATGCTTTCAACTTTATCATTATTTATTTATTTATTTTATTCTAAAGCTATTGGAAGTCATAGGCCTATAGGTGGCACAGGTAATAACTGAAACTACAGCTTAAAAGTATGATAATTACCCTGAAAGGCAAAGAGCCTACCTTGCTCAAGAATCTAAGGCATGGATAGTGAACTGATACACTGGAAAGAATCTAGATGGATTTTTCTATAATTCCATTTCAAGAATGAAGCCTATATATATGGTATATGTTTGATTTACAGAGAGCCAATGACAACTACAGTAGCAAAGAGTCTAATGCTCCTAGAGTGAAGTTTTCCCTTATCATTCACATTTCACCAGAGCATTAACATTCCAAAATAAACAATCTTTTCTCATGCAGTAGGCCTTGTATTATCCTTACTTACTATTACCATGGAGCTGAACATATCATTCAAGCAGGGCTGTAATCCTCAGTATTGCCAGTATTGCCCTGGCAATACTACTTTTTAGTGCAACATCAAACTTCAAATCTCACATGAAGTGCTAAAGTAATAGGAGAATTTAAAAATATAGCCTATATAATATATAATAACCTTTTAAAATGTACCAAAATGCAGGAAAAAACATCTAACTATTCCAAAATTTTCTGGGGGAGGTACCCCCAGACCCCCCAGTTAGTCTACCCTACTTTAACAAATAAATATACCATCTTTGATTCACAAGTATGACCAGCATTTATAATGAGCCTACTGTAGGCCTACGTCTAACACATTTTAGGCTAATCACCATGAAAATTTGCCAATACTACTTGTGATAAACATGTGATGGCACCTCTGCATAAAAGGTTTTAACAAACATTATTTAGGTCTTATGAAGTGACAACATTACGGGGGCTACATGTCAGTTCTTGTGGTTGGATCGATTTCGTAGCTGGTTGTTATGATTAAAAATGCGTAAATCTAAGCATTGGAAAGCATGATGTTCAAACCAGGAGCCACTATCAACTCTGGGGGCTGAGCCCCCCTAAAGTTCAGAACCTAGAATCGCCCCTGAGAAATCTCTAAAAGTCTAAAAATCTCATTCAGTATTAGGAATAAAATCACATAGGTAGGACATCCACATACACGTGTTTACAAGGGCAAGAACCACAATTTAGAATTTGTTAAATAAATAAATAAATAAATGACTGCCAGGGTTTGGTATTGTGCTTGTCATCTACTTGCACTAAGAAGAATAATTAACCTTACATTGAGTCAACGGCACCTCAGATCTTACTTTCGGTTTTGAATAATCAGGTTGGGCTACATAAAAGCGCTTGTTCGCTTCTGCGTTCGCGTTCGGTCTATGCTGTTCCAAATTATTTTGTCTCGCTAACTGGTGCATTTAGCATGCTCCTTCAACAGGGCTATGCTTGAACCAGGGGTGCCATCACATGTTTTAAAGCAGGGGTGAAAGCAGGTATTTGGAAACAGGGCAAACAGGGTCAGGGGCCCTACCGATGAATTTATTTCCAGGACAATTTATATTGATTCTCACTAAAGGCGTCAAAACTATGAATGAACACATATGAAATTATGTACTTAACAAAAAAGTGCGAGGTTATGACAACATTTTGGACCAGAACCCGATCAAGATGATTTGGGGTGAGCTGGACCGCAGAGTGAAGGCAAAAGTGCCGACAAGTTCTTAGCTTCTCTGGGAATGAATAACTGTTCAAGACAGTTGGAAAGACAGTTGGAAAACCATTTCAGGTGACTACCTGAAGCTCATTAAAAAAATAAAAAGAGTACAAAGCAGTTATCAAAACAAAAGAAGGATACTTTGATGAAACAAGAATATAAAACAGTTATTTTACACTTTTTTTTATAAAGTAGCCTACATAATGCCACGTGTTCATTCATAAGTTTGATTATTTTGTAGATTGTCACTGAAGGCAACAGTCATGAAAATAAAGTAAATAATTTAATGGGAAAGTGTGTCCAAACTTTTCGTCTGTACTGTAGCCTATATATAATTTTTCATGAATAGTCAGTCGATTTGGATAGGCTATAGCCTAGCTCTTTGCAGAAATTAAAACAATGCAAGCAAAGAAAAAATATATTGCATATTTTGTGTCCCTCTGATAAGTGATAAAAGGCATACAATTAATAATAATTATTTTATTCCAATATTATTGTCTATTTTTCTCTCATAAACTTTGGTCAAATAATTAGGCCATATTTATGAAGGAAATGCCTTAACCTGAAGTATCCTAAGTAATTGTTGTAGCAGTAAAGCCTATAGCCTGCTTCACAGAAGAAGAAAGACAGGAGTGAGGCAAAAATGCTTCTAGGCAGAGGTCTATCCTGTTTTGGAAACATTTTTAAAGCTATTTCCTGTCCTTAGACTGGATCTACTGGCTGCACCTATTTCGTCAATAGAGCTTAAAAATTGAGGATATGGCAGCCTTTGACAATGAATGGGTTTCCGTTGCATTTCTCGCGATTGCGTGTGTGGCCTTTATGGAATCATAACTTGTCCGCCAACATAGCACTATAAACTTCTTGTAGTCTACCGCGCACTGTTTTGGAAGCGGGGTATCACTGCAGGTGTTGTTCAACCACAGGCATGAATTATCTGAAGGGTACTGTTATTTACAGGTTTATCAACATTCTAAATGGGTGATGATGGAAAAATACAGATCGTGCCATATAACCCACATGTACAAGCACTAGATAACAGCACATCATTCTTCAAATTTGTCAGTGGAAACATTTCAGGCAAAGCTATGAGCAAAATACAGATAATGTTGTATGATGTTGTACACTATATTTTTGCGATATATAGGCCTATAGAAACAGGCCTAATTAAAAACATTAACATGAAGAAATATTAGTCATATCTTTACTTAACGTTAATGATAAACAGAGTAGCCTAATTATCACTCCTAAATCATCATGATTAAATACTGGAATAGAACCCCATAGGATCGACCTAATGCAATACTTTATGCGGAAATCTGAATTTTCTAGTGCTGTCTTTTAACCTTGCAAAACCAGCAACTTTGTGTTTAATATAATGCTTGTCTATTTTCCATTGGTTAGGGGGTGGGTGGCACCACCAAGCATTTGTGCTCAGGGCACCCAAATGGCTAGCCCTGTGGCTATCTATTGTAGATTTCCCCATAAATGCATATTTACATATTTTTTAATGAATAAACAAACAAATGAAATCAAAGAACTACATGGGATTATATGTAGTGAATCAATCAACATGTAACCCTGCTGTTTTACAGTGCTAAGCGCTATTGATAGCCACTTCAAAGACCCAATTTTGAGAGATGGCAAAATGGCAGCCAACCCTAACTGAATGGGGCATGTCAAAACGAAACTTAATTGTTTTGGTTTTGTTTTGACATACCCTATTCTGTTGCCATTAGCTGTCGTTTCACTATCTCGGTCTGCTTTGCACGAACTTGGTCATTGTGGTGGCTATGAATACCACTTAACAAGGTAAAACAGCAGGGCTATGTGTTCATTCACCCCAGATTAATGCTTTAAAAATGAAAGTATCAGAAATTTTGCCTCATTTGCCTATGAAAGCATTGCATTTCAGAAAGCAAATGAAAGTTTGAATTTGAATCAGCCTGCACTATCTTGTCTATATAATATGCATTCATATTTCACAAAATTACCAGACACTGGAGCCCTGATTTAAATGTTATACAGTTGATCTATATTTAGGGGAATATGAACTTTCTAAAAAAATATAACAACTTTACCTGCAAAATGCCTACAGAGTTGTAGAATAATGAATATCTGGACCTGGCTAGTAGCAAACTAACAGACAGACAATAGCTTAGCATGCAGGTAGACGGCTATGCTGTGAAAGTGACGTTAATTGTTACAATATTGCTACGAGAGATTCTATGACACGGCATACTGCTATATAAAATAATACCAGTGTTGGTCAGTAGCTAGCAACAAGTAGTGAAGCTACTAGTTTAACTACATTTCTGAGTAGCTTGGCTAGCTTAGCTTAGCTAGCTCGGTTACTTAATGTTGTAGTCCTACAGGATAGGGACGCGTTTGTTATTCTCTCCCCCACTTTCGAATTACATTCACAAAATTGGTACATGACATTAGCATCCATGATGATCCATGATCTTGAGGACTTATTGCCACTACAATGTCAAAATAGATCAGAACGAATGTATGCTATTGCAATGTTTAACAATCTATTACTTTATTAAAAATAAAGTTGTCCTCCGAAGAGGGGGTGTGGTAAAAAGTGTGGTAGCTTTCCCATAAGCTACATTTTCAGGGCATCAGTTCACAACAGCAAATCTCTCATCTAGGCCATGCACAGAGGATCAGTTCTTTACATTACTGTGATGCATTTATTGCCTGACAAGTGGCATAATTCAGAATTCAAGTGTCCATAATGAAAATCAATTATTGTGTCTTCTACCACGTGTCAATTTGATGTAATTTAATTTAAAAAATGTTTTACCCATATAAAAGTATGCTACATTTAGATAGAATTAGTTAGTTACCTCCGCCAAGGAGGTTATGTTTTCGTCGGCATGTGTGCGTCTGTGTTTCTGTGTGTGTACAACATAACTCGAAAAGTACAAGTTCAAGTTCAAGTTTATCCATATCAACAGTATAAAATACAGTTGCTAGGAATGTACTTTGGTGTGCTCACACATTCAACAATACAACTAGGCAACACAAAGACAGGGAGGTACATAAATAACAGGGAATGACATAGAACAACATTGTAAAGTGCAGTTCAAAGATTGAAAGTGCATTGGCTGTGCAGAATACAGTTACATTGTGCAAAAAGGCAAAAGAGGTAGAAGGGCCAGGTAGAAGTAACTGTAAAGTGCTAGTGCATATTCAAGTGGCGGATGGCTTGCGGGTAGGTGCTGTCCCTGAAGCGTGTGGTGTTGCATGGAATGCTGTGGTACCTTCTTCCTGACGGTAGAAGTATGAATAGACAGTGTGCTGGATGTGTTGGGTCAGAGATGATGTTCCTGGCTTTCCTGGCAATTCTGGTGTTGTAATGAGAGGCTATGGTGGGAGACTGTGGCCGATGATTTTGGAGGCCCTACGTACCACCTTCTCCAGATGTTGCTTATCCTGGCTGGTGGAGCTGCCATACCAGACCAAGATGGAGAATGTGAGCACGCTCTCAATGATAGCACGGTAGAAGTGGATCATGCCTGCTTGACTGACCTCAAATTTCCTCAGCTGTCGGAGAAAGTATAGTCTTTGGTGGGCTTTTGAGATGATGAGACTGGTGTTCAAGTTCCATGACAGGGACTGATGGATGGTGGTGCCTAGAAAACGAAGAGTCAACCCATTCCACTGCCTGGTCGTTAATATACTGTAGATGGGGATGTGCTGGCTTGCTCTTTTCCTGAAGTCCACTATGAGTTCTTTGGTTTTGGAAATGTTGAGTGTAAGATTGTTGACTGCACACCACTGCACTAGATGTTTGACCTCATCACGGTAAGATGTTTCGTCCCTGTCACGTATGAGGCCTATAACAGTGGTGTCAGCAGCAAATTTCAGAAGTTTGACAGATGGGGAGTTGGATGTACAGTTGAGAGAATAACAGAGGTGACAGCACACAACCTTGTGGCGCTCCACTCCAGTATTTAGGACCTTAACAGATTCAATTCAATTCAATTCAATTTTATTTGTAGAGCGCACAAATACAGTACATTGTCTCGCGGCGCTTTACAGACAGTACGGGAAGCATCCATGAGAATCAGGGGCAAGGAAAAACTCCCTCGCTTTGTAAATAATTTGTTATGTAGGAAGAAACCTTGGGCAGATCCACGCCTCATGGACTCAGCCTACCTGCCTGGGGCCTAATAAAGTATCCGTAAAGTCTGATGCATAGATTGACCATGGTTAACACAAAACAGTATGAGTACTGAATGTAGTCAGAGATGATCTGCACATAGTTTGTGTGACAGTCTGGGCCAAGGGATGGAGTCAGTAGTTGGAGTGTGGGATTAGTCAGTAATTGGAGTGAGATCAGAGTTCATTGGGTGTTGGTCGCCATCTAAGTAGTGGTCATCAGGGGGCCATCAGGCCAATTCCATCACGGGCCTCAGAGAAAAGGGGAGGATGGTCCTGGTGTGTGGCTCCAGGGAGGTTGGTCAGCATCCGTAGTGGGGTAGGGTTGGTGGCAGGGAGGTACGGGAGGTTCATCACTCAGCCAGTGCGTCGGGGCAGAGGAGGCAAGAGAAACAAAAAGAAACAGAACAAGAGGATTAGGCCAATCTAGGAGGATATCACTTCATGATATGTGTCATATAATCTAGCTAGAGTGAGGTTGAAATGTTGTCCTGTATTTTGACACACTGAGTTCTGTTAGACAGGAAGTTAAGCAGCCAGTGACAAAGTGAGGGGTTGACACCCATGGACAGGAGAGAGTTGAACAGTCTGATAGGCAGGATAGTGTTGAAAGCTGAGCTGAAATCTATGAACAGGACACGGGCGTAGGTGGACTTACAATCAAGATGTTGTAAAATGAAGTGATTGCAAAGTGAGACAGCATCATCTACACCCCTATTAGCCCTGTATGCAAATTGGTGGGGGTCTAGTGTTATGTGTGATAGAAACCCACAGACTAGGCGTTCAAACACTTTCATGACAACAGAGGTGAGAGCGACAGCATGGATTTGGATGAAATTTTCGGACAACGTGTGTTTTGGGACAAGTAATAACTGATTCGATTGTGGTGGCAATCGGTGATCCAGAACACCGTCAGTGACTACATTGTCTGCGCTCTCTGAGCGCTTTTCTAGTTACTATTGTATGTCTGTTTGAGAGACCTAATAGTTTGATCACTAATACAATTGGTTGGATCACAGAATTTATTTATAGGCCTTTTTTTGTGAATTAAAAAGTAGCTTTACAATAGTTAAGCTATTTTTGACATTTTTTCATAGCTTAGCTTGCTACATTTTGTCTTCCGGTAGCTTTGGTGTAGTGAAGCTGATGTGGAGTAGGCTAACTGGTAGCTTAGCTTGTTACATTTACTGAGTAGCTTGCCCAACACTGAATACTACACTCTATCACATAGGCTACTTTTAGGCTACAGACAGAATCTAATCTGATTAGACTATAGCACGTTTGTTTTGTCATATCATATCCTATTACTTTAGTGCTTCATGTGAAATTTGAAGCTTGATGTTACACCAAAAAGCAGTATTGCCAGGCCAATACTGGCAATACTGAGGATGGCGGCCCTGGCTTGAAATCACTCCGGACGTATCCTTCAAAGACTTCTTGCTATCTATGATTAAACACAATTGTTTATTTGATGCTGTAAATTGTGGCTAATTATACAATTTCTGTTAAATTGTGTTTCTGTGTTTCCCACCTTTACAATATAATAGCTGCAACAATGTTTGAGAGATGTTTGAGAAAACAAACCAACTCTGTGGCTATTTCAAAACTAAATAATAGCCTAACCCACATGTTGTAGTCTCTCTCTTGCCTAAGTTCATAGTATGAAACATTTAGTTTTAAAAGACTGATAACTCACACATTTTGGCCAGTTAACTATTGCATCTGTATGGCATTAGCTGCCTGAGGGATTGGGGTTTGACTCAAACAGGACATGATTTCCCTACCCTTCCTAATCTCTCTCACCCTTTCATTTCCTTTCAATCACTAACAACATTACTCACCAGTGCAGATAAATGAGAACTGAAAACATTCTTCAGTGTCACTAAACTGGCACTAAGAGCATGAGGTGAGAATGAAGGCATTTGTTTCCAACCGCAGATGGAGAATAGGTATGTAAGGGGGTGTCAGATGTTGGTTTGGGAACAAAATGTTCACAATGTGAAGAATACATCACATGCCTGGGGTGATAAAATGCTCACTCAGACAGAAGTCATAAAGTCATACTGATTTATTTTGTATGTGAGATTTGTTTTATGTCTAAATGGAATAAATGATTTCAGTCAAGTCAAGGTCATGGGATCTTTTCTGACCACCACAGTGTGACTGCCACTCACCTGTTGCTGCTGCTGTGTCTTACAGGTGTCTTCCAGCACTCCAAGGTCACACATTAAGTTGAAACTGTACTGACCCAGGAGCAGCTCTTTCAGGTCCAAGTGAGTGGAGCCCAGAGTGCGGTACACTGGTGGCTCATGCACCAGCTCCATTAAAGACTCATTTTTCTTCTTCCTCTTCTTCTTCTTGTCCTTGACAACACGATACACAGAGACCACTCTTGATATCATCTCACTTACTCCTTACGCACACATTTGTTTGCAAACTAAAGAATATGGCCATCGTTTTGGAAGATTTTTCTTGATAGACAAGGTAATAAACATGGTTTTAGATTTCATTCTTTTTTGGTTTTGTTTTCACATTGGGACACCATCGCCAATCTGGAAGTGTTTCAACTTTGCAAAGCAGGGGGCAATTAACTGGAAAACAGCATACAATGGTGTGACTAGAAAAACTGGATACCATTCCAAAGATAAAGAAAAGAAAGCTCCCGCACACTGTTCACATTTTCAAGGTTTACTGCAAGGTTTCGGTCAACTGACCTTCTTCAAGCAATTCAACCAGAAGGTCAGTAGACCGAAACATCGCAGTAAACCTTGCAAATGTGAACAGTGTGCGGGAGCTTTCTTTTCTTTAACGTCGGTGACCCAGGGGTTCCACTCCGACGCACCTGACAAAAGGAGGTGTGCAAGAATTCTACCCTAACTACCATTCCAAAGATAAAATTCTAGAGCACTAGTGCTGACTCACATGAAACAAGCAACACCGTCTCAGTTTACACTATGTCTCTTTTCATCTCAATCTTCTGGATCACAAGTCTTGTATATCTGCAGGGTAAAAAGCTAATTTACAGAGAAAGTATAATGCCAATTATGTGGGCATGAGAGTGAATATAATCAATTGAAAAAGATAAAATTAAATAGTTACTAAAAAAGTTGCATGTTTCAGTAAGCTTTAGTTGAATAGTTTTAAGGTGAAATAGGAAACGCACACCTTTTTTTAGGCACTCACCACTGAACTGACTAGTTCCACAGAAACACACCAGCATCTTGGTCTTATCATAAATCTTATGCAACTGATGAAACTGTTAATGGTCTGAGAGGGCTCCATTTAGCATATTTGTCTACTTGTGGCACCCTATTTGCCCCACAATAAAATTCAACCACACACGTCATGCTTTCATCAGTTCCAACTCTATTTTGTTGTTGCAATAATGGACATACAATAGTACTGTATTCAGACTAACAGGAATGCACACTTTCTAAAGGTCCTTCACCCTCACCATAGTCTTTTAAAATCCCATGGGAAACACTGCTGGGACTAGATGTTCAATTTTAAATAGATCGATCAGTCTCACCAACTACAGTGATTAGGACTACTTCCTCTATGCCACTAACATTTTCAACTGATCCACATTAGCAGAAAGGGAATAATGCAGCCTGTAAGGCCAACCCAAACATTATATTTCATTACATGATATTTACCATAATGTAACTTCGTCAGCTTTTTGTTTATAGGTAATTATTTGTGTACCATGCAGTACTTCGGCTGCTACACAGAACCCACTGCTTGTTCAACTGAGAAAACTGTCAAGGGAAGCAGGAAGGGCAGAGGAAGGAGAATTTTTTTTTTTTTTTTTTAGATGGTATCTTCTCAAACCCTTTTTTTTTAGATGGTATCTTCTCAAGCGAGGGGTTTTCCAAAAAAATCTGTGAATTTAGTTTATGTTTCTTACATTATTGGATGGCAAAAGATGAATTGTTCACTTAATATTATGAGGCAGTCCTGTAGTTTATTAAAAACTTCAGGCTATCTGTAGTGGCCGTTTGTCAAACAAACTTTTAACAAAATCAAATTAAACTTAAATGAAATAAAGGAAACGACAACTTCTGGCACCCTGGGCAGGTATTGTACGCAGGCAAGAAATAACTTAATTTCCAGGCAAAAAATTATCATTGAGGTTGGTTTATTGTTGGTTCCAGGTAACAAAGCATCTCTCACGCTGGTAAAAAACCATGTGCCCACTACCCAGGTGCATACAGCAGGCACAGCTTCGTCACAGGCCTCTCAAGGATACTGGTCTTCGTTTGGAGGCGCACAGAGCGCACATGGCCATTCACATCTGGTCTGACTTCCAAGACCTTTCCCATCATCCAAGAGCCTCTCCGAGCTGTAGCGTCTGCCATAAGAACAACATCTCCAGGCATGAGGTTTCTTCTTATTACTGCCCATTTCTGTCTCTGTTGCATTAATGGCAGGTACTCAGAAACCCACCTCTTCCAGAAGAGTTCAGCCATGTACTGTATCTGTTTCCACCTTTTTCTGACATACAGATCGTTTCTGTCAAAGAGCCCGGGTGGCATAACTGGTTTGCCTTTCAACATCAGAATGTGATTTGGCGTTAGGGCTTCCAAGTCATTCGGATCATCTGAGGCCTTTGTAATAGGCCTATCATTCAATATAGCTTCAACTTCACAAAAGATTGTTTGGAGCCCTTCATCGTCCAGGGTCTGCTGTTTAAGGACTGAGATGAGAGCATTCTTCACTGAACGAATCAGGCGCTCCCAAACACCACCTTGATGTGGAGCTGATGGGGTGTTGAATGTCCATTCTATGCCATCCTGAAGAAAGGCTCTTTGGATCTTGTCATGATTCAGAGCCACCAGATTCTCCTTGAGCTCACGGCTGGCTCCAACAAAGTTGGTCCCGTTGTCAGACCTGAAAGTTGAGACAGGGCCTCGTCTGCAGATGAACCTTCTCACTGAACTTATACAAGATTCTGTATCCAATGTGTATGCCACCTCCAAATGTACGGCACGGCTGGTCATACAGGTGAAGAGTACGCCATATCTTTTGATAAGAGCCCTGCCTCTATTAACTTCAATGGGCCCAAAATAATCAATTCCAACATGTGTGAAGGGGGCTTCATCAGGCAACACTCTCTCGACAGGTAAGTCTGCCATCTTTTGTTCAAGGAGTCTTCCTCGATTGCGTCTGCAAACAACACAATCTGATATGACCTTTGATACATGCAGATCTTTGGAGAGAATAGCAGGACGCTTGGATTCCACTGGCAGTGAGGCTTTACTCAGTCGGCCTCCTACTCTGAGGATCTCACCTTCCATCACGAGGTCCAATCTGTACAGCGGACTGTCTTTGGATATGGGTTTAACACCACTTCGGAGCAAGGTGATTTCATCCTTAAACCTTTGATGTTGCACATACTGGATGACTGACAGCTCTGCCCTAGTAACATCTTGAGGCGTCAGACACTGGCCTTTGAGTTCACACTACACGATTTTAGAGCCGATTCCGAGGTCGCAGGGTCGATTAGAAATCACAGGTGGTTGTGGGCAAACTCGGCAGTGGATCTGCGAGTGCAAGTCGTCATGTGTGAACAACTCTCCGACGCGATTTAGGGCAGTCGCGGGCTCGACGCAAGTTGTTGGGGGACATCTAGCATGTTAGATATTTGGAGAAGTCACAAGCGATTTTCCAGGCAACAGCCAATCAAGTAACATGACTCACGTTGTCATCTTTAAAATTTCCAAACTCCAAAACCGTATTTGAAGTTGCACTTCTTCACCAAGCAATAGCCTTCTTTGAAAACATGTCTCATGTGAAGTTTACTTGCGAAAACGGATACAATTTGCGTCAATAATTCTAAAATATTTTTGCGGCACTAACGAAAACGAAACGGTAGCTACAGACAACATGAGATCAGTGGCAAACTAACAAGTGGCAGTCATGCCTGTAGCCTATAGTCAGAAAATGTTTTAACCGTAAACTGGCTCTGCTATAGTCTGTATGCTAACGTTAACGTTATGGTGTTAACGTGGACACAACAGGCGCACCCTAGGCTCTGTCTAGGCCAGTTCTTGTAGTGTGAACACAGAGGTTGCCGATCAGCCTCGTGCCCGACCATGAGATTCCCGATACTAATGGTGCGTTTCCACTACGGGGTAAAACCCCGGTGTCTGGGGTAAAGCCTCAGACTTTTCCCGTTTCCACTACCAGGGCCAGACCGGGGCCGGGGCTCAAATGGCCTCAGGCCGGCCCCAGAGTTGACCAGGGCCAAACCGGGGCCAAACTGGGGCTTTTGGAATGGAACATGATGCAATAATAAAACTGAAGAATTTTAAAAACGTTCAGGTAGCATTTGTTTAGTGTTGCCTAGCAACATAAATGGTTTAGCTTGTGCTACTGTCACTAAGCAAGTTTAAAGGTTCTTAGCATTGTGATGAAAAACCCCGGTTCTTTAGCTAATGGAAACGCAACTCTGGGGCCAAACTCCGGTGTTTGAGCCTTTGAAAAGCCTCGGGCTGGCCCCGGGCCGTAGTGGAAACGCACCATAATACTGCTAGTCGTTAAATGTGAACACTAGAGAGCTCACAGACGTGTCTTGTTTTGTCGTGTCGTGGCTAAAATCGTGTAATGTGAACTTGCCGTTAAAGCTCTGCATTTGGCTTTCCACCTGTTGTTGACTGTCTGGATTCTCCATACTCAGGTCAGCAGCAGCACACAACTCCTTTCTCTTATGTCCCAATAACACAAGAGTCTCTCTGAACTTAAGAAGCCAGGCTACAGCCACTCGCAGTCTACTCCAGGATGAAAAGTAATGGATCAGGTGGCTCAAAGGATTGTCTGTGTCTTTAACAACAGCATTCACCATCAAGTCCCTTTTGATCTCGAGGTCAGTGCCAGGAATCACCTGAGGATCCATGTCCAATTTAGGCCACTCATCTTTGGGCTTGTAGAGGAAGTCAGGTCCCATCATCCATCTCCTTCCATTCAAGAGGTCTTCTGCCCTCATTCCTCTTGACACATCATCCGCAGGGTTCTCCTTTGTCCCTACATATCTCCATTGATCCACATCAGTTGCCTCTCTAATGACAGAAATTCTATTGGCCACAAAGGTATGGAATCGCCGGCTTTCATTCCATATATATTTAAGGACTGTTGTGCTGTCAGTCCAAAAAAATGATTTCTCCACCTGAAGTTGTAATTCCTTTCGCAGCATGCTGTCTGCTCTAACAGCGAGGACTGCAGCTGTTAGCTCCAAGCGAGGAATTGTTGTTTGCTTCAGTGGAGCAACTCTGGCTTTCCCCATCAAAAAAGCAACATGCACTTTATTGTCCTTTTCCAGCCTTAAATAAGAAACAGTTCCATATCCCACTTCACTGGCATCAGAGAAGTGGTGAATCTGTGCAGTGTCAGGGTTTCCAAAGTCTTTAGGCTTCAATCTTGAGCTCTGCCACCTTGTGGAGATCTTCCAACCAGCCAGCCCACTGCTTGGAGAGATCACAGGGGATAGCTTCATCCCATCCCAGAATTTTCTTACAGAGTTCTTGCAGTAACGGCTTAGCCATCATGCTGAATGGAGCGAGGAAGCCTAAGGGATCATAAAGGGAGCTGACCACTGAAAGAATTCCTCTTCTCGTCTGTGGTCGCTCTGGTGTGGAGGCCTTAAATCCAAATTGGTCAGTCTTAATGTACCACTGTAGTCCCAGTATACGCTCAACAGGAAGTTGATCTGTATCCAAATCCAGCTCCATCATGTCCTTTGATCTGTGGTCTTCACTGACAGAGCGCAGCACTGCACGACTGTTGCTGACCCACTTCACCAGAGTGAATCCTCCCTTATGACAGAGTGCAGTTAATCCTTAATCATTTTCATAGCTTCCTCTTCTGAGGTCATTGAACAGAGATAATCATCGACATAAAAGTTGTTTTTCACTGTACTCACAATATCTGGAGGAAAGTGTTTTGCGTTGTCATCTGCAGTTCTCCTCAAGGCATAGTTGGCATAGCTTGGCGATGATGCAGCTCCAAATAGATGTACCTTCATGCGATATTCCTGCGGAGCCTGTGCTGTGTCACCATGTGGCCACCAGAGGAAGCGGAGATAGTTAGTGTGCTTATCTGAGACATGAACCTGGTGGGACATGGATTGGATATCGACAACTATTGCAATAGGCTCCTGCCTAAATCGGACAAGAACTCCAATAAGGCTGTTGGTTAGATCAGGGCCTTGCAAAAGCTGGCTGTTGTTCCTTTATATGAGGCTGCGCAGTCAAAAACAACCCTGAGCTTACCCTTCTGAGGATGATAAACCCCATGGAGGGGGATATACCAAACCTTCCCATTGGTCTGAGTCAGCTGATCAGGGTGCACTGGCTCAGCATACTGTTGCATTATCATTTCACTTAGGAATGTGGTATACTCTTCCTTAAACACACTATTCCTGTCAAACTTCCTTTTCAGGCTACATAAGCGCTGTTCTGCTTCTGCGACATGGCGATTATCTGGCAGGGTTACATTTTCTTTTCTGAATGGAAGATCAATGCAGTAATGACCTCCAATTAACTTTGCTGTACTACTGACAATATTCATGAATTTAAGGTCTTCTCGAGACATTTCAATCTGTTCTTCCGATGACCTCTCATTGAAGTTGTGATTATATTGTTTTACAAGCATTTCTTGCAGGTGTTCAACAGAGATGCGGTTTGCTGTTACTGAAGAATAGCCACTCTTACTTCTGCATCTTCCGCCATGAAGAGGACCATTAATGACCCAGCCAACCCTGGTTCTGACAGCATGGTCCTTCATTCTGGCTATTAATCACTTCCCATGGCTCAAAGACCTTAGGAGCGTCAGTTCCTATAAGCAGATCAACACTTGCATGAATGTCATGGAGCTTTACATTCTTCAGATGCGGCCATAAATCAATATCTGCTAGTTGTGGAATGTTTAAAGTAGACACAGGCATAGTTTTTTGAGTCAAAACATCAGGAAGCTCTATAAAATCTCCAACACAAATGCCAGACACTTCAAGACCTGATAAAACATGAGCATTCACAACCTTTTGTTGGCCCATTGTTCTTAACAGAATGCTTGTCTGAGTCCAAAAAGGCATATGTCTGTATGGTCTTATTAGTCAGTTTACTCCTGACCTTTACTGCAACAATAGAAAAGGTGGACTCATCTTCCACACCGGCCCAAATATGGCCACACATCTGAGAGTTTACAGCTGAAACACTTGGAGGACTTGGGGAATGTTTGGCTTGCTCGACGACGGATGTGCCTTTATCCTGTCTTTCTATATGGAGGGCTCCAGGGTGTTTGTGGTGGCATACATGGCAGTCCAATCTGCTGTCTTTGCTTGTATGACCTACTTTCAGACATCCAAAACAAATACCCTTTTCCTTGATGAAGCTGATCTCTCGATGTGGTTCTTCTGCATACAAAACAGACAGCAATGAGTGGAGTGTGTGTTATTCTTATGTCCTACAGGCTGTGCTATAGTGTCTTCCCTCGCAGAAGTATCATTTGTGGCATAGCTGCTTCCTTTCCTTCTTTGACTTTGGCTGGCTGCTACTAGAGACCTTGATGCTAGTAGGCTGGGGATCTTGAATGTTTCCAAAAACTGGATCTAAAGCAATTTTCACCTGTCTCTCAATACAATTTACAAGGTCAATAAAGGTAACCCTCTGTCCCCTTCTTTCTTGCAAATCACATGCAGTATTCCTCCATTTTTCTCTCAATTTGTAAGGAAGTTTTAAGATGATACTCCGCATGTTAGATGGTAAGTCCAGGTCTCTCATATACTTTCACTTATTTCACAATATCACTTGTTCTGTTAGGTTTGAACACCCTCGAAGAAACAAAGCGAATGATTGTAATCCTTTTACATCTTCATTTTAACAGGCGTCCAGTTGAATATTTTTTCCATATAGGCAGATGCTATTTTATGTTCATCTCCAAAATACTGTGCAAGGAATGTCTTGGCTCTTTGATAGCCTTGATCTGGAGGTAAATGCTGACAGCTATGTATGAGCTCTTTAGGCTGCCCCCTAGTGTACTCTTCCAAGAAGTGCAAACAGTCAGTCAGATTATTCGTTTCCTTCTCCACTCCATTTTCAAAGGCTCTAATAAAGGACTTATATAGAGTGCAAGAGTACAATAAGTTCAACAAATATTTAAGTAACAAGAATTACAGTAGCCTACAGTAGCCTATAAGATATAAATTAAACAGCATGAACATGACGTGAGATGAACTCTTTTTTCCAATTCAGGCAACCTCGGAACCCCTTCCATGCTAATGAATATGCTAGTAGAGCTTAAATAATAATAATAATAATAATAATAATAATAATAATAATAATAATAATAATAAGTTCATCCATTTCAATAATTATGTAACCTATAGATTCAACACTTAAAGTGGAATATTTCACATTGAAATGTGAATTTCTTATGTTTGACCAATATCTACTTTTTCTTCTATCAACTATAAATGCAACCTTCATCCTTTGCAATAACTTCCGCATTGATGACCTGGCAATCTCTTGAACACAAACTCATAAAGTTCTAGAAGGACATGGTCGGCCCCACAGCGTTGCTGATTGATAATGTAATTGTTGTGCCCTACGCAGGGCTGCATTAGTGGGCCACATTAGTGGGCCACAATGTAGCCTGTGAACCCTAGCCTAGAAATCTAGGCGTATCCTAAAGGTACCAAAAAAATGATTTGTTCAGCCAGTGTGTCTAGCTAGAAGCCATAAGGAGTCTCTGTGCCCTCGGTGGTGGGGAACCAGAGTCTTAAGTAGCCTTAGTGATGTTTGAAGCAGCTTGTTTGTTGCTGTGATTGGTTGTAGCCAGAGCCATAACAAGGGCTGAGGCAGTTTGAAAGATTTTTCCCCTTAGATTGAATCACAGTCTATCCTTCGTTCCCAGACTATACCTAACATGTTATATATTGGCTTCTCATGCCATGGGAACGTAACCCACGTCTAGGAAAAGTAGGGTCTGGTAATGAGCAAGACCTTCTATGTCCAGCAGATGGCACCATAGCAATGCTTATCCAAATACCTCTATGCAACTGAAAGGCTCAATGACTGGCTAAGCCCATGTCGCCACACATCACTGACTCTTGCCCAAAAGATCTTAATGTCCCTCAGAATGCATTGCTTAAAGGAGAAATGCGGTGTGATAAGGACCGCAAGTATATTGCAACATCATGAAAAGTTCGAACATTTGCCGGGGAGCCAAATGTTGAAACGTTTGTGGAGGCCGGAGAAGACCGTGTGCTCGTTATAGCTTCCAGATGCATATTACTTGCTGGTGTAAATGGCCAAATTGCTGTTTTAAAATCAGAGAAAAGCTCAAATTAACCCACACTTTGTTGATAGTAATTACAGTTCAATATTTAGAATAAAATGAGGCATTGAAAACTTAGTAATTGTAAAGGTAGCTACTAAGGCCAAATTATAAGCATGGTCCATCATCACGCAACTGAGCCTACAAGTTAGTGCCTTCCGAAATTGCCCATACCTTCCACTGCCCATACCTTCCACTGCGCTGTCTTGCTTTTCGATCATTATCTTGGAAATGCGTCTTTTGTTTTTTTGAAAAAGATAACGCCACCTTTCCCTCTCGTAAGCCTACTCATCCATGCTGCAACCAGAGACGGTTGATCAAAGTATATTTGCTACAACTACACAGTCTATGACTGCAACAGCTGTTGGCAGATGCTAATCTGGCAACCCCACATAGGAGAACGAAGGGCCATTGTTAATGCGCCGTTATGGAATTAAATTGTTCAAAACATAAACGAAAAATTCCAAGAGTTACAGATATGGCAATTATGTGAAATAAGCCCCCACTTCAGTTCATCATGTTACCTTACTCCCTGCCGATACATAGTGGTCATTTTTGGATTGGTTAACTAATATTTCCTACATACCCTACCTTTAACCCTGCTGCACAAGTTTTTACTGGAATCCTCTCCCTCTTCCTCATGATGACATCACAGAACAGGTGGATCTAGACAAGAGGTGCTCAAATGCGTTTTGCTATTTGACCAGTCCTTCACTTTTATCTTTCGTTATCATGCTGTAAAACCCCCATGTCATGCATGTGGCCCAGCATGTCTCCCCCTATGAACCACAGATCCCTTGTGCCAGTGTAACAGATGCCAACTAGCTCGGCTAGCTGGCAGCCAGGGCCGGTTCTAGGCATAGACACACGAGGCGGTCGCCTATGGCACCAAATATCAGGGGGGCATCACAATATATTTCTTACCTATTTTCTTCAGTTTTTCTATTACATTTTTAGAAAAGAGGGGGCAAAACTTACATCTGGCCTAGGGCACCAAAAACGCTAGAACCAGCCCTGCTGGCAGCAGTACGTGTAAATCCTCACAACTCAATTCCTTAAAGGGGGCTTTTAACTGCTGGACTCCCATGTGGTGAGAATGGTTCTGGCTACACCAGCAGCACTCAGCCCTAGACCATAACGCTGCTACCACCTGCAGGATCATTATAGTTATGTCCTTAAACCCCAGCCGCCAATCCCTAACTCAGAGCCTTTGGGCAAGTGGAATGGCAAAAGAGGAGCACTGCTGAAACTGGGTAGGTTTGCAGAAGTCGTTTACGGCGAGCCAGAGCACTCCCTATCAACTCCTTTCTATCTGTAGGGGCAGTTGTGTGGAAAAACAAATAATGCTTATAATTTGCAACTGACAATTTCAACAAAACTTTGAAGCAGCCTAGCAGGGCATAATAATGGTGCTTACACAAAATATTTACAGTTTGGGCACTGCTGAGGTGTTTCTGCTTTTATTGCCAGCTGTTTAGATATTAAACACCTGAGTTTATTGTTGAAACTGAATGTTATCTTCAATGTACAATAAAATACTGCTATACAAGCTCTTTGCTGATTACTTGAAGTTGTAAGAAAGTTTCTTTTCTATAATGGTTATGTTTGGTGTACTGTATAGGCAATTTGTCTAATTAATTTCATTTCAAAACGATGCAAGTGTAATGTGTGAGGGTCTATAGACCACACTGGTCCAAGGAGCCAAACAAAAATTTGACCTCTATTGGGTGTTGATGGTTCCAACCCACCTCCACCCTTAATAAAATATGGTAGCTCTGAAAACTCTTGCTCAAACTACCTGATCTGAACATAATGAGTATGTATGGATCCTGGATCAGGAGTAGCCACAATTTTTTTTCTTTCATGATCGATATGACCCATATTTTTCTCTGGTATTACTTCACAAAATTATATACAAACCTGATTCCAAAATTGTTGGGACACTGTACAAATTGTGAATAAAAAAGGAATAGGAATCCAATCTCATAAACTTTTCAATAAAATATTATATTCATAGATATACAGTAGATAATATGATAACATTGCAAATGTTGAAAATGAGACAATTTGAAATGTTATGCTAAATATTGGCTCATTTTGGTCATATTCAAAAATAGTTGGGACAGGCTGCAATAAGAGGTCAGAACAGCTGGAGGGCCAATTTGCAACTTATTTGGTCAATTGGCAATATGATTGGGTATAAAAAGAGCCTCTCAGATGTGTCTCTCAGAGGTCAAAATGGGCGAAGGATCACCAGTTCCCCAAATACTGTGGTGAAAAATAGTGGAGTCAGATCAGAAAGGAGTTTCTTAGAGAAAAACTGCAAAGATGTCAGTTTTCAGAAGTTATCATCTATAGTGCATAATGTCATCCAAAGATTCAGAGAATCTGGAACAATCTCTGTGCCTAAGGGTCAAGGCCGGTAAAATACTGGATGCCTGTGATTTTGGGTCCTTAGGTGGCACTGCATCACATACAGGAATACTACTGTAATGGAAATCACGAAATGGGCTCAGGAATATCTCCTGAAAAACATTGTCGGTGAGCACAATCCACCGTGCCATTCGCCATCGCCAGCTATAGGTAAAAAGAAGCCAACAGATAACAAGTTATTATTAGCGCTCAGTTCAGAAGGCTGCATCTCTGATGGTATGGGGTTGCATGAGTGCGTGTGGCATGGGCAGATTACACATTTGGAAAGGGACCATCAATGCTGAAAAGTATATCCAAATTTTATCAACATTACGCTCCCATCCAGACGTCATCTCCTTCAGGGAAGCCTTTGCTTTTTCCAACAGGACAATGCCAGACCACATACTGCATCAATTACAACATCAGAAGAAGGATCTGGGCACTGAAATGGCCAGCCTGCAGTGCAGATCTTTCACCCACATTTGGCACCGCATCATTTGAGGAAGACACAACAAAAGACAGTTGAGCAACTAGAAGCCTGTATTAGACAAGAATCTGACAACATTCCTGACAATTATCCCTCTTATCTCCCGTTTGTATTTATCTTCTGTATACTTAAGCAAGTGTTTAAAACATAAAAGAAACTTTAAGTTGGGGTAGGACTACTTTCCAGTGAAAGTAGATCTAAAAGGCTGCTTAGGCTACTGTTGTAACTACCATTCTAAATAGCATTGGCTGAAGAGGACGTCGTCGCAGGTGTGACACTTACTTCTCTCTATGCCCATGTGCCCAGTGTGGATGCGGCGTATCATGTCAGTTCTGAGAGTGTGTGGAATTATGATTTTCTCACAAACAGATGATTTTCGTGATCTCATCTCTGTGGTTCCAGTACTCTTGGATGTTACGTGGACACTTTCTCCTTTTTTCGGATCTTGTAACATCTCAGAGTGTCATGAATTTGGCATTTTGGGCCGTCGCTTCCTTGATGACTTACTTGCTTACAGGTGTGTTGCTGATAACAGAGTGCACTTGCGACTCCTTCTATGATGTGGGCGTCATGGTGTTTTATGGGCTTGCGAGACAGTGTCAGCTCCTGGTATGTCTTTCCCTGGGGCTAGTGGGCTGTCATGCACCATACCTTAATTATAGCCTAGTGCTGTCACAAACCCCACATTTGCCATCTCACTCTCTCTCTCTCTCCCCCTCTATCCAGTTGCCAGCACAAGGGTGTTTGCATGGCTGAAATGTCATATCAATCATCCAAGTTATTTCAGATTGTGTTTCATCAGATATGCAGAAGGAAATTTAATTAATTTCCATTCATTCACTGGTTAATCAGGTTTTATACTATTGTTTGAGGTACGCCTTGAGGGCAAGAAAGGCAGCCAAATGTGTTTATCTTAGTTCTAGTTTGGAAGATCTGGTTTGTGGCTGATTTTGGCAGATTGTGGTATGGGGCTAATTGTGTTCCTCGTTTCCCTGAATAGCTTTGAGATGGATAAGATACTCTGGAAGTTAGCTATAGCTGTGACCAAAGCCATAGAGATAACTCTGGCTGTGACTGTTTGTTAGAACGTCGAAGACGGCAAACAAAAGAGGGAATACAAGCCTGTTTAATAATTTTGTCTGTGAAGAACTGACATAGTTAAGCTGTTAAGCAAAACAATTGTTCAAGGTTTCATTTCAGACATGGAGGCATTTTGTGTCTGTCTGACCTCTGGTGACCTCTGGAGGTCCCTCGAAAAATAAATAAATAAATAAGTAAATAATAATATAATTAAATGTCTTTAATTAGATTAGTGTTTTAAGTAGAAAACTGATGTTTTTGTGGTGAGATCATTTTATTTTCCAAAGTACTCCATTTCAATTTAGGCCTGGTTGTAGGTTTATGTCAGTTTTTACATGCGGATAAAAAAAAGAAAAACCTCCAAGGCCCGTAGCCCTTGGTCCCGATTAATTTTTGGTTGTTAGTTGGAAAGAAATTGAGCACCCCTGTTTCATACCATTATTTGAGGTATTTATCACCATAGGCAGTTAAATGTGTGTGTGTCACACTCATTGCACTAGAGTTGGCAGCCCTGAGCCCATAAACTGTGTAGGTAGCAACTAACCCAGATAACTTTAGAGGTCACTGCTGATTTGGAAATAGCAGCATGTCAAGAATCAATTTATGCTCTTGAAAATCAGTGCTTTCTTTCATAACCCCACTTTAGATATTTGGGTCTTGTTAGAAGCTACACATGTAGCTTCAGCCTTCATTTTTACCAACACACAAGGGTTTAAGTGGGGGTAAACGTGGGGTAACACAGTTCTGCCACCTCAGATAAATTCATATTGACAAAGAATATCACCCCATTTTTCCTCTTCATAAAATATGAAAATTTGTTAAATATTTTTTCAGTACATATATTTTTGTAAATTGTATGGCCATACAATATCCCACTATGATGTTTCTGGTATTTTCCAGCTTGCTTCCAATGGTGAGATGTCAGCAAAGATGTAATATACCGGTATACATTTTTCTTGGTTGAGCCTTGGTTCTTGGTTCCCCCTCCTGCCAAATCCCACTTTAACCACTGCCTACACACAAATGATCAATTTCATATTGAGGTGAGCTAAGAAAAATAATGGCTTTGGTTCCAAATCCTGTTTTTCCTTTTGAGAACCGGCCTCTCATCCTTACTATACCTTGAAAATCAACAAATAGCCGTAGCAGTATTGTAAATTTGCCATTCTTTTTAATCTTGCCTACATCTTGAGAAGCCACACTGAACAATACATCAACAGCAAAAAAGAAAACATTTGACTTTCAAATAGGCAAAATTTCTGAAACATCTCTCAAACATCATCGTCAGGGAAGGGCAGTGTTCGAATTGTTCCAGCCAGAGGGGGTTGCAGGAAGTATGACTAATAACTATGACTAATATACACAATCATACTTTGGAATGAGTGAATATCAGAGTTACTGCTTGTTGTAAGCATTTATACTTGCAAATGCAAGGGCTTCAGGCTTGAACCCAAAGGAATGCTAGTTTCGGTCCTTGAGTGTGCCCTTGAGCAAGTCACCTACAGCTGCTCCTGTGGCAGGCAACCTGTTTCTCAAGGTTAATGTGAGCTTCACCTCACCATGAGCTCGGTGTGTGTCTGATGGAAATTTTCATGTTCATTTTCTTGTCAGAAGAATGTAGGATCGTTATTCTACAGAATAACCTGCAGTCGTAATTTTAAGTTTTCTAAGTAAAACTTTTGTACTAAACTTAGCGTACTGAGCTACATTACATTATTTTTTGTTGTTGGGAAAATTGCATCACTAAAGGGCCAAATTGCATTATTTTTTTGACATCAAGTCGTGGGCCGGAATTGGGCAGGGCCCGGGCCAGAAATGGTCTGTTAGTTGGATGTTTGACACCCCTATCTTAATGCATCCTGTAACTCACTAGTTAGTATTAAGAAGGTTATTACTTCTGCAAAGCAGGAATTTGTTTGTTTGTTTGTTAGCAACTTTATTGCAAACGTTACTGACAGTTTTTCATGAAATGAACGAGATTTGTGTATTTGCTTAAGAGAGAGCCCATTTTAATTATGGTGGTGATCTACTTACTGTATATCAGGATCTGGACTCCAAGGAGTTAGTGGATGAC
The DNA here is from genome assembly GCA_027497455.2 of Sardinella longiceps. Classification (NCBI taxonomy): domain Eukaryota; kingdom Metazoa; phylum Chordata; class Actinopteri; order Clupeiformes; family Clupeidae; genus Sardinella; species Sardinella longiceps. The sequence continues at coordinate 38,885,798 of JAODXP020000019.1, read as the reverse complement.
CTCCACAAATTAAGAGAATTTCTAAAAGAATAAAAAAGGAGGCATTTTAAATGTTTTTTTTTTTTTTCATGTTAGATACAGCTGATTCCAATTTCAATCTGAAGGCTAACTTGTCTTTGGAGGGAGGGATTCCATTTGTGGGAGTAGTTTTTAACCAAAGATACTTTGAGTTGACCTGTGTTGGGAGATGTGCAATTTGTCTACCACAAGATCACATGCGTCGGAGGGTAATAGAAAACCCATCTTTTTAATTATTTAATCTTTTTAAAAAGAAGTGAGAAATATAAAGATCCATAGACAGAAATACTTTAATAATCCTGAGGGAAATTGAGGTGTCAACGGCACACAGATAAGAAGTAACACACACAACCATACTCAAGAACATCACTAACTGTACAGATACTGCTACACAGGAAACAAACCATTAAAGATAAAAAAATCAAGCAAAGAAAGTATGTTAAAAAGCATTAAGTTAAAAATAGAAATATGCAACATGCTAGATTTAAGTCAAAGACCCTCTTTCCTCCCAATGTACCAATTCCTTGTCATTCTGTCGACACCAGCCACTCTTATCAACCAGTGCCACACAGTAAAATTTCAACTTAATTTACTATTACTTTACCGCTGATTAAACACGACTAACATGTTAAGTATTCTGTGGTTTCCATGTGTTTGCCTTAGAAAAATATGTGTGATAAGACCAGAGAAGATTCAAGCGAAGCTTGGTCACTGTTAAAAGATCTTTGACAAGACTTTCAATCTTATCTCACATTCTGTTGCAGTGGCGATACAGGTAACAGAATGTAGGATACATGGTGATTTTTTTTTTTTTTTTAAATAACAGAATACCGTACTGTCCTTTTACCTGGAAATCATAGCTTTAGACTCATTTTGCTAGACAGGATGAAAACCTGAAATCTGTGACAGTTTTGACTGTGTTGAGTCTTAAGGACTCTCTAACCGGGTACTATTGTGGTGGTGAATGACATTGAATATTGTTGTCAAGCATGTAGCCTATACTACATAGTTTGACAATATTGCAAATAATTCACATTAATTGAATATACAGTAATGTAGTGTACATCAATGTTTTCAAAATAAAATTAACTTTAAAAATGACAAAAAAAATAATTAAAGCCGCTGGCAGCAATGACGGGCTCTTATACAGTACATGTGGTTCACAACGCATGGCATTCTGCCACCCATGACATTCCACCACTCAGCAATATGCAATGTCATACAGACATTAATGCTAGACTTCTTTTCTTTCCATAACTAAGGCAGGGCCAAACTGGGTCTGGACTAAGAGCAGAAACTGAATAGACCATAAAGTTGCTGGTGCCACTGTAGGCAAGACTGGCAGTTTCGGGCTTGTAGCCTTCATTGCATCATGAATACTGATCAACTAAGGCTGAAGCTTGCATTGTCCTTATTTTCCCACCTACCAATCGACCAACATAATGATTTTGAGGTCAATATAATAATTGGAAACCTGTCTGTGTGCGTAATATCATGTTATTACTTTTTTTTACCACAATATACAGCACATGAGGTGTTTAGGTGTGTGTGTTATTATTTTATATATTTTGCATTCATTATGGCATATCATATTTTTAATATTCACTCATGAATATCATATTTTTAATATTCACTCACTCACTAATGCTGAGTTATCATACAATACTTATCAATAACCATGTGATCTGAAGAACTGAATTTAATAAATATATTTAACAATGTGTCAAAAAACAATAGAGCTTCGCACCAAAACGGTGTGCAAATATTTCACAGTCTTTCATTTTTTTCACAGCTTACTGTAGTTGATGACAAAGCTGTAGGGACGGGTTGTGGGGTGTTTGTGTTACAGCGTTCTCCCACTCTTTCCACAGAACAAGTGGGTGTTATTTAAGTGGGCCCACATGACCCACATTTCCACTGGGTTTAGCTTGTGCACCAGCATGATGTCGCGATACACACAGGGGTCAAATTGCCCTAGGCCATTTCGGAGACCAAAGGTCAGGAACCCGCTGTGATGTGTGACTCTCACACCCATCTGCTGCAGACACATCCCCACGTACACATCATCGATGGGGAAGAGCTCGATTGTCTGAGCTGCCTCATTCAGACCAAGAACAGTCTGGCGTGACATGAGGTACCCACCACCACCCACATAGGGTGGATAGGGTTTCCCATTTGGGTACATCTCCACAGGTATAAAGTACTTTGAGGCCTTGTTTCGGATGGGAAAGGCGCGAGGTAGGACATCGCCAGTGAGCAGGTGAATCTCTGGTTTGTGGCCGCTCAGGAAGTCGAGTAAATTGTTTGTGTGCACAAACACGTCGTCGTCGCCCTTGAACACAAACTGCGCACTGCTGCAGAAGTGTGAGAACCAGCTGAGGAATCGAACCTCCTTCAGGGTGAGGTTGAAAAAGGTGTCTTCAAAATCCCACTGCAGAATGTCCCCAAAGTGAGCGCTCTCCCACTCCAGCAGCGGCTGCAGGCTGTGCCTCTGTACCTTGTCATTGGAGCGGGCCATCAGGAAGACAAGCTTGACCCGTCGACCCTGGATTAGGCCCGCTTTACCCCAGGTGTTCCGTAGCGAAGTACGGCGCTCTATTTGTGCGGCTGTGGACTTGATGGCCAACAGGAGATAGAGGTCATCCTCACAAGGTGAAGGGGTCAGCAGGATCGGGAATGCCCGGCAATGCCTGTAGCGCAAGAATTCCTGGTGTGCCTTGGGAAGGTGCGAAGGAATGACCACCGTACTGTCATTGACAGAGCAGGTGAAGTTTTCCTGGAGTGGTTCAAGGGTCACCGTTTGTGGTGGAGGGTCACCCTCATATTTATTTGACCACATAAAGGAGCTAAGGATAGGGGAAGCTCTGGAGTGCACTGTGATTACTTCATGGTGATCCATGGTGAGCATGGCATAGCAAAGGAGCAGAGCCACAGCGCAGAACAGCCAACAGTAGTGAGACTGAACTCTGACCCTCATCTTCATTCTGGGAGGCACAGCAGATAGGGAAGCATGTCACACAAAGGGTCATGGCAATACAATCCTAAAGGTTTAACAGCACTTTAAAAAGAATTTGTAATGGTTACTTGAAAATGTGTGGAAACTTAGTAAATATGACTTCTTTTTCAAGTTTAAATAGCTTTGCATCTGAAAAGAAGAGTCATATTTACTTACGGTAACTCATTTGAGGCAACACGTTTCCACACATTTTTTAAGTAACCATTACAAATTCTTTTTTTACAGTGAGTTATTATCATGTGGTCATGACTACTGGGATTAGGTTTCAACTGAAGGGCATTACTATGACAATAGTTTTATGACTAAAGCCTGCAGTTTTGTCCAGTGTTTCTACACACCATTGGATGTGATGGCACTTCAAATCTGACCTTTGAAAGAAGATACAGGACCAAAAAAAGTTTTCATATTCATGATTTAATATCACCCCTATAATCAACAGTCCCGCAGACTGAGCAAGATTGGGAGCTGTTTATAAGAGCAGTCCTAACCTCTTAATATAGACAAAGCTTTTATAATTATTTTTTAAAAATGACAGTAAAACTAGATGTACCGCATGGCGGTACAAAATATGACCGCCGCTCAGTTCTGCACATTCTCTGCATATATATGATGCTTGTCAACTTGTTTGCATCTCTCTCATGTTATAAATGTGTGTCTGCATGAGTGAGTTTGCTTTTGTGTACAAGTATAGGAGTGTGTGTGTGTGTGTGTGTGTGTCTGTGTGTACCCGTGCGCATGTGTGCTTGTGTGTACAGTATGTAGTGTGTGAATATATTAAATGAAGTCCCGAATATATTGAATGAAACTCTGAATATATTGAATGAAACTCTGAATATATTGAATGAAGTCCCGAATATATTGAATGAAACCCCGAATATGTTGAATGAAACCCCGAATATGTTGAATGAAGTCCCGAATTATTGAATGAAACTTGCCTCATCCAAGGTCAGTGCCGGTGGCCATCTTATATGTGTCACAAGTATGGAAATGCCTGTGACCAGGCAGTACCGCTTGGGTGGAGTGGTTGGCAATGAATGAGTAAATGAAGCAAAAATATTAAATAAATTACAGTTTTATTAATAATTTCATTGATTGCAGCTGCAAGGTAAAATAGTTTAGTTAAGTCACAGTCAGTTATTTTGGCCGAGTAGTAATTAATCCAGCCACGTTACCACCACCAGTGAACAGCACAGGAAGCGGCGACAATCCCACTGAAGCTAGCTGCTATGCCAACCTTCAGTGGGATCGTTGCCACTTCTAGCTGCCTCAGTGGGATTGTCGCCGCTAGATAGCTGCTACGCCAACCTTCAGTGGGATCGTCGCCGCTTCCTCTGCTGTACAGGTAGGGTGACCACCTGTCCCGCTTTGCGTTGGATTGTACAGCAATTTTACCCTTTGTCCCGCGTCACGCAAAATTGAACATCATGTTCGTTCGACACACCGATACGTCAACCTTTTGTTTCTGTTCAGAGAAGCGCAAGTTGACCCGTATATCAACCAAGCAATTAAAGCGCACAAACACCTTCACAACTTTGAAAGTAATTCTCAAATCTGAGAGCGCACTGTCAGGTCCGACTTCAGTTCGGATATGTTGCCACGAAAAAGAATATACGCCTTCTGTTACGATTGTAGAAAGCTTCTTGGTTGTCAGTGGATGGAGAGAGAGAGAGAGAGAGAGAGAGAGAGAGTTTCTGCGCTGTGGGCACGATCACGGACAGCTTATTATGGTTTTATGCATATGTGCACCAAAGGATAAAAGCTTTATCATTAGCTACATTCATTTAATAAAAGCTGCAACTAGAGAATTAATATAAGACAAGGTAATGTAGCCCGCTACTTCTTGAATTTCCCATGAGATGAAAAAAATACTTATCTTACCTCATCTATTTTTGCAATGGCATTTTCATGGAACTTGGTGAGACATCACCATCTCTTTTGAAAATAATGATCGAACATGCAGATTTAGACCTGGCATATTAATTTTGCACAGAAATAGCCTAGTTAAACTTGAAGCCAAGGCTTAATATTTTTGTGTCTTGCATATTAAGTTGAGTTTGATTCTATACCTAATTTCTGAGAGCTTACTTTTAATTGCATAATGCCTGGTCTTTTAGAGAATGATAGTGTTTTTATATATATATATATATATATATATATATATATATATACTTTTTTATTAAGTACATAATGCCATGTGTTCATTCATAAGTTTGTTTATTTTGTAGATTGTCACTGACAACAGTCATGAAAATAAAGCAAATAATTTAATGGGAAAGTGTGTCCAAACTTTTGGTCTGTACTGTATATATATATATATATATATATATATATATATATATATATATACTTTAAGCTGTCAACCTGTCAGCATCATAGCCTATCATTTGGTCTGTGGAGATAATAACTTCATGACGAGCTAAAATAACACTTTTAATTAGACACATTGCATTAACATGATAGATTTAATTGGACAAGCCCAATATCCTGAACAAATTAAGACAGTCCTGGCCCAAACACGACCATTGGCCCAAAAAAATTAAAGTTAATACGTCTGTCCCACATTGTCCCACTTAAACATGCTACATGTCCCACATTTTGTCTGTTTGGAGGTGGTCACCCTATGTACAGGTGGTAACACAGCTGGATTACTACTCGGCCAAAATAACTGACTGTGACTTAACTAAACTATTTTACCTTGCAGCTGCAATCAATGAAATTATTAATAAAACTATAATTTATTTATTATTTTTGCCTCATTTACTCATTCACTCCACCCAAGCGGTACTGCCTGGACTACAGCTCTGCATTTAACACCATAGTCCCTAGCAAACTTGACAGCAAGCTACAGAGTCTTGGCCTACATCAGAGTTTATGCAGCTGGATCCTGGACTTCCTGTCAGCGAGGCGCCAGGTGGTGAGAATGGGCTCCATAACATCAGCTTCACTGACCCTCAACACTGGTGCCCCTCAAGGTTGTGTCTTGAGTCCTCTCTTGTACTCTCTGTATACCCATGACTGCGTGGCTCTGCACAGCTCTAACACCATAGTCAAGTTTGCCGACGACACCACGGTCATTGGACTGATCACCAATAATGACGAGACAGTCTACAGGACAGAAATGAACAACTTGACACAGTGGTGTCAGGAAAACAATCTGTCCCTTAATGTTATGAAGACCAAAGAGCTGATTGTAGACTTTAGGAAGAAAGGTGATCTGCTTGAGCCTGTTAACATCAATGGCTCTGAGGTGGATAGAGTTAAAAACTTCAAGTTCCTTGGTGTGAATATTACTGAGGATCTAACCTGGGATAACCACACAGACCAGCTTGTGAAGAAAGCCCAGCGCCGTCTCTTCCACCTTAGACGGTTAAGGAAATTTGGAATGAAACCTCAGATCTTAAAGGCTTTTTACAGAGGGACTGTAGAGAGTGTCCTGACAGGTGACATCACTGCATGGTACGGTAGCTGCACTGCCACCAAAAGGACTGCGCTACAAAGAGTGGTGCGCACAGCACAAAGCATCTGCAGATGCGCTCTGCCCACCATCCAGGACCTGTATAAGAGACGCTGTATTAGAAAAGCAAAAAGAATCACCAGAGACCCCAGTCATCCCCATCATGGACTGTTTCAGCTGTTACCATCTGGCAAGAGATTCCGTAGTCTCAAGTCTAGAACCACCAGACTTCACAACAGCTTTTTCCATCAAGCAACAAGACTTATGAACACCGAGTCAGCATTCACAGCCTAGATCTGTGCCTGTCAGTCTTTGCACTTTGAACTTTGAACATATACACTGACTCACACATTTACACACCTAAGCATATTCACAGCATACATTTTCTTAATCATTTTTAAATTATTTATTTCTTGAGGAGCAAAAAACACAAGAATTTTACTCTCCTGTAGTCTATCACTAGACTATAATGAGATGTAATAAAGTTTTTCTTTTTCTTGAATCTTGAATCTTGAATCTTGAATCATGGGCATTTCCATACTGGTGACATAAGATGGCCGCCGGCACTGGCCTCAGATGAGGCAAGTTTCATTCAATATAGTCGGAGTTTCATTCAATATATTCGGGACTTTATTCAATATATTCGGGGTTTCATTCAATATATTCAAGGTTTTCTTTCATTCAATATATTCGGAGTTTCATTCAATATATTCGGGACTTCATTCAATATATTCAGAGTTTCATTCAATATATTCGGGACTTCATTCAATATATTCAAGGTTTTCTTTCATTCAATATATTCGGAGTTTCATTCAATATATTCAAGGTTTTTTTCCTGAACGGCTTGCCATAGAGCACATATGATGTAGGCTAAATGATCATTTGAATTTTGTAACCCAGTAACCATTCACTTAATAGCACCATCTACAGGTCAATAGTTAAATAAATTCATTTATTTTATAGCCCCCCATGGATGAAATTCCACAAAACTTGACATATTCCCACAAGATGTCAGGTTCATCATACACATTAAATTTGGTGCAGTTTAGAACATCTGATGTAAAGATAGGGGCAATTAAAGCAGTATAATATTGCATTTTAATTTTTTACCATGGGGGTGCAAATCACAAATGACTGGTTATAAGCTAAGTTGATGTGGGCTCTTGAGACCAACATTCCATAAAAATTTCATCATCCTCAATGTCACGGGTCAGGTAGTTTTTTAGGAAAAACTGCATTTTTGGGGTTTCACGGGGGGCCACGCAAAGATGGAGTGGCCCCCGGGGACCAAACAAAATTTTTCCGTAAAAGTCTACAGGGGCTACATGCCCACCAAGTTTCATGTCCCCCGGTGTTACCAGAGCCCGTTTACGGCGAGCCATGGCACTCCTATTAACGCCATTCAACCTGCAATTCCAATTGCAAATCTGCTAGGGGGCGATCGCGAGTCAGTGGAAACTGAGTGGAAAATCAATGGGCACCTATGAGGTATAGGGCTAAATGTATAATGGTGGCTCTGGTATTGGCTCCAAGGTATGTACAGACGCTATGATAGACATTCGTAGCGCCCAATAAACGGCTATGGACAATTGTAAACGATGCTTCCGCTACGAGAAATGGAATAGGTAGGTCCCCAGACTAAATATCACTTGTGATTTTAGTTTGGCATTCGCCAGGCTACTGAACCGCATGCATGAATGCATTTATTCAAGAAAAAATTGTATCTAAAGAAATGCAGCATTTGAGGGTGCAGCTGCATAGAACCCAATTCATTCTTCACTGACTCGCGCGCGCCATCTAGGCGCAATACCACCGGAGTGCTAATTCTCCCCTATTAAAAGTTCTCTGGTGTTACAGTGTCCCGGGAATCGTTGACCAAAAATTCAGGAAGTAGATGACGGGAGAGAAAAAAAAAAAAAAAAAAACTTTGACAATCTTATGACCGCATTATATGACCGCTACGCTTGCTACGCAGCGGCGGTCATAATTACACACAGTGTGAGGAAAAGGACTCGTTATTAGGCTACCTCCTGTCTGTCTGTGTACAAGATTAGGCTACTCTAAAAGTGCTGCATGAATTTGGATTAAATTTTTCGGACAACTAAAAAAAAAACAAAATTTACATTTACAGCCAAAAAGCCATTTAAATCCAAATGATCATTAAAGGAATTACCTGGACTGAATCATGCCAAGTGCTATCGGTAGGTGTGAGCGACATACACGTAGGCTACAGTAGACAAGTGTTTCTCAACAGGGGCGGTACAGCCCTCAAAGTACAGACAATGCAGGGGGCACAGAGAGAGGACCGGGGAAAAGGGTTGCGTTCAACTCCCGTTTGTTCAAAAAAGGTTGAGAACCACTGATGTAGGCTAGACCAAAGCGAAATGGTTGCTAAAACGTACACCTACTGACAGTGGCGTAACGCAAGTTTACACACCCTCTGTAAGAAACCAAATGTGCCCCCCATTCTGAGGTGCACGCCCCCATGAGAAACAGCCTGTTCTGAACATTAGCGCTAAGAAAGTTAGATTGAAAAGGACATAATATGACACCTTTAAGTTACTGTAGCCTACTTTAGAAGACAAATTGGCAATCATGATGAAGGCAGAGAGGATTCGCTTTTCCGTGTTCCATAATGGAAATTCCGCGCTATATTGTAGGCTACATCGCCTACCTCGGAGAAGTTTGGCCAAAATAGCACAACTGAGGAATGAGATGCACGTGTTATGCCTCTGACTAATCAGTTGTCACTAATTTGTGATCGTTTGCTGAGACCCAGGTAGCCTTCCGTTATCGCAAAACGTTGACAGCAATAAATGTCTGTGATGAGTCTGTAAATTTGATTTGAACTATGCGCGCGTACAGTAGGATCAGGACAGCAGGAGGAGAGAGAGAGAGCACTCACGTCAGGTTAACAAAGAGGTGAAATGGTGGAACAGCTGATCATTAATTAGTAACATAGACAAAGGTGTGGGATATTTGAGGAAGGTATGCTACTGTGAAAAGGGAAACAGTACTGATGCGGGCCGGCCCGGCCCGCGCGGACCCTCGGGCTAGCCCGCGGGCCGGGTTGGGTCGGGCCATTATTTTCATAAGAATCCACGGGTTGCGGTCGGGTCGGGTCAGATCACAGACAGTCACTTGTGAAATAGGCCTATTACAATGTTAAAATCACATGCACATCTGAGACAGCATTCTGCACACGGCACCAATGCTAACGGACTAGTTCAAGTGAATAGCAAGTAACATAGCAACAGTATGCTAACTAGAAGCAACCCGTTTTAGACTTCGCTTAAACGTAATATTTTGCACTAGCCTTCGTTTATTTTTGGTCCGTCAACTTAAACTAATCTCGGCAACATTGTCCAGCTTGTTATCATTCAATGAAACAATTCCAATTTAAAAAACTACGTTAGCTTGCTACGTTACTCTGACATCACACATACACAGCCATTGTGAGCTTTACAACATTTTACTGACTGTTAGTGACAATGTTTGAAATTATATTTTGTCGATAAATTGGGATTTCCTTCTAATTTTGCTTTAGCGACTTTCAGGGAGTGGCATGGGTTAATATCATAACATACAGTATGGTAAATCAGCTTCTCCTTACTGTTAGATGCCAAAGATGTATTAATGTACTGTTGGTTCACAAATCTGCACTAAGTCTACTGTATAGGCAGTATAGTATTCTAGTTTATGCAATTATTTAAGGGAAACTGTACTTATTCTTTTTTTCATAAATGTGCTAGTAACCAATTGCTTTAATATATAATTGTTCTCACTTATCTATCATTCAGATGTGCTAATTAGAATATGACAAGGTCAAAACATCAATCAGGCACCAGTATTCCTGGTCTAGAAGGAATACAAAGGAGTAATGGGCATTTTAAGGACCTGAAAAAACCCACATGACGATAGGCTATTTGAATTTCTAGAGGTGGTGACTGTATTTTCTCATTTGCTGTGATAAAAAGAGATATCTAAAGTCCCCCAGCCCATTCGGATTCTAGTATGTCATCAAAATAAAACAAGAATTTTGAAAGGGGCTTTATCCATTGTTCAGTTTTCAGTTTTGATAATGTATGCAAATTAGTGCATATTTAATTAGATATTGCCTTATTTACATATTCAAACATAACATTTGACAAAACTTGTAATACAAAAAATATTTGTCTTAATGTAAGTTATAAACTTGGGAAGTTTCATGGTGACAACTGTTAGTTAAAATTTTACCCTATTCACCTGGTGTGTCTACTCAGGCTTCCTATACATCATGGACGCCATCTTGAAAATGACACCTTTCTAGTGGTCAAACTTTGGTAAACTCTTAGTATGTTATTAAGGACATCTAATACTATGACAAACAGCTGAGAAACCTTTTGTTAGAATTTTTTTGGGTAAAGTCATATTTGCCCCTGACTATCAATGATGACTAATTATGTAGAAAAGCAGTAGCCTAACGCAGGGTTTTTTTTTTTTTTTTTTTTTTTGAGAAAAGCAGGCGATGGAATAGATAATAATAATATTTCTGAATGACAATGACTATCTGCTTAAGCCCTTTCTGATGACTATCTTGGCTACCCCGTAAATCTCTGTGCTAATAAATCAGCATCAGGCATTCATAGGCTATATGACAATGACATAGCCTACCCGTTTAGTGGCCTAATTTTAAAGTGTGTAATTTCTTTTCTGTCGAAAACAATGAACGAGTCACATTGTGGTGTCATGTCTAGATTTATGGTGTTAATTATGGCAAGCAAAGTTAGTAGGCTATGGACTGCAGACAAAAACATCTCATTCCGTTGTTTGTTTGTTTTTTCCCTTCACCTTCATGTCAATTTATTGTGTTTAGGCGCACTGCTATCATAGTCTTCAACTTTTTAAATATGCCTAGCCTACGTTAGTCTCAATGAAACAAGAGCACTTACCCTCAGTAGGCAGTTGTGGATTACCTTTGGCTTCCAATTTCGTCATTTAGGCTACTCTACTGCAAACGGTAACTCCTTGATAACAGAGGGCGGTATGATTTTCTACGTCAGACACTGTATGTAAAATTCGGAACGCAATGTGATTGGTCGGTATTTTCACACTTGGGTCGACTGGCTATCCTTTCACAAACAGATCAAATAAGATATCATCAGTGAGACTGAAAAATGTGAGTGTAGCCTATACTATGCCTTTCACTAGTTTTACAGTAGCCTAAAAACTGCATGGTGTGCATTTAGAGTAGGCAACAATAAGTTCAACAAAAATATTAAAGTAACAAAAATGACAGTACAGTGGCCTAGTACCCCCCCCCCCTTCCATGCTAATAAATAGGCTAGTAGAGCTTATTAAATAAATAAATAAATAAATAAATAAATCTCTAAAAGTTCACCCATTTCAATAATTATGTAACCTTTCGATTCAACACTTAAAGTGAAATATTTCACATTGAAATGTGAATTTCTTATGTTTATTTTAATGATTATTGTTTCCTGCCAATTAAAATCCCATTCAGTATTAGGGAAAAAAAATCACATAGGAGATTCACATAACACGTGTTTATAAGGGCAAGAACCACAATTTAAAGTTTGTCAAATAAATAAATAAATAAATAAATGAGGGTTAGGATGAGGGTTGATGGGGTTAGGGTTAGGAATAGGGTTAAGGTAGTGCCTTTTAGGCTGTGCTGCCTGGAAGATGCCGTTGGGGGCAAAACACACCATTGAGCGCCAAAAACCAGCAGCGATGTCCCTCCATATCTCATCTGTCTGCTTTGGAATGTAACTGCTAAGTAGTATTCACACAATCGCCTTGCATGTCATGTATAAAGAGCCAGCAACTGTCTTCCTTGCAAGCCAGTATGCAAATGCCAGACTTGTAAAAGATTTGCAGATAATGATCTGTTACAAATTGTGTGCATATATCAGTAGCGAGTAGCCTACATCTGTTTCTGTAAACTGATTGTCTCAACAATGGAAGTACTGCCAACCCATGGCTTTCCTAATGCCCCATTTTCAAAGGAAGTTTGAAATAGTGAAAGTCAATCAGTTCACTGGAAAGCATCACAATATTCAACACATTCTACAAGCACCATTGCACTGAAGTACTTATGAATCAAAACATTTTCGATCTAGCTGCACACACAGACATTATAAATTAAATCAACATTTGTATTTGCCATAGCATTTGGGCTGTATAATTATGAGGAGTGCTGTATAGTTCAGGTTGCTGGATAACTTTAACGTCTTACATTAGACTTCAGTTATGCCATTTTAATCCACAACAAGATTTTCTGATAACTACCATTTATACCTGTTTCACCCTGTTTTTTTTTTTTTCCCCTCATTTCGCTTTCCAGTTGTCTTAACCAGGGCTGTATAATAATTATTAAGGGTGCTGTATCCGATCAGGTTGCTGGGTAACTTGATAAGATTTTTAACGTCTTATATTAGACAGAAGTTATGGCATTTTAATCCACAAAAAGGTTTTCTGAGAACTGATAAATACAGTACCTGTTCCCCTCCCAGGTTATTCCGATCTTTACAATGTAGGGAGTGACACTGACTAACAAGGACAAGTTACCAAACGCAAACAGTTATGACGTAGAAGATTATTTTATTGTGTGAAGGTGGTGCTAAGTGGTATTTGTCATACTTGAAACAAAACTGTAGGCCCATCTTCAAAATGTATGGTTAAATAGTATCAATGGGCAAATATGTTCTTATCAGTGCTGGTGAAATAGATGTTTGCACAGTTATCCTAATAGCTACTATAGTGAGTATAGAGTTTACAGCCTGTTTGCTACTGATAGCATAGAAGGAGCATGTGGTTGCGATAGCCGTGTTTTAGTTTGCATGATGAAAGATGCACTTATCCATACCACAACAGTTATTATGCTGTTTAATTCCTGCATTACTGCTTATATGAATCGACACACCTGTGATGTGAAAAGGAGTATTTGTGTGCTGTGGAGTGATTCAGAGTTCATAAATGTGTGTCCTGTTGTATCTGATTTGTATCAGGGGCTGGAATGTGTGGCGTGGTGTTGGGTGTCATATATGGTGCTGAGTTGAGTGCTTATGGCAAGTGCAGTAGACTGCCACTTCTCCAAGGCAAGAGTCATTTCCACCATCAGAGACTGCACTGGGGTGGGGGTGCGCTCATCTGTAAGGAGCTCTGCATCACATTCTTTATGAGCCTTCCCTTTCCCTGCAGGAGACACACACACCCCCACACACACACACACACACACACACACACCCACCCACACACACACACACACACACACACACACACGCTTACACATGAGGACAACACCTACCTGACGCTTGTTAGGTATACAACACACTCCCTAGCCATTGTCTAAGGTAAACTTGAGTAACAGTCCTGAGTTAATAAACCCTCCTTACACACAGTCCAAAAGGTGCTTCATCCTAGGGCCTCACTGGTTACGTCAGGTTAAGTGTTCAAGTGTCAAGTCAAGTCACATCATGGAATAATTAGCTTCCACTGAGTAATCAATAGAACTGGCTACACCAGACGTGGCAGCACAGCCAACATTAAAACAAAATAATTAAATAAATAAAAATTGTTTATACTGTATGTACTTTGACGTAGCTTGACTTAACGCTTCAGTAACATATTAATTATATACCCTAGTGTTAAGAGTGCTCTGAACATATCATAAAAAAGGACAGACTTTGTTTTTGATTATACTGTATGTATTTGTATGTTATGTTATTATTCTAAGGGTGACTGAATTTCCTCCAGGATGAATAAATACTGTATTATGTCATCTTATATAACATTTTGTAAACTCAGAAGTCTGTTGAAAATCACATTTAATATTTCAGTGTCACTTGCAGAAAGAAATCATATCATTTTTTACCCCAAGCTACAACATTGTGTTATAAGCACATTCATAAAATGTTATGAAATATTGATAGTCTGGCAAGATACAGTAGGATAGACTATGGCTCAATGGGCGCAATAGGATAGCACTACGACCAGAGCCCTAAAAAGCCCTTCCTATGGCTCTGTTTCCACTAACGGAACTTCTGGAAAGGACCATTTCCTGGAACTTTTTTAGGAAGCAATCAAGTAGGCCTATGTATACTTTGGGGTGAATGGCATGGTGAGATGTCTTGGGTAGTGATGTACAGACATGCTGTGTTTGTGTGTGGGAATGTTTTCACCTTTGGCATCTCCTTGTTTCCCTTTCTTCTCCTCTTTTCTCTTCTCCTCTTTGCCCCTCTTCCCTTGCTCCTATGCGGACCACAGATATCATATGGGAACAGGGAATGATGATATTGTGAGTTTACAAAAAAAGCTCTAATGTTTTCCAACTAGTGCATTCTAAAAGAAATGGTAAAAAACGATCAACAGAGTTTCCACCCTTTTTTCACAACGTCCCAAACTTTACAGACCTCTATGATGATAGAAAATTGCATATTTGATGCCGTACATTGTGGCGAAAGGAGAAGACAGAGAAATCAGTGTCAGGTTGTGCTGTCTAACATCTATGCCGTGAGACGTTACTCATCAGTGCAGATACCACAGCAGATTAAAAATGAGAAATGAAAACATTCTTCACTGTCACTGGTTCCGATAAACTGACACAAGGATCATGAGGTGAGAATGAAGGCTTTTGTTTCCAACCGCAGATGGAGAACAGGTTTGTGGTGGGGTGTCAGATTTTGGTTTGGGAACAAAATGTTCAAAATGTGAAAAATACATCACATGCCTGCTCACTCACCCTAGGTCTACACCCTAAGGAACCCCCTACTCTTTGCGACAGGTGTCATGGGATATTTCATGACCACTGTGAGTCAGGACCTCAGTTTAACGTCTCATCCGAAATACCTGATGAGCTAAGACAGCTTGATTGCTTAGACAGTGTGACTGGCACTCACCTGTTGCTGCTGCTGTGTCTTACAGGTGTCTTCCAGCACTCCAAGGTCACACATTAAGTTGAAACTGTACTGACCCAGGAGCAGCTCTTTCAGGTCCAAGTGAGTGGAGCCCAGAGTGCGGTACACTGGTGGCTCATGCACCAGCTCCATTAAAGACTCCTTCTTCTTCTTCTTCTTCTTGTCCTTGA
Organism: Sardinella longiceps; assembly: GCA_027497455.2. Taxonomy (NCBI): domain Eukaryota; kingdom Metazoa; phylum Chordata; class Actinopteri; order Clupeiformes; family Clupeidae; genus Sardinella; species Sardinella longiceps. Next base: position 38,870,222 of record JAODXP020000019.1, on the reverse strand, counting down.
CAACACAATACACAGAGACCACTCTTGATATCAATTCACTTACTCCTTACGCACACATTTGTTTGCAAACTAAAGAATATGGCCATGGTTTTGGAAGATTTTTCTTGATAGACAAGGTAATAAACATGGTTTTAGATTTCATTCTTTTTTGGTTTTGTTTTCACATAGGGACACCATCGCCAATCTGGAAGTGTTTCAACGGGCAATTAACTGGAAAACAGCATACAATGGTGTGACTAGAAAAACTGGATACCATTCCAAAGATAAAATTGTAGAGCACTAGTGCTGATTCACATGAAACAAGCAACTTGGTCTCAGTTTACACTATGTCTCTTTTCATCTCAATCTTCTGGATCACAAGTCTTGTATATCTGCAGGGTAAAAAGCTCATTTACAGAGAACGTATAATACAATTAAATCGTTACTAAAAAAGTTGCATGTTTCAGTAAGCTTTAGTTGAATAGTTTTAAGGTGAAATAGGAAACGCACACCTTTTTTTTCAGGCGCTCACCACTGAACCGACTAGTTCCACGGAAACACACCAGTCATCTTGGTCTTATCATAAATCTTTGGATTTATGAGATATTTGCATATTTGCATGAGATTTCGCACATTTTTCTCCTTGTCTTGTTGAGGGGAGAGTTTGTTTGATGTATGATGTATGGTGTGGAATGTTGTACTGTGTCAGTGCTGTGGTTCGATAGAGTACTGGGATGGTTAGTAGGTGAGAGGGGGGATTAAAGGTCTGTGCATGAATGGGGTTGTTCTTGAGGATGGCTCAATGATTACTGTACCTCTTTTGCAGATCCTTTTTTGTCCACAGCTGATTTGTTTCCAGGGGTTTCAGAGGAGGATGCTGGCCAAGAAGTCACCTGTTGAGGAAATGTTAAGATACCGTAATAAACAAGTGAAATCCTGTCAATACTGTACATTACAACAGTGTGGAGTCACACAAACTGGAGTTGTACTGTACCTCTGCCACAGTTCTAGACACTCCATATTCACAAGTACAACACAACTTTGAAAGGAAAAATAGGAACTTATTTCACCTAACCAGGAATAGGAATAGGAAAAATAGGAACTTATTTAACCTAACCATTGCCTTTCTATAGCCTGGGAATTCCCATGCTCCTTTGCGCGCTTATTTCATTTCACTCTGCAGAGGAGCATGGTGACCATGGCCGTTTTTCTCGCTTGCTTTCGGTATCCAATCGCAGAACAAAAAGGGATTTGTACGCCCCCCGATTGCATTTTACGTCACGTGGTGGCTCTGGTATTGGCTCCGAGGTATTATATGGTATATGTACAGACGCTATGATAGACATTCGTAGCGCCCAATAAACGGCTATGGACAATTGTAAACAATGCTTCCGCTACGAGAAATGCAATAGGTAGGTCCCCAGACTAAATATCACTTGTGATTTTAGTTTGGCATTCGCCAGGCTAGCCTTTCTACGGAATTCCGCTCGATTTTTATACAATAAGTTATCAGTCTTGGGCTGATGCAATCATTTTGGATTAAAAATTCTCCAGCAAGCAACTCTTTCTCAATAACTGAAGTCCTAGACGCTTGTATGAAGAGAGGCGTAGATCAAGGGTCAAGGGGCGTAGATCAAGGAAAAACTCCCTTACCTAAGGAAGAACCATTGGGCAGATCCACTGCTCAGGGATCTAACCCAACTGCCAGGGGTCATGGTGAGGGAGAGGGACAATGTGCTGTTGCATTATGGGAAATGGACATGTCTGTCTGTGTGATGTTACATGTGAGAAGAGATATGATGATGGGGGTGGTTGGGTGGGTAGTATGATCAAAGTATGTTAGAGGCTCTGTATGTGTGTGTGTGTGTCTGTGTGTGTGTGTGTGTGTGGGGGGGGGGGGGCATTGCACTGAATGCATGATCAAGGGTCAGGGACCTTCTTGTGTGTTGTGTTTTGTGTGTGGGCTGATGAAGGTGACAAGGAAGAGATAATGTTGGGGGGAAATAGTGAAGTTGTGTTATGTTTCATACCGATAAACTATAAACTTTACAACCAATAAACTGTGGAATTTATTATCGTCTGACAACTCATCTCACATTCATGATTCACTTATTTGCCCAATGATGACCAAAGTGGCAATTTAATTCTATTGTGCTGTTGATGTAATGTACTGAATACTTTTTAAAGGTCCGTTCCTCCACCGTAGTAGTCTCATAAATTCATAAAGGAAACACTGCTGAGACACAATGTTAATGTTTAAATTGTTGGATCACCAACTGCATTAATTAGGGATTTCTAACACAACTTCCTACTACGCCACTAAATATTTAAACTGATGAAACTGTTAATGGTCTGAGAGGGCTCCATTTAGCATATTTGTCTACTTGTGGCAACCTATTTGCCCCACTATAAAATTCAACCACACACGTCATGCTTTCATCAGTTCCAACTCTATTTTGTTGTTGCAATAATGGACATAGTATTGTATTCAAACTAACAGGGTGGCACACTTTCTAAAGGTCCTTCATCCTCACCAGAATAATAATACATCAGTTTTATATAGCGCTTTTCTAAATACATAAAGACGCTTATAGTCTTGTAAAATCCCATGGGAAACACTGCTGGGACTAGATGTTCAATTTTAAATAGATCGATCAGCCTCACCAACTACAGTGATTAGGACTACTTCCTCTATGCCACTAACATTTTCAACTGATCCACATGAGCAGAAAGGGAATAATGCAGCCTGTAAGGCCAACCCAAACATTATATTTCATTACATGATATTTACCATATAATGTAACTTCATCAGCTTTTTGTTTATAGGCAATTATTTGTGTACCATGCAGTACTTAGGCTGCTACGCAGAACGGTCTTTTGTATTTTTTTGCCCTCAACGGTGCCTTCCAGGCAGCGCTGCCTTTAAGGCACTACTCCAATCAGTTTAGGGTTAGGATGAGGGTTGAGTGGGCTAGGGTTAGGAATAGGGTAAAGGTAGTGCCTTTTAGGCTGTGCTGCCTGGAAGGTGCCGTTGGGGGCAAAAAACACCATTGAGCTCAATTATATCAATTGATTGGTACAGCTGAGTATGCAGTAATTTAACGTACAGTAGTAGGCCGTCTAGAAGAGACCATCTAAAAAAAAAACTTACAATAAAGTTACATGTAAAAAAAAAAAAAAAACTCCTTCCTCTGCCCTTCCTGCTGCCCCAATCAATTGATATAATTCATTGTCATCGAGAGACTGTGTCAGTTCCCAGTTCAGCAGGATACAGTAAGTGTGTGGACAGGAGGAAGTAGGTCATTTTAAAGAGAATTTGAACCTCAATATGGGTGTATAAAATGTAATTACAATTATGAGTAGGATTCAAAACAGTGTGAAAGGGCTTGTCATAAGAGCACGATGTCAGCACACTTCCTTCTCGTAATCTGCATGTGATGGTATGTGTAATCTCTTCACATCTGAGATGCTACAGTTACTGTATGTAGAGATAAAGTGGTTTTCAAGTTGTGAATGATTCCTCAATGTGTCAAACTGATGACACAGAGTTCCCAAACACATTTGTAAAAGATATCAGATGTCTCTAATGTGAAAGAGTGATAACCAGGCAATCTTAAGAAACATCACTGGTTTTCCACTGACTTGATTTCCTTCATATGCTTCATTGGGATTTAAGCATGAGTGAGTGTGATGGATGGAAAAATAAAACGTCTAAGGGTGATTGACAGACAGGTTTCTTATATTGTGGAGCTGAAACAAGTGTTGTTGTTGTTAGCCTACATACTGCTGTATATACTGTATTTTATATAGTAGCTGCTTGGGCGTTTATTACACACTTTGCATTAAATGGCATACTATTGTCCAACACTCATAATATTGTCCCATACTCACTACGGCTAAACGATTTTATTCATCGATTTTATCATTTAATAGAGACCCTTCAGTGACTGATGGCATGAAGTCAGCAAGCAGCAGCGAGAAGCAGCCAACAATAACTTTTGAGGGACTATGCTCATTACTTCGAACTCATTGAAACTAAGGGGAGGAATCTAAGTGTAAGGTGTAAACTGTGCCCTGGTAAGAAAGTTCTGTCCACTGCCGTTAATTCAACTGCTAACCTTTCCAAGCATTTGAAAGTAGCCTAAAGCATGCTAACGTGGAGCTTATAGCTCAAGATCCCTGGGGAACTGATGATTCAAGCTAGTTTTGTGCTGAGTTGTTTTTGTTGCCTCACAGCTATAGGCCTTTTCTGTTGGAATGAGATTAGGCATGTTTAATTTTGAGACACATGCCATTTTGAGGTTGTCATCACGTTCATAAGGAGCCTGTATTGAGGCTGTTATTTACTACTGTTTCACAGGGCTTTAGTGTTGAAGCCTGTAGCCAAATATTTTCATGTTAAGAGCAGAATAAAGAGCATAAAAGAAATACCTGTTATGTCAATAGAACTTTCTTTTTTTTTTTTTTTTTACAAAAGTAACATAAAAGTAACGAATAACGTAAAAAAAGTTACTTTGCATAGAAGGTAACTAAGTAAAGTAACTGACTACTTTTCCAAGAAGTAACGAGTAACGAGCAAACACTACTTTTTAAAGTAACTTCCCCAACACTGATGATAACCCTTCTGAAGTCACAGCTAAATGAGTGTTATCAGCTGTTAAAGGTACACGCTCCTATTGAAAAAAACACGTTTTTGACACAGGTGCATGTCTTGCTATTGGCCTTTGTTAAAGACATATTTAGATATTTTATTTTATGATGTTTGGTATCATTTTAAAGGGGACAATCTGAGATTTCATTCAAGTCCTCTTGTCAACATTTGTACATAGACATGTATCTTTTCAAAAAATATAAGCAACCTTTGCCACCTTGAGTGGTTCCGATATCTTGTATGGCCCATGGACTAATAGATAGGCCTACAGATGGCAAGTCTGACCACGCCCACAAATATATAGCTCCGCTGTGGGGGAAATAGTGAAAAATAGTTCCATCTGGGGGAAAGCACAAGCTCCCTCAACGGGGAAGTCAATGACATGCTAAGCTAGAAGTTACACTGAGCACCATCTACAAGAAGCTGGACACACTTCTGAGGGCAATGCCTTAAGGTAGTAATGATGTTCAGATGGTCCGATATGAATTCAGAACTTGATACCATTGAATGACTATTGAGTATGATAATGTGCTATATAAATAAACTTGAACTTGAACTTGAAAACTTGAACTACCCCTCCAAATGCGATTCTGAGGACAATTTAGTTGATGCTTGTTAACTAGCCAAATTCATTCGTCACCACAGTAAATGTAGCTAACTTTAGATTGCTAAACTGAGCTAATCAGACTTGTGATTGAAAGTTGCTTCACTTGTGACAGGAGCAGAGACGGCTCATGACATTTCTGTTAGTGTTAGTGGAATAAACAAATGGTGGAAAATTTATTTTAGTCTAAACACAAGCAGAAGCAGGTCATAATTAGACAAAACATCTAATATGGACTTCAATTTTAATAAGCGATCTATTATTGTCAAGCAACTTTTTCTACCTTGTCCATTCCCATAATGTTAAATTGGCCTCTGTTATTCCCCACGCTGACTCCACCCTCGCATTTGGGGGCGTTAACCGTAGGCCTACTTGTCTGTATCTATGTTGCACACCAGTAACATACCTCAAACTTGACTACACTTCTGGAATACTGTGAAATACTTATGCCTGGCGTCTGTCTGTACTGTATATGTTGTGCTAAATTTTTGTGTTCATATGTTTATGTGTTGATGTATTGAGCAGTTGATGTCTGCGTGCACTTTTATGTTCAATTCAATTCTGCAGATGTGGAGTTTGAGGAAACCTGAAACAATTTTCAAACGCCTGTGAAATTATTGTGACATGGTTTGACTGAGAATAAAGTCCACATTCGCTTGACTTCACACTCACCCTGTCTTTCTAGTTCCTTACTTGTTATCTTGCAACTGATAGCTTTCCACAATTTTTCTTCCTTCTACCAGTAAACTGGCAGTTTAGAGGATAATTTCCTGTTGAAATGAGTTGTCTCTAACTAAGGTTTCTGTAGCCCCTCCTCACGAGCAGCAGGCCTCACCTTCTCCTCCACCACGCTCATCCACAGGCCCTGGAGCAGGAAGCTCTTCAGCTTGAGCAGGTCTCTGACCCGGTGCGTGTCGCAGTGCTTCAGATCCATGGCCTCTGCCCACGAGTGCACACTGCTGCTGTGCTTCACCACTGGCAAAGCTGGGGGAGAGAGAGAGAGAGAGAGAGAGAGAGAGAGAGAGAGAGAGAGAGAGAGAGAGAGAGAGATAAAAACAGGTAAAGATGGGTAACAGGATACAAGGGAAGAATTCAGATGCAAAACCCCGTCTTCAGAAATATGCAAAAAATTAAGTTGTTTTTAGAATACTACTGTACTTCCCAAATGATCTCTGTTAAACTGCAATTTGAATCTTATCATCAAGTACTTTGTAAACAAATCAAAGCCAAAACAATCCACTTGAACTTGGACTGATAAAAGGCTTTATCAAAATCAAATAAATAAAGTTGTGTCAATTCATTGCAAATGGGCTCAAGCCAACTGACTGAGGTGCAGACCAAGAAGGATTAAACCCTGGACCGAAACGATGCAGCAACAGCACACAGGTTTAGATCAGCTATCTGGCGCCTCACTGTGGCTGAAACTTGTTCCAACACAATTTAGAGCAGACTGAGGACCACTTTACCATCTGCCCTCTTCATGTCACATGCTGCTGGCCTACCCTTTACCCTTTAAAGCGTTTCTAAATAGGCATTTCTATGCACTTCAAATTCAGATAGCCTGAAGTTTTTAATAAACTACAGGACTGCCTCATAGTATTCAGTGAACAATTCATCTTTTGCCATCCAATAATGTAAGAAACATAGACTAAACTCACATATTTTTTTGGAAAACCCCTCGCGGACCACAGAGAACCACTGATTTAGAGTGATAAAAATGACTGCAGTGCAATCTTGAGTGAGGTCCGATCATCACCAATATTATTATTATTATTATTATTATTATTATTACTGCTGCACTACTTCTACACAATTACTATACCCTAATCAGTGTAATCATTAAATAGCGCGAATGTGTGTGTGTGTGTTTGTGTGTGGGGGGGGTTGGGGGGATTATCTCACAATCTCCTGATTCTTCTCTGGTCCCCGACATTAACAGAGCATCTAAGCTGATGGCTGTGTCAGTGGTTTCAATCCCATGATGCACCTCTTCTCCCTGGGAACTGTCAGGCGTCTCTTGGTCCTTTGAGTCCCGCTGGCCCAACACAGAGCCCTGTGTCTGAGATGAGAACACACAACATCCTCTCACCCAACACATATAGTACACAATACACTTCTCTAAAATAACTTTGGAATGACACAACTTCTCTTCTGCGTGTCTGAATCCTAATGTCCTCAACCCTCAGCCCTGAACCTTCAATCACTGACGAGAAGCAGCCAATCATGAAGCTTTGAGGCATTGGGGCTAAGGACTTATTAGTGCTGGTATTGGGGTTCAGCTCAACAAGCAGATTTCTGGATGCATGAATCAACCAACATTGACAGCAGGTGGCTCAAAGAGCAACAAATGTGTGTACAATATCTCATGGGAAGGCAACATGACACAGGATGTAGCAGCTTCAAAACATCACATAACAGGAAGTGGCTTTTCAGTGCTCTCTTATTCAAACACACATGAGAGCGCGCGCACACACACACACACACTCTCTCTCTCTCTCTCTCTCTCTCTCTCTCTCTCGCTCTCTCTCTCTCTCACACACACACACACACACACACCGCATACAGCAGTATCAAGCTGCTATCAAATCCTGGATTTAGAGGCATTCAGTAGCAGTAACTCCTTTGCAGAAACACTAACCTTTGTTATGGGAGCAATGCAATACATTTTTAAATATTCTTACACATGCAATTTATCATGTCTCTGTTGATTGAACCTTTGCATTTTGCAGCCCAGGCCCAACAAATGTTGTCTGACAAAACATGACATGATGCGGAGCTTGTTTGAATTGAGAAAAAAGGAGCAGTTGTAAATGCAAGTTCCTTAGTATATAAACCCAAGTTTCTTTTCCTTTTAGTAGGATATGTAGACGTTTTAAAAACTAGACAATATTCAATTCCAGAAATAGTGGTTGGTGCAAGAATATAAAAGGTAAATGAAACCTATTTTGCCTGAATATTCACCGCATTGTTTTAGATTTGCCCAAGGCAGAGTCTATGCTGTTCAAAAATATCACTGACAATGTTATTGTTTGATGCATTGCTTCACGTGTCAAAAAATATGTTCTCCTTCTCGTTTTGTAGCTCACAATTTAAATGATCAGATTTTTCCTCTTGTGCTGACATGATTTTGCGCATAGATTGAACAATTTTGTACGCAGGGATTTACCTGTGCAACCACTACAGCTAGGACAGACTAGGACTTTCTATAAATAGAATGGAATGTCCGACCCAGTCATAACGGATCTGTTGCAATTAACAGTTTCATTTTAATTACTGTTCGGTCATGACAAGAGTAACATGTACGTTTGGGTAACAGATTTGATTGTAATTCTTTCCGTAGTTGACGCAATTACGAGTCAAACTGAATCAACGCCTGATATTATCTAAACCTGTCCATTCTATAGTTGCTTCTGTACCAGTTATGACATTAAAATAATAACAAAAATTCAATCTTTAGGTTTGTGCTTATAACCACCTCCCCATGTTAGCACACTTGGTTGGTTGGTAGGCTTGGCGTGCTTAGTCTCATTCTAATGGTGATCAACTGAAAAAAATCGTGAGGTCTGTTCCCCGCTTTAAAGCGTCATTGCTATGTGCTGTATTTGTTTATTGTGGTGAGTGGAGAGACCTTGTCTGTGAGGAACTGATAGGTGACCAGGTAGTTGTAGCTGATCAGGGGGAGGTCCGCAGCTGCACTGGTCTGGACGACGGGAGGCTGAGGAACACCTCTTATTGTTCCAACCGACACTTTCACAACAGCCTCATCCAACAGCAGATCTGAACACAGGAAAAGACCACATATCAGGGGTACAATACATTCACACACACACAAGCACAGGCATGCTCAAATTACATAAATCCAGACTGTGAGCTGACTGTGAGCATGTGGACAAATGGAAAGAGTGCACAGAAAAAGGCCCAGAAACAAATGAATCAGGACAGGCTGGACAGACATAAAGACAGACAGACAGACAGACAGACAGACAGATAGACAGACAACCTTTGAGTGTTGCCAGCCCTTTGACCTGCTGCCGGTCTTGAGGGCCAATACGAGTACCATCCAGGTACAGGAGACGAGGCAGTCGATCGATAAGCATCCCTGGGTAAGCAGGGGTCAGTGTCAGCGGGTTCCCTTCCAGGACAAGCGCCCGTAGGGACTGCAAGGTGGACAGGGCCTCCAGCATGGCACCCAGCCTCTCAAAGTCACACCAGCTCAAGTCCAGCGATACCAGCTGTGGCCTGCAGAGGGCACAGCACTATCAGACGGACAGACAGCACCGGCAGTGGCATCATACTGTTATTATTAGACAGGCAAAACTACACACTGGCATACTATGTGAGATGACCCCGTCAAGTTCTTGTCACTCTCTTTTGAACGGTCTTTGTTTTTTTTTGCCCTCAACAGCCCTTCCCAGCGGGCATACAGGATTTTATTAGAAACACTCAAAAAGTTTCACAGGTCCCCAACTATGTCCGCTTTTTCTGAACATTGATGCAAATGATCTTCACACTCACAAGTTACTTTTATTTACATTTGGTTTCCAAAAGGCACAGCATCTACCCGATGCAGTCACTCCATTTAACACGATGTCATGATGCCACTAAACAGCGAGTGAGGTCATATCTCAAACAATCTTTGACTTTATGAAACTTGCTACGTGTGTTTGCCAACTTGCTCTTGACATAACGCTATGATGTTTTCATTGCATTCTGCTCTAGTAGGACCACAAGGCCACCCACCTTGCTGCTTACATTCTCTTTTACAATATGCTGTTTTAATTCCTTCTTCAACCTGATGGTGGATAATGTATTCATTTTGTATGGCAACTCTCAAAATCAAGCAAAGTCCCATTTCTGCGGCCCTCTAGTGGGGAAAGAGCACTAACCAGTGGGAGCTGGAAATGTACTGGAGGTCTTCACTGGAGCCTAAGGGGTTTCTGCCCAGCCCAAGGTGCTGCAGGCAGGGCAGCTGGTGGTTACTTACTCCCCTAAGGCTGGAGATCTCATTGGCATACAGCTCTAGCACCTTAGGTGGAAAGATGAAAATAGAGCACAAAAAAGACAGGGTAAAATAATTAAAAATATATATTTATAGTGTGTAGACTTAAGAATGATTAATTGCCACTGTGTGTGTGCATGCTTGCCTCACCTGAAGTGTGATTGGTAAATATTTCAGTGGAATGTCAGAAATGCAGTTGACACTAAGCACGAGTTCTTTCAGTTTGCTGAAATGCAGCAACCCTTCGTCTATGAAAGACACCTGCACAACATGTAACACAACAAGCAACATGCACACACACATACACACACACAAATACAACACAGACACACACACACACACACACACACACACACAAACCATAACCTTGTTCATATTCAGCTGAGTCATAATGAAAGTGAATGATACAGACAAACATTTCCATTAGCCTGGTTCTCACAGACTGTTCAAAGTAGCAATGCCTTTGCCCACTGCTAACCAACTAAGTTGCTTCCAGGAACTGGAAACACATCCCATTAGTATATGAGAACCAGAATACATTTCTCATGTGACAAGGGCATGGCACAAACTAACATAAAGTGTAGCTCCGGAGTCATTTCAAGCATAGCCCTGTTGCACTTCTAACTGCACTAGAGAGCATGTGGATTGAAAGAATTTAGATCAGCATAGACCGAGCGTGAACGCACTGGCAAGCAAGCACTTTACATCAAGGCTCCAGTGATTCAGTGTAAAGTGCTTGTTTGCTTTTTCGTTCAGTCTCTGTTGTTCCAAATTCTTTTGTTCCACTTGCTATCTAGTGTATTTTGCAGGTTCGTTCGACAGGGCTATGCTTAAAATTAACTCTGGAGCTACACTTTAAATATTTCAAAGAAGTTTTATAATACCTAATGTAGCCAGGTCTCGAACCCGCCACCCCGCAAACTACAAACACCCGGTGTGGGAGTCGGGCGCTCTAACCAATGAGCCGAAAAATCTGAGCTTCTAACTCAGCCGTTAGAATTTACATGTACTGCAGCCAAGCTAGCCGCGCTAGCAGACATCCGTTACACTAATTTGATTGGTTTTAGGGCCTACTACAGCATTACTGTAATGCATACAGCATACAGCAGTGCATACAGCTGAGGGGATTTCCAAAAAATATGTGAATTTACTCTGTGTTTCTTACTAACATCATTTAAAGGGTAAAGATGAGTGGTTGAATGCATATGCATTCTGAATCTGCTATCTGAATATGAAGTGCCTATTTAGAAATCCATATGCAAGCCAGCTGATTTAGTTAGAGGGTAAAAGGTTTTTGGGCAAAGTTTGAGAAACGCTGGGATACAGTATGCCAGTCTTTGTTTAGTCATCATTTCTTGTCTACTAGACAGGGGCAGCAGACCAAAGTGTTGCAGTATCAGTCAGAGTGTCTCCAGCAATGATGTGGAGTCCCTTTCATGACATGTCTCAATTCACTTGGCGTATGTTAAGAGCGGAACAACTATGACTCTGACATTGACAATCAGATAAGAAGGGGCCCACTAAACCATGATGAGGTGGAAAAGAGGGTAATTTCCATAATACTTAATATCACCAGACTCACACGCACTGGTCAATGTACTAGTTAATAGAAGCCCTCTCGCTACCATTACGACTTCATAAAAAGCATTCAATATATCAGTAACATTGTGTACATGAAAAATATGAATTGTCTTCTTATCATAGATATGGGCATAAAAATCTCTCGTGGTCAACTCTTTGTACAGAAAAGCCAGGTTACATAACAATTGCATTAGAAAAGCTCCTAATGTCTGTATTCATATTAATCAGGAACAACTATGCTGAGTGAAAAAAAAAAACAATTATGTGTGAATTTTGAAAAAATAATCACCTGCACCAGACTTAAAAAAAGAAAAGTCAATCAACTATACACTCCTATTTTGTCCTAAATTTCAGCGAATACTTTAAAACTGATGAGTGATCAATTACTTCCTTACATGTTTCCATTCTGCAATGGGAACTACCAGAGATGGGATAACCATCATGCTGTCACTCACTGTGCTGTGAGTAGTCTGGAAGTTTAGCAGGTAGATAGGATCTAGCACACAGGTTTATCTTGTGCGGAAACAGTGTGCTGTAAGTATGATTCTCTAAGGGGGGGACGTGCAGCAGGTTTCCTGGAGAGAAGGTATCAGTCAAATGGCAGGCCTTCCTACTTGAATCCTGAAGATACCATGGATTCAATAATAAATTATTATTAATAATAAATGTAATGAATTAAAAGATCAAGAGTAGATTTAATTACATTATGGTTAAATTGACAATTATCATTTTTATTCATAACATTGGCCTTAAATTCACCATCAGCATGACATGCTTTAGAATGCTCTGAAAACCAGCCCCTCATTCTGCACTTCACCTCGTACAGAGGGTTTGGATTATTGGGTTATGAGAAACAATTGGATTCAAAAACATTGGATCAAACCTTGACTGATAGGCTGTTCTTGACTGATAGACTGATAGTCTATTCTGATTGGTTGCTGACTGGGTCAGAACAGGAGGCATTCCTGTCTCAGTCCCAGACAGAGCACTGAAGGGCGATGAAAATGGTGAAGAAAGTCAGGACCAGGCTAGCAATAGCCAAGTAAGGGATAACGTTCGGTCTCACCAAACGTTATCCCACTTATTACAAGGCTACTTACTGTAGATATTATTAACATCCGACCTTGTTTATCACTGCTTTAACTGTGAATTTAATGATTGAGATGGCTAATACCGTCCACGGAAAAGAGGCATTCTGTTAACTGTTACAGATCAACTGATTGGTTAAGGCCGCATTCTGTTTCACTTTTACTTGACAGCGGTCTGTTATACTTAGCAACGGTCTGTTATTAAAAATGATCAGACCGGTAGAACGTTGGAGAGTCCCACTGAAGTGAATGGAGCATTCTACAGCATTATAAAGAGCTGTGTAATAAACTGTCTTAACCACTAATTACACAATCTACAAACTACCCGAGCATACAGACTCCAGAGAGCCACAGGGCTTTCGGCAGAAGTCCCCATCATCCTGTTTAGAGCTGATGCAATATCAACATTAAAAATGATTCTGGAGTTTTTAAGATACAAAAATGTTACTTTAAGGCATTGGGAGGGAAGTAGGCTATATACTGGTTACACTCATTGCCATAAATCCTGTCCAGGTTCACCATTGAACTGACCTTTTCCCACGCAGTCTATCCCTAGGGATTTCTTTCAGTTTTACTCACACTATTACTGTCATTAAAACACACTACTATCACTCACCTTTTGACCTACCACACGTAAGGATGTGAGAAAGGTGTACACAAAGCTGTCATTTAGACATTCCGGTTTCCGCACAGACAATTCTCTAAGAGCTGCTGCTTGGTCACTCCACGATCCTTGGTACTTCCATGGTGACTGTGCATAGACCAGAAGGTCGAGCAATGTATCCAGTTCCTCTGTGTTGACCCCAGTGTCGGACATTTCCAGAGAGCTACTTGCCCGCTGTCACAAACAGACACAAGATAACAAACTTTATACCGCTACTCAAATTTCTAACCCCTGCACAAATGACATATATTCCACAAAATGTAGGCCTAGATACATGTGTGTGATGTAAGGATTACATGATGTTTTCATTTAGCATTAACAATATTGATGGACTAATTTCATTTAAGTAAGCATAAAAAAAGCTGGTAGGCATTAAGATTCTGAAAACTTTGGGAAATGCTTTCAGATAGGTCAAAATATAGCCTAGGCTATGATACTGATGAATGAGTGTCAAGGACTATTAGGCTAACTAAAGGGCAACTTCAGTCAAATTCCAACAAGAGCTCTATTGCTCCAGCTACTCAAGACTAGTCAATACTGAGGACGCAAGAAATTTTGGTCCACTCCTATAGGTTTCCTTGAACAGAGAATTAGTTTTCAGCATCTAAACATGCTCCAGTCAAGCTATGTAACATCATCGGACACACAACACACCACTGGAGTGTGTATGACCACAAATGACTAACAAAGTGGTTTACACAGTGGTTTTATGAAGTAGGCCTATTTGCAAAACCGTTTTGTAAACAAACAACATAGTCTGCTTGCATAAAGTTTTAACCACTTTGTTAGTCATTTGTGGTCTTACACACTGCAGTGGTGTCTTTTGTAATGTGTCTGATGATGTTTCACAGTTTTTGTGGTGGAATTTGGAGTAGCCTATTTTAATAGCCTATGTTAAAAATACAGTTCAAAATTCTGCCCCCATGGGTTAGTTGTTAGCGCTTATTCTCTGTTCAAGGAAACCTATATGGTTGGACCAAAATGTTTTGCGTCTTCAGGTAGCCTATTGGCTAATCTCGAGTAGTTTGAGCAATAGAGCTCTAGGCTAGTTGAAATTGACTGAAGTTGCCCTTTAAGCTGCTGAAGAAAATCTGTACAGTGGGCTCATTTCGTGTTGGCCATCTTAGCAATAAACATAATAATAAAACATCCATGCCAGTGCTATTTGGCCAGGCTACAACATAAAAAAGCTCGACGACAGTAATGTCTAAGCTGCTGAACTGCGCGCGCCCCTATCTACGGCACCTTCGGCACACAGGGCGCTAATTGCACAGTCCTTCATTATGCTGCTCTAAGCGCACACACTGGCTACAGTATGAAAGATTTTTGCTTGCAATCTCAACTGCTGTCAGAACAGTGCGCTCTCGCTGACAACCCCAGACACTGATGACACTGAATCTTACCCAACTCCCTTTGCCACAGGGAAAGTCATTGAGGCACAAACTCCTCACTTGTTTCTCGATAACTTCAGACAATCCAGTGGTGCTTTTCATTGTCACCGCGACCACGCGTGGGTAAGAAAAGAAATAGAAAGAGATACAGTAGGAGAGGAAATTCCAGCCTCCCACTTTGTTTTGCCATCAGCCACTTCCTAGAATACTCTCCATGGTTACCAAGCAACAGGTCTACACTCCACTCTACTAGGTTTACAAGTTCTGATAGGCCCAGGCCTCGGATAGCCTACTCGTGTTACAGTCTAATGTTGTCAATTTACATTGTGATAGAGTCACCATTGTCTGAGTGACTGTGTGAGAGTCACAGGTTTAAATAGGCCAAGCATGCGGACAGCGAAAGTCTAATCAAATTTACTGGATCAATTAAGAATTTCTGCTTAATTATAATTAGGCATCATTGAAAATGGACTGAATTGCAGTTAAATAAAAGTAAAATGTAATAATAAGGCCTTGCCTACCTATTCTTAACATAACATTTAATGCATGACATAAAATCTATCTTTACAGTTAGTCAAACTAAACTGAATTTTGGAGTATAGGTCAGTAGGTCTAACATTGAATTGTTAGACCTATTGCATAATATTTACAAATGACAAAAAACATCAAATTAGAGAAACTGTGGTGGTGTAAACTACATGTAGACTTATATTTGAGTTCTGCTGGCCTAGGCCAAATATTTTGTAGCGGATAGAACCACATGAAGGACTGGGGACCCCTCATGGAGCAGAGGAAATGTCAATGGAAATGTCAATGTCACTGCCATAATTGTGGGATACACCACCTTTTTTATTCAATTGGGTTATTCATCTTACCTGGAGTTTTAAGTGTTATAATTTTGGTCCCAGTGCATGCATCTATCAAATATACTGTAGCTTAGACATGCTAGGCCTAAATAAACGTGGACAACATCGAGATGTGCATAAAATCACTAATGAGGTCTTCAGAAAAGGGCCCTTTCACTGTCTGCTTGCTGGTGTCTCAATCAGAGAAGTGGAGAAGAGGGCCATGAGTAATAGCCTGGCGATGCCATCCTACGTACCTCCGCTAAACATTTTATCTCCATACGTAGTCTGGCCCAAGCCCCCCTAGCGCCGTTTCCCTCGGTTGCTCTACGGTTTAGCCAATCAGCACACAGTTTAGAGCGATGTCTCAGAACTTTGTAGTCCTACAGCATAGGAACGCATTTGTTATTCTCCCCCCTACTTTCGAAAATTGGTACATGACATAACATCCATGATCTTGAGGATTTATTGCCACTACGATGTCAAAATAGATCAGAACTTGCCAGAGATCTGTTATTACTGAACGCGGAAGTTGTAGGCGTGACAGCCAGGTGAGAGAATACGTCATATCCAAACGGAAACTTATTTCAATTGCATTGGGCCAGACTGTATGACATAGTCAACAGTCGGCTTTCGCCCAGGCTACATGTGTAAGGTGAACACACTTTCAATTTCAAAATCCAAACTACATTAAAGCCACTAGTGGAGACGATGGGCCTTTGCACATGTGGCTCCACAACCCATGACATTCCACTGCAGAACAGAACAGAACAGAAACAGATCACCTCTGGGAAGGATTGGGGGAAGGGGAAGGGGCCATGTTGGTGGCAAGGGAGGTAGAGTGATGGAAGTGGTGGTGGTGGGGTTGTGGTGAGGCAGTGTGCTGTATGTGTATGTGGGTTGAGGTCTACACATGCTCTATCAACAACAAAATGAAGCATACAGTATTTATTGGACATATACACATTGTAATATATTTCTCCTAGGAAGACTAGAGAGCATAGTTATTTTCAAATGTTTAATTGAAAAGCAAATGAGTGAAAGTGGGTTGAAGTATGAGTTAAAGTATGGGTGAAATGGGTTAAAGTAACAATAAATATTAAGAGTCCCAGTCCGGGTCTTGGAACAACTTGGTTAAGTTGGAGCAACAGGGACAGAGAGCCAACTGGCACGTAGTGGGGAAGGTAAGTTAGATGAGTCATTAGATTAGAAGATAGATGAAAGCAGGTGATTGGATGAGTAATGTACAGTATGACGAAGCCCTTGTGTGGATGGAAAAAAAATAAAAAAATAATACAGGGCTGTCCTGGTTATGTTTAGTGCATTAGGTCTCATTACCAGTCAATAAAACACCATATTTTCTATTATTTTTAAAAAGCTATTCTAATTGAGCTCTCTGTTTATCTCATAACAATGAGGCATAGTTAGTACATTTTGGTGAACTGCTATCACATTGATCTATCCTACAGTATTTTGTGGTAGGCTATCATTTTGGTGTTCCCATAAGCCTTTGCAAGAATACGCTAATTCGATAAAGTGTCTTGGCACACACGCGCAGATGGGAATATGGACAGAATCATTAACGATTTAAGTAAATGCCATAATCGCTATATTGCAAGAACTCTTGTTCAGAATAAAGCCAATAGTCAGATTTTTGCTTTGTGGTTATTGCATGTGTCTTTTTTTCTTTTCTTTTCTTTTTTAAGTGAGTGGCACATAGGGAGTGCCCCATGGTTTATCTTATAACCAACTCCAGGGTCAATTACTCATCTTGGGAAGGCACAGGGTGTGTGGGTAAGGACCATGTGCCAGGCCCTACATTAATAAAACGGGCATCTCGATCTTTAATCTTGCAACTGATGAGCATTTCTCCCATACGTCATGTTACAGCACTGGCATATCCTGTCTTTGGTGTGGGTAAGATTAGATTGATAAGTTTTCATCACTACAGTACATGTGCCACTGCATCCATATAAATACTACAAGGAAAATGCACAGCTATTCACACTTTCTCGAAAACTCTAAGCTCTTCAACAGCTATACTTCAGATTTCAAAAAAGTCATGGCGCAGACATCAGGTAATGTAAAATCTAAAAGCACAGCTAGAATGGCTGTCTCTGCCAAGGTGGAGAGGTGTTCGTTGCTGGTTGTTCATTTGATTATCAAAGGCAGGATTAGGCAAAAATCTACCACAGTTTTCATAAAGCTTAATGGCACAGCATAACATTTGTCAAGGTAGAGCCTGTTCCGTTCCGGAGTGGATCCTTGGGATTATCTTGGAATTTTGAATGACTTCCTTTAATATTGTGGGATGGACTATTTGGCTATGAATGATGGCGGCCTCCAGTACACTCCCCGAAACGGCTCTTTCTGTTTCATGCCTTTTCCTAAACATACAGCTCACATACCACAGCTCACATACAGTACTTCTTTACATTGATATCTGTATTCATGTTCTTGGTATTGTAACACATCATTTTAACACTTATTCTCTCAAATTGGTTGGCACACACTGCAGAGTCAGACAGTGCGGTAGACCAAGAGAATGGGAAATAATTTAGACTTTTACTGTATGAGGTGCACATGTGATCGCATAACAAATCTCTTTTCTCTTCCACAGCTTGGTTGTTCATCTCAGTGAGCATCTCCCTCCTCAGCAGCTGTTACTCAGCGCCTGCACGTCCTGACTATCATTTGATGAATATGAAAGATCAAGTCAACGCAATATTATCATCTCTAAATGTAAGACATTCTAACGGCTTCTTAAGTTTATGTGGCATACTGATATTTATACTGTATCTATTCATTGTACATGAGAAAGTTTAAACATCAGTTTAAACAATTTGCCTTCATGATGTGCTGTGCTCTTGACAATTTCAGAAAATAGGCCTTGACGTGGATGCTGTTGCCTATACTCCTCAATGCAACATTTCAGTCTGTGATACTGCTGAAAAACTATGCCAAATTCCGAAGCTTCTGGAAGACTTTATCTCAAATGCAGACCTAAATCAACGTATTGTTAAGCTATATGCAGAATTTAGATCATGGCGAGAATTCACATGCATTGGGATACCAGGTACATGTGACGATGTAAAAATCACTGAGCAAAAGGAAGATGACTTTGATCAAAAGGCATGGGGAGTGAAAGTAGTCAAAGAAATGCAACACTGGTTAACAGAGTGCTATGCCAAGTCCTCTTAATCTTACGCTGACACTAGCTAGTTTAAACTAAACTAGAGCTGTTTTCTATTTCACTTGCATGAGTATGTATGTATGGATATATTTATTAGATATATTTATTAGATTTATCTATGTTGTATTTAATAGTCATATTTAAATGTATAGTATTATTTATTTATTTATTTATTTGCAACATCTATGTATATTTATTTATTTATTTATTTATTTATTTATTTATTTATTTGTTTATGTATGTTCATTTATCTATTTATTTATTTATTTATTTATTTATTTATTTATTTATTCATTCATGTGTTTTTTTCTGCACTTCTTCCTATTACAACTGTGAGGACTAAGTAGTGAACTACAACAGTCTACCTATCCCTGCACACTAATAAACATTTATTTCAGCATCATAAAAGATTAGTTATAGTCCTCTTTGAGAAACAGGCATCCTCCAAACACAAATGGAGACTGATTGAGTGGAGATTGAAAGGGTGGAAGTAAGATTGAAAGGGTGAAAGCAAGAAGGTGCTACTTTATCACCCCTCTTCACCTCACACCTTTTGACCCTACAGAGTACAGTAAAACAGAACCTTGCCCTCTATCTTCCTCAACAACATGCTATTGCTACATCCTGCACAGTGGAGAGAAAAAAAATGTGTAGTGAGTTTTCAGTGTCTCAACAAATCAGATGAAACAGGACATGTATCTCTCATACTCTACTTAGGCAAGCCACCATGCTCTTGCAGTGCTTATCAGCTGTTCAGGATGAAATACTACAGCATGCTGTGGCCATCCTCAATGCATCTTCATGCATGTTCTCTCTGCATCTTGTCTAACTACTGCACTTATGTAGCAGGCCTAAGAGAGTGTAGCCTCTGTCTGTAGACTAATGAATTAATATAATATTAGCGATATTAGAAAAGGACAATCCCCATAGGGTAATGAAAACATCAATGTTTTATAATGATATGTGTGGTACTTCGATGTGGGTGTGACGTGTTGTTTTCTATTTAACACTTGCAGTATTATAGCATTTGTTGTTCTGTTTCAAGCCACATCATCAAAGCTCTTGACCTTTGACCCACACAGAGGTGCTAATGACAGGCAGCTGAGATGCAACATACAGTTAAAGCTTTTACATTGGTGGAGCACGATATTTAAAGGTAGATCATGCCTGTGGGAGACAGTAGGGATCAGAGCCGGTATGTGATAGGCTTGCTGTTGACGTGCTCTGTAGCCGAGCTGCTTTAAGAGATCTTAAATCAGCCAATCAGCCACCTCTCACTCTAACTCTCACTTTGATAGATGGGAAAGACCTGTTAAAGCCAGTTTTATTTTTTACAATAAACTATTTAATTTACAATTTTGACTTGATGAAAAAAACAAACAACAAAAAGAGTTAAGACTCGGTGCACACTTGAATTAAAGTAGTCGAAAAGAAGTTGAAAAAGGCTTTTGAAAAATCATTGAAATCCTGGGATTCTGACATAGACCCAAATGTTACAGAGGAAGCCTCTCCACTGCATAACCACTGCACTGGTTTTATGGCGGCTGGCAACTGGGCAACTAACTTAAATGGTGGATTACTGCCACCAGCTGGACTGTGCCATCAATTATGGCTCTGGTGCCTCATGATCTGGCAAACTCATGGTTCCAGGAAGTGGCTTTTCATGAAATATCTTCCTATATCTACTATCTTTGATTCAGTAGAGCTAAGACGACACCTCAGCTTCCTGTGTGATGGCACCTCAAAGACCACATGATGCACCAGGACAGTTTGCTAAAAAATATGATTTTACGAGACTAGTCACATCCACATCAAACATGTTATCCCAGGTAAAACAAAAATAGAAGAACTTTTAAAATAGTTTTTAATTTCCGCAAAGTAAATAGGTAAAGTAAATAAGGTTACTCAGGATAATTTGTGCCTCTGCCCACATAAAAAAGTCGCAAACCTGATATGCAGTTACTTTATGAAGTATAGTAAGTCTGGAATAAGTGTGGACATAATTTTTGTGCTTATCACACAAAAGTACACTTATTACAGTGTACTTTTAAAAAGTGCAATGAAAATGTATCACTAAGTAGCCAAAAACTTCCAATTTGACTAACCCTAGGGAAATAGTAAATCAACGTGACCTGGGCTGTTTCATTCTTTGGGGTGGGGGCCCCAAGCAAACAGAACATGGGGGGGCCCTTAACCTCCCATGCACCCCTAAATGAACCACATCCTCAAGCATTTTTTATAATGAGTGTTGAACTAGAGCTTTCCAACTCCAGCCTAAATTCATATTTTATTGAAAAACACCATCAACTAAACTATTTAAATGATTTAACAGTCAATCTTGCGGGCCCCTTTTCAGCCTTTGGGGCTCTAAGGCAATTGCCTGGTTTGCCTATCCTTTGCAAGGGCTCTGAACATGACAGGTGCAGCCCTGTGGACATATCTTGATCCCAAATCATCTCACACACTTCCTATCTCATCAGAATCAAGTTCATACATACATATCTGTATATTTGCCACCATAACAAGGTTGAAAGAGCACTCTATCGTCCAAACAGTAATGTTAACAAAATGAAAGCATGACAAACAAAACGGCCAACAAATTTGGTAGAAAGGGCTGTAGGCCTATAGTGTATGTAAAGTGCTACACATACGGTACATATACTGTAGGTCTAATGTGAGGCTTGAGGTCTGGTGGGGAGAACACTAAGGGCAAAATGCCACTATATTTCTATGAGAGCCGTGTATGGCACTCTGGAGTATATTTTAACATGATAAACTGGATTTGACTAGAGCCCCTTAAAGGTATAATCCGGCGTGAATCAACACCTAGCCCTGCTGTTTTATACTGCTAAGCGCTACTGAAAGCCACCTCAATGATAAAATTATGTGCATCGTAGACCGAGTTTGCGAAACGGCAGCTAACACTAACTGAATGAGGCATGTCAAAAACGAAAGCTAATCGATTTGCTTTCGTTTTGAAATGCCCCATTCTGTTAACGTTAGCTGCCATTTCGCTATCTCAGTCTGCCTTGCAGGAAATGCAGTGACTGAGGTGGCTAACAATAGCGCTTGGCACTACAAAACAGTAGGACTATGTGTTGATTTACGCCGACTTTCTCCTTTAAGTAGATCTCCCATTGAAATCTACTTTTCTATGTCTTGATTTCTAGGCTAAACGTTTTAAAAATGAATAGTATAGTTCAGTCAGGACCACTTTGTCAGAAATAGATTTTTATTACTATTGCATGAAATACATAATTTGGCGGTATGCTCTGTTCTGGGGGCCCCCTGCCCTTCCGTGTTCAAACACGGAAAGCCCAAGGCAGGGAGAGCAGCAATAAACCCCCCACTGGGGTACAGAACAGAACAAACATCAATGACAGACATTGATAAGTCAGAAGTATGAGGGGGTTACGGGGAGGAGGTGGGTGGCAAAGTTGCAGAAAAAAGCAGATGGCAGCAGAATAGCAAAGGCAGTTTAAGTAAGCGCTCTGAATTATCTCCGCCAATGAAAGCGGGGCTTGGCCGGCTGGCACTCAGCTGGCACTCAGCTGACAGTCAGCTGAGCAGTTTGATTGGCAGTCTGCGGGGCCAACCAGGGAAGCTAGCGAGACTCCGTGACCTGCCTGAACTAACGCTGTGCTCCATTTGTTGAGGGTAATGGAAACATGACTGAAGAGTAGTAAGCCTGTATGTACTTTTTGTGCATGGGAAAAAGCAATTTTGCAGAATTATTTTTTTTAAGTGGCAAATGGCTGTTTTATTCCAGTTGTGAATTAGTGAAATACACAGTGAGCACAGAGAGGCGAAGCACACAATCACCTGAAGCAGCATCCAGGGAGCAGTTAGGGGTTGGGTGTCAAGATGCATGGGCGGGCTAACATGCATTCTACATTCTTTGGTATTTTTTTGCTCTCAACGGTGCCTTCCATCCAATGCTGCCTTCAAGGACCTGCATGAAGTGATTTTCAATACAAACAAACAGTGTTATTTCAGTATTTTTCAGGCAGGTCCGATAGAGACTGTTTGAAGTGGTTTGGATGTGGAGGGGGGGCTGCGTGAATTAGAAAATGTTCTTTTTAAATTACTCAAAAGCGTTAATAGCACAAACGAAAATATTTGCAGCACAAACTATAGCACAAACGAACTGCAGTGTTATTTCAGCATTTTGGGTTTGGGGGGGGGCGTGGTGGGGGTGTGGGGTGGTGCAACTTCACGCAGCTCCTTCAGCCTAGGGTTAGGAGGGTTGAGGGAGTTAGGTTTAGGAATAGGGTTAAGGTAGTGCCTTTTAGGCTGTGGCTTTAGGGGCAAAAAACACCATTGAGCGCACTCTACGTGCCACTAGGAGTGGGGATATCCACAATATATCATGGATAAATCTGTAATCACTCTGCATTTTCCATTGAGCTGACCGACCCGGACATTCTATTCATTCAAAGCAAAGAGAGAAACAATTGATTAAACTGCATTGCTTGCTTATCATTGATAGATATTTATTAGCAACTCATAAATCCTCCACAATAATTATTAATTAAATAATAAATGTAAATTAAATTAAATGAAAACAATGTATCTTCATTACACACTTAAGCCACTAACAGCAATGTCCAAAAACTGGCCCGGATGTTGCTTGCATGTTGGGAGGACGCTGGCGTGTATATCCCCGCTTCTCACATCCCTCTCACTCCCTAACTGATCCTCCACCCCTTCCCCTTTTTGTGAAGCAACCTTGGGTACCTTGAAAGGTGCTATATAAAACCAAGCTATTATTATTATTACTACTACCTCTGCCAATGGCATTTTGTTTTCCCTGGAATCTATTTCCCTCTCTATTTGTTTGTTCGTTCGTCTCTTTGCGGCAAAGGTTACTAACAGATTCACGATTTATTTATTTTTATTTTTTTTTTTTTTACCAGAGGTGTGTCTTTGCCTAAGGAAGAATCCATTCAATTTTGCTGATGAGCCAGAACAACATCTGGATACAGAATTCCTCACTTCTGAGTTATATCAGATCCATCTGTAAACACCAGAATACTAGGGGGCATCAGTGACTATATTGCCTGTGAGGAGGTCTGCACCCTCAAAGTGCATGACCACTGATTTTACAGACATTATGCCAAGGGTGCCAACTTGTTTGGAAATGGGTTTGTACTAGCCTAACTGTGGTCTAGTGGATTTTTAAGATGCATTCATTGTCATACTCCACAAGGCCAGTGGGCCCCTAACAACCTTACTAAGGTGTCTGCAGAAGTTGTCAGTAACCACCAGACACTTTTGACTCATTAATTTTTACAGGTTACACAAATCCTCTTACTGGAATCTGAGGTAATGGAGTAGATGCTGTAAGATAGAGTCACCCACAATAAATT
Organism: Sardinella longiceps; assembly: GCA_027497455.2. Classification (NCBI taxonomy): domain Eukaryota; kingdom Metazoa; phylum Chordata; class Actinopteri; order Clupeiformes; family Clupeidae; genus Sardinella; species Sardinella longiceps. The sequence goes on along the minus strand of JAODXP020000019.1, from coordinate 38,845,858 downwards.
CCAGATTACAAATAATTCTCCATGTCGTATTTTACAAGTGAAGGTCTGTAGGTATATATAGTACCTACATTAATTTAGGAGTCACTCAAATATAACCTTTAGGATTATTGGAATCAATAGAGTGAAACTGAGACATTTGTACCATGGAGAAAATGAGTGGTGAGAATATCTGCTCTACAAATGTCAAAATGTTAATAGCTATTAGCAGGGAATAACAGAACTGATAGTCTAAGTATTAAAGGGGTCTCTGTTATTTAGGAAATAAAATATTTGCTAAAATCTGAAAATTCTTAAAAGGCTGATGTGTATGTAATGATGTGATGCCTGGTTCTGTTTGCAGGTCTCCTTTTTGTTGTTCTGCTCTGCGGCCTCTCATTTGATAGGCACCCAATGGCTTCTCCTGTCAAGAGATTCTCTGTTTGCAGATTGATCAGACATGTCGCTAAAATGATAGAGGCCGTAAGTACATACATCATTTATTTTCATTAAGATACTCTCAAGTTGTTGATTTAGCTCATCATGGGCTAAATGTTTACACAAAATGCAAACATGGATATCATGCCTGATGTCTAATTGCACTTAATGTCCTAGTGAGTTGTGGTGTCTTACACACAGTTATTTATCTTAGCCTAGTTGTTAGTCAATTTTTTTTAACTTTGTTATTGCACATTTGAGTTTGGAGAAACGCAATTTCAGTCTTCTGGCAATGTACTCTTTGATTGACAATAAAATTAATTTTGACTTTTGGATTATTTAGGCAGAAGAGATCACTGTAGCAGATGATTCCACCGATTCCGCAACGCTACGTGGAATATCTTTTTCATGCTCTAATAAGAGTTGCGATGGATCTGTATACGTGGCATATCTTCACATGTGTGCCGAAAACATGAAGGACCTAGGGATGGATAAGATGATGAGGGACCTCAACAACACAGCCAGTGAGATCTCAGAGCTATCTGTACATGACCACTGTGACAGAGATTTGCCAGAACTGGAGAGACCTACATGTGACTATGAGAGGAAGAATCTTACTTTGAGAGTACTGGTTTCCCTTCAGGATTGGTTAAGATGCAGACATACTAGCTGCTGAAAGATCAAGAGTATATTTATTATTTATTTCTATTTAAGTCTATTTAATATAATATTTATTTCTAACTTAATACTATTTAATGTGGCAATAAAGAATTATTTATATTGAAAAGGCTGTATGGCTGAGTTTGTGTGTATACCGGCTGCAACAGACACTTTGTTAATGGAGTTAATGATATTAAGTGTTTAAGTGTATTTACAAATAAAAACACTTTCTCAAACATAAATAATTTGCTGTGATTGGCCCTGGTTGAAATAAGTCCCTGTAATGTCATCAGTAGAGGGGGAAGTTTTCAACTGGACACCACCCATCACAGTTATTCACTTACTGTAGGTGATCTAGGGCACTGCATTGGTACTAAGTAATTTTCTTTCTATTTTTCACTGCATTCATTCCAATTTTGCATTTCAGAGAAATGGCAACACCAAGTCATATATCTATATGTCATTTATAAGAAGCTATGACTGTTTAAGGGGACTTTTATTTTGAAGAAAATTACTTTGTGTTGCATTGTCCAGCGAATGGAAACTCACCCAATCATGAGTCAAGAGGTATAGACCCTGCTCCATCTCAACCACCGCATAGCCTACTGTATGAACGTCCTTACTTCAATATTCCTCAATATTAAAGCATTTATGTATGTCAGTAGGACTTTATGAACCCATTTATGTATGTCAGTAGGACTTTATGAACCCATCTGCCCTTTTTTGCATCCCATTGGCTCCCTGTCAGAAGCCCAATTTTAGCCCTCAGTGGCCTAGGGGTTTTACAGTAAAGACGTACCGGTACTTATCCCTGAGTGCCCTGAAAGACCCCAAAATGCTAATCTCCTTGAAAAACTGAGTAAAATTTACGATAGGGGGTACAGCCTTCTGTGGCTTTGGGCCCCACTTTACATTTATGAAGTAGACTCTCTCAATACCTTTACACTTAAAAAGGAACTATGCAGAATTGGTCATTTCTTTCATTTCTTCCATCTTCCCACTTTGCACCAGGTCTGTGCTCAGATTTTTCTCTTTTGAGCTCCCTATGCTGTTGTTTGTTTCCCAAACGCATTAGCAGTTGGTAGTGAGAAATTATATTGCGATAATAGTTTCCTCAGCAAGGTTTGAGCTAGCACTTTTTCTTGAGTATACAGTTTTAGCTATTTGGAGGCACTTAACCAGATATCAATCGACCACTACTACAATGAATCTTTACATGCTAAATTAAGGTTAGTTTAGCTAAAATAGTCACATAGTTGTACTATAAAAACTTCCTCTTTGATGCTTTCTACAGTTAGGGATGGTGCATGGTACAGCATCATTCCTCATGGGTCTCACTGGGAAGGACTGCCTCTGCTGTTGCCTCAAGACTGAGGTAGGGTGGCCACTGACCATGCATGGGTTGAGCTACTATGCACCTTAGTTAGGCTATGCTGCTATAGCCTAGCGCTTACCTTTGTCAAGCAGAACAACTCTCTCTTGCTCCCACCCTCTATTTGACACTATGAAGTTGCAATCTCCTAGTCTGGCCTAGCTCCCTTCTTCTGCCCCCCCCCCCCACCCCCCCCCCACACACACACACACACACACACACCCACATACACACCCGCTCATCTTTCAAAAGTCACCTGTAATATAGCCTGGCCAATGGCCATTATTGAGCAGAAGTAGCCTATGTAGGCAGGTAACGCCAGGCTACCTATAAGACTACACACATTACGCACTGGTTATGTCTTGTTTAGTTATGTAAGCCACATACCCTGGAGTTTCAACACATTCAACACAAGCACACACTCTACTCTAGTCATGCACAGGATAGAAGCACAGATGTGGTGTGAGATGGAGAGAGTCAAGATAGAGAGCAGTGATAACAGTCTACTGGGGAACATCCTGTTTGGTAGGCCTACGACTGATTACAACTACTCATCACTGTGTGAAGACTAAATATGAAGAGTTCAGATGCAAAACCCCCTAAACACCATTTTTGTGAAAACTGAGTTAATGATATTGTGTGAATCCTGTATAAATCTAGAATATGTAAATGAAATGTTTTTGTGAAAAAATAAAATTAAACCTGCTCCCCGCAGTGTCTAAAATATCTGTTTACAATCAAAACACTGTAAACGCCTGATAGAAAATGGCCTTTTTCTCAAAAAGTGGTCAAGTGGAGTTAGGGGGTTTTGCATCTGAACTCTTCATATTAAAACTAACTTCTAAAGTACAGCAAAAGTCATGGATGTTGTCCTTGTGGCTTCTTGAATGCTATATTGTGCATAATTTAGTTTAAATACATCTCTGGAGAGATTTGGTGTTATTGCGTAGTCTTTTTTGCATTTGAACTGCATATTAATGAAATCATGCAAAAGAAAATAGGGGTCATTCAGAATGTTCATAGGCAAAACAGACATCTGCCCAAATAGAGAACTATTAAAAACCTGCCAGATTAAATATACCTTATTTTCTCTACAATGTTTTTTTTCTCTCTCTCTCTCTCTTTTTTTTAACTTTTCTGTCTTGCTCCATCTCTGTGATAGGTATACATCTGATGCAAATGATGTCCTCATCATTATCAAAAGAGAATAATGTGGCATAGAATCCATGCCTTGGGTAAAGATCAAAGCAAACCAAATATAGTTGAAATGTGATAACAGAGTGCTGGTAATAGCCATAGATGCCACTAGGCTCCAGGAATGAAAGGTCGAAATGGGAAAATTATTTTCCTATGTAAAAACACTAGGGGGTCTGTAAGTTGTTTGACGATGAGTTTTGTGGGGTATAAAAGTGAAAATTTGTCTTCAAGAAGTTGGGCATGTGACTAGGCACGAAAGGTGTCTACATTGTGCCAGGCCTTGAAAATAAAGAACAGTAACCCGCCCAAGTTGCCTGTCTGGTTTCTGACCACACAGATTATGTTCACCAGAAAGCATCTTCTAATTCTAAGTTCTACACTAAACAGTATTTTTAACCTCAAATGGGATGGTCAAAGATTGTGCGTTGATAAGGCAACACTCTAATTACTCAGAACGTATACGCATGAACCACCCTGATAAATCTTGAGTAACTGTCCAAGTAACTGTCATTCGCTATTTTGCTCAGCAAAGCTTGGTAGCTCGCAGGGATCTTTGCAACCATGCAGTGTACCTCAGGTAAAATGGCTGTTGTCATTCCTTTTAATACAATGTGAAGTGGAATAAACATGTATGAGGTAAATTCAAGATTTCATAGTTTTTTTACCAGCTCCTATGGCATGTTTCAGGAAAGGTAAAAGACCGAAGCGGTGATAAAAATCATTTCAAGGTGATCTGTTTAGATAATACTTGTATGACTTGCAGGATTATGGCAATGTGTCACCTTTTAAGACTTCAACTGACTTCAACTGTAAATTCAACTGTGATTCCTTCTTTAGGAATTTAAATAGTTTTGCTTTAAAATCAATTGCTTTCATGTAAAGGTTTCTGTGCCCTTTAAAGCAATATACCGGAGTAAGTTTAAGCATAGTCCTGCTGCACGAGCCTTCTAACAGCAATATATTTCGCATGAAATGAAAGATTTTCGAACAGCACAGACCTAACGCAAACGCGAAACACTGTACATTGAGTCAATGTAACCTCAGATCTTACTTTCGGTTTCCAACAGTCAGGTCCCATTGATTCAGTGTAAAGTGCCTGTTCGCTTCTGCGTTTGCGTTCGGTCTGTGCTGTACCAAATTATTTTGTTCCACTCTCTAACTTGTGCATTTAGCAAGCTCTTTCAACAGGGCTATGCTTGAATTCACTCCGGTACTCTCCTTTAAGCAGCTCATGGCTTGTTCTCATACTGAATACAGAAATGCTTAATTGTAACATCTCAATCAATCTGGATTTAAAATCATCTTTAACCATCAGTTAAAAATCTATTTGTCTGTTTTCTCAAAAATGTTGGTCTGTTGGTCCAGGGGTGCCGCTAGAAGTTTTGGGCCCTCTGACAGAAAGTAATTTTGGGCCCCCAAACATTCATTTTAATATTACAATTTTCCCCAGGGCCTCCCTGTCAGTGCCAGGCCCTTAGAATCTTCCTAACTTTTCCCCCTGTAGCGGCGCCTCTGGTTGGTCATTAGTCTCCATGACTTTATAATTCATATACAGTATGGCATGTGAAGATGTAGAGTGCACTGACTGCACAAGCATATTGGAGCTAAGGAATCTTTTCAACTCTGCAACAAGGCAGGCAAGATTTCCCTTCTCTCTGACTACAGTGTTGCCCCACTAACCCCTCTATCCAGGTTGGCTGCTGTGTGCTCTGCTTGGCGGCCTGATGCTGTGTAGTGCAGGGGACGAATGTAAGGCGCAAAAATGTGAGGAATTGGACAAAACAACCCCGTCCCCTGGCTTTTCCATCTATAGAGTGTCAGCCACGAGGCTGCATCACGAAGTCCAAAAACTGACTAAGTGCTATGTAAGTTACTCATGTCTGAGATACAAACAGATGATGGCTTGGCCCTTGGATTCCACTGCTTACAATATACATACTACAATAAGATAATACTACAATAATAATCACAATAAAAAATAACATGATTTTGTTACATTTAATTTGACTTAATGACTATTGTCATTAACAGTCTAATGGCACTTAATGACTGTTGTCTGCACCCCAAATGACACTTAATGACAACATTCATGAACAAATATCATGTAATGATTATGACAGGCTCATGTTACTCCCTCTCTCTTGTATGTCAACAACTCTTAACACAAAGTGTTAGCAAACACTTTAATAGTGTTATAGTAATTAGTATAATTTCATCATGCTGATGTAGAAATGTCTTCAATTTGAAGGAAAAAGAAGAAAGCATCACGGAGGCTGATTGTTCCCATCTGGCCCACCTTCGTAATGCTTGCATCCATGAAAAGAAAGATGTCCATCCTTGTGTCATTAACAATTGTCTTTTGAAGTCAAGAATATGGATGGAGTATGTGGGGCACTTTAACCTGATGTGCTGGACAGAGATGGTGCGGTCTCATTTCAAAACATACAAAATTCCCTCAGAAATGTGTGAACATCATGAAATAAACCTGAATGGCACCTATGGTGATTTTGAAAAGAAGTGCATGAACGTTAAAATCCTGAAAAGACTTAAGAGATATCTTGAGGAGGAAATTGCCTTTTTGAATAACTCAAAACCTGAATTATCAGGCATGTCTGGCAAAACTATCCTTTGAGAGGCTTCTATGTTTTGTTTGCATTGACCATGACATACAACATTGCTCAATTAAACCAGTTATTCAATAAGATGGATAAATATTAGCAAAATTGGCATTACAAGTTACAATATGACAAACAATGTACTGTATATTGTTAGAATAAATAAACTTGTTAAAACAACTCCACTGTTTTGATGATGTCATATTTACAACACAACACATCTACAAAAGGGTATATGTCTTTGGATGTCTTTAGGTCTATTAAAGGGGGGATGAACTGGTCCCAAAATGTCATGCATGGAAATGCACAGATCTGAATATCAAGTGAAACTTCGAATGTACATGTACAGTATATTACATTTCCTCATGCATTTTGCAGCCCTGTGTGTGTCAATGCAACGTTTTTTTTTTCAGTGCAATAGTTAATGAACCTATCGCATGATGGACCACAAAATAAGCAGGCAGCATAATCTTAATTCAAGTACAATTAAGTAACCTAATCCAGTAATAAATTACAGCAAAAGTGAGCAAATTCTCCTTCTATACAAAGAAAGCCACAGAAATTGAGGTCTAGTTGAAGTGTAAGATTATTTTTGTTTATAAATGATATGCCACATTTACTGTCCTGTTGTACGGCATACAGTATTAAAAAGGAAGTTCCATTTTTAGCATGTTTAGCTCCTTTTTAGGAGTGTCTTGGATTAAATAGAATCATTGACACCAAAATTTTGACGATCGCTCCTGTCTTGGATATTTGGCTCCAGCAGCATTAACTAACATCCCTCTTCAGATCACAGCCAGGGCACGCATACATGACAGTTGCAAGCACTTATTGATGATAAAATTAGGAATGTCCACAGTTTGTAAAATGTGTCCGATAATCATCTCAGGCCTTGTCACCTTATCTTGTCACACCACTGAAGTGTGTCTGCACATGTCAGTTTGAGTTTAGAGCACTGGATGAAACACATGAATTGTGGTCTTGATGGTCAACATAAAGATGTGCATAATAATGAATGGATGGAATTATACAGCTCTCTGCATCTTTAAAAGCAGAAAAAACAAGGTGGGCCTTGGGAAGCACACAAGAGCTGTATGTGTGACACCCTCACACACACCCTCACACACACACACACACCTCAAATGGACACCAAAACTTCTTTCATGATAACATCTCAAAAACCACAAGTAGAGCTAAAAAGCCTATCCACTTCAGACATCTGGTGACATATATATATGATCAAATATGATCAAATTCATGATCACACTGCATATATCATGCAGTGTGATCATGAATTTGATCATGATGGCTAAATTTAGGGGGGCATCTCATCGGCAGAAATGTTCAAATGGACGGAAACACACTCTCTGAGCAGTTTATAGGGGCAGTTCACATTTTAGCATGTTTAGTCCCTTTTCTGGAGTGTCTAGAATGTAATAGGCTACTGTGGAATCATCGACACCAAAATTTTGACGATTGGTCTGGTCTTTGATATTTGGCTTATTTAGCATCGCCCCTTTTCTGCTTCAGAATGGCCTACTTTGTGCATGTCCGATAATGTCTTTAAAACAACCTTAAACTTTTATTTTAAAACTTGTGCACCTCACGAGTGGTTAGTGGTGTCTGTTGATGTTCCCTAGGGTTAGGATTTCTATGCAGATGCTTGTTTCCTTTGCTAGATCTATCCTGTAGCCTATCTGTTAAGGTGCCCAATACTTGGCAACCTTGACAGGACAGTGCTTGTTTGTGTATTTGATCATGTGTATGTGTATCTTGGTGCTAAGGAATGCTTGAATTTCCTACGGGATGAATAAAGTACTATCTTGTCTTGTCTTATATTATTAATAATGCTAGACTTGTTTGCAGAGCGCATTATTTTTACTACACTGGAGGATATTACTAAGTCATCAGCCACATGAGTATTATCATCGCTTCTGATCTTTTTCATTTACAAGGGAAACCTTAATGGCCTTAGTGAAGACAGAGGCCTGAAAGAGGTATCGTAATAACAGATATGATTCCAAAGCTTCCTGGATGATAGCATATCAATAACCACAGGATGCCTGGTGAAAATAGAAAAGCATCATGAAAATAGTCTACACTTTACATATGTGAATGGTAGGATAGGCTATCATTGTCTTTTCAGGTATTTCATAGAAAATCAGTGTTTTTGCTTAAGGGTTTATCATGATAAGTTCATTTACAGGGGATTCTCATCAGTGGAAGCACGAAAATTACAAGATTGAACATTAAAGACTCTGTTTTTTTCCGAAGTAGCCTACATCAAAAATGATATCTTGAGATATGTATGTTGGTAAACCTGCAACATAAGCAAATGGCAGGCCTATTGGGCTGATTGAAATGTTATTCAGCCCGTGGCAGTTTGGGGGGGGGGGACGCTTATATTTCAAAATCGAACAGACTGAAAACCTCAACCACAGCAAGCGATAAACCAGTGTGTTGATTGTGCAACAAATAGCTGTAGCTTTAGCCTGATATCAATTTTGCAATTTTCTAGAGAGACATTAGACTAGAGGTCATCAAAGTGTTCTTGGTCTGTTGTTGCAGGCTTGTCTTGAGCAATGTCTGTAAGTCTACAAGAGTCTACTAAGGACACATACACACTCATACCAGTCTGCACACAGACCCACAAAATGACTGCATCTAATATAAAGTAGGCTATAATACTAAAGGTTGTGTACTTTCATCCACACACATACAATACCCAATACACAAAGCACATCTTTACACACACAGGCATATCAAGTGCAGTCTTGGGCTCAAAGCATGCCGCATTGGTCTCTAGTTTGTAGTCTTAGTCAAAAGTGTGACATAATTGACTGCATGACAGTGTGCATTTGAGTTTTGTGTGACATAGGCTAATTGCCATTGACATAATTGACAGCATGATAGTGTGCATGTGTGTTTTGTGTGACATATTTGACATTGGCTAAGTTTACATGCATTTTTTTTCTGGATCGTATTGAACTTGGTCTGATTAATTCAGGTTATTTAAAGTGAGTTTACATCTAAACGCATCTAAAAAGTTTAGATCTAAACGCAGTAATTAGTTTGCAACAATATTGCAGTACATTTGCAGATTTATTTTTACCTCTCCCAAGGAGGTTATGTTTTCGGTCGCGTTGGTTTGTCTGTTTGTTTGTTTGTCTGTTTGTCCGTCTGTCTGCAGGATAATTCGACAAGTATTGCACATTTTGGTGGCGATTGGTGACCCAGAACATGATCTGGAATGTATATTGTGTCTGTGACCACATTGCCTTGGCGGAGGTCTGCGCTCTCTGAGCGCTTTTCTAGTTTTTATTATTTTTGTAGGGACATGCGGTCAATCGGTTTATGTGCCGAAACTGATTGACAACACCTCATGTCCACACGAAATCTGAAATGATCAGATTACAATTTGAATCGGATTGAAAGAGGTGGTTTCAATCAGTTTCGCCACATAAACCGACTGACCGCATGCCCCTGCAAAAATTTAAAAAATGAATCTGCAAATCAATGCTATAAGGTCATATTTTCACATGCAATATAGTTTGCACATTTTATTGTAAGGGATGAGACTGTGTTTGTGTGTTTTGAATGACATAATTGACTGCATGAGAGTGTGTGTGTGTGTGTGTGTGTGTGTGTGTGTGTGTGTGTGTGTGTGTGTGTGTTTGTGTGACATAATTGACTGCATGAGAGTGTGTATATGTGTGTTTTGTGTGACATTATTGACTGCATGAGTGTGTGTGTGTGTGTGTGTGTGTGTGTGTGTGTGTGTGTGTGTGTGTGTGTGTGTGTGTGTTTTGCATTATCATTATCGTCATGATCTGCATCAAGATCTTGTGCTGTGCCTTGCTTTGTGAGATAGGAGCTAAAATTACCTGAATGCTTTTCTTAAATCCCCCACTAGCAAGATAACTTTCAACACAGTCTTCCACTCGTTATACATTTAACTCATTGAGATTGATAAATTACATGTTCCGGAGTAAAATGTATGTCTCCCTGGCCAAAGATATAGAACTTTCCAGCCAAAGATATAGAACTTTCCAGAGGAGTGTCCACGCCTGTTTGTTTTGGTTAGCAGGTAGGCTAGGCCATCTGGCTCAGCTGGAGCTAACTATTTGAATGACAACATTTGTATGTCGACTTAAACACAATTCTACATTGAAAATTATTGGCAGGAATCAGCTTAATTGATTCTTAGCCTACTGGATGGCACAGCCAAGCTTGCACAGGACTTCTTTAAAAGGATGCTGTAGTACTGTGCTGAATGGGTTTTGTATGAGCCTGTATTCTGCTGTGTCACAGGATGTTTTTTTTCTGCAACTTGGCCAGAGTGCAACAAGACATTCATGCAGCTATCAAAAATAGTCCTCAGAAAAAAAGTTAAACCAAAAGTAGAGCGAGCATAAACAGTTAGTCTTGTAGGAGACAGTTGTTTTCTTGTACTTTTACAAGACTTTTTTACCATGTTGAACTACTAATATGACAGATTCTCTATCATAGCCATATTTGAAGCCCCACACCCTTGAAGTTTCAACACATTCCACACAAGCATATAGTCACGTATATAGTCATGAACAGGATGGAAGTGCAGCTGTAGAGTGAGATGGAGTGAGTTGAGGTAGGGGGAAGTGATAACAGCAGCTACTGGGGAACATCCTGTTGTTCGACTGATGCTCCTGATTAGAACCACTAAGTATGCAGCAGTATGAATTAAATAATAAATATAAAATAAATATAAAAAATCAAACAGTAGACCATGTCCTAATACAGCACAGAAATCAAAGATGTTCTTCTTGCAACTATTTGAATCTTCACTACTTGAATTAATATTAGTTCATATTTTGAACTTTATTTTTCTGTACTGTTCCATACCTTACATACTCATAGTGACTATGGCTTTAGACTGCAGTGCCTGGAACAAGCATTTCTGCATTTAAAAGTGCAAAGAGCAGGGGATTTTGAAGTTCACTGGGCAGGTCAAAGCTCCTGTTGATAGTACACCGCAGAGCAGTGTTCAGATTCTTTGTAATGATTATGCAAAATGAAAGTGTGATCCTGTTTGATAAATCTGTCTGTTGAATGTAAGCAACAGTCATTAAATGCTTCTCACTGCTACAGTAAGTTCAGTAGTCGCCAGAGACTTTCTGAACTATGCAGCGCACCTCAGGTAATGTAATATATTATATATTTTTGTCTTATAGAATCATTTAGTCGGTGCCTTGCATGGCAGCCTCAGACATCGGTTTGTGTGAATGGGTGAAAGCATTATGAAGCGAAAATTAATTCCTTTCATGAGAGGGTTGATAACTTGTGATCAGGACATATTCTGGTACTGAGGAGTTACTCTGTTTAGACTCTTTGCAGAGATGCAATAGCATAGCATAGCACAAGCATATACTGTAGAAGCTGAAATGAATCCATGACTACCTGTCTCTCTGACTACAGTGTTTCACCACTGATCCTTGTTTTTGCAGGTTGGCTGCTGTGTGCTGTGCTCGTGTGCCTGATGGGCTATGGGATTCCTCGGCCCTACTGTTCAAAGGCCATGCTCCTGTCCCTCGGTCTGCCCACCGGTCACAATCTGACCCTCCGGAGGCTGGTTGTTGAGATTGACAAACTGCATCTGCAATATGTAAGTTATTTCTAATGGTTATCAGTGGTCAGATAATACCTGCAGTAATCATATCAGTGCTGACTGGGTTTGGGGTGCGCACATCACTTGGCCTACTGAACCCAACTACATCCACAAGCAGATACAGTTTGGCCTCATTAGATTGAAACACTTGGAATAGTATAGTATAATGTAGTGTTTTGCTCTCTACTATGTTATATGATGACATTTTAACCTAAAGATTTTATTCATAACTCCTTTAAACATATATTAATTGGATGATTAGTCGTGTCTGAGCTATTTGGCTTTAAGAATCTCCACCACCTGCTTCAGTATGGCCAGCAAAATGGTGACTTATCGAGTGGTTAGTGGTGTTCGTTGATGTTCCAAAACAAGTATCGAAATATTGTTCCTGTAAAACTTAAACTTTTTTGCCATTCTATAGAAAGTGTAAGTGTTAGTTGATATAGCTACACAGAAAAAAAATGTTCCAGAATGTTAAAAAAAAACTACTACATAAAATGTGACAGTAACTGTATTCCGCTATGATATTTGTTTTGGTACATCATCAAACACCACCAACCACTCTGTAAGTTGCACAATGTGTTAACATAAGGGTTTAAGGTTGTTTTAAGGACAGGATTGACTATGTACATAGCAAGCCATTCTAAAGCAAACAGGGGGAGCCAAATAGCCAAACCAGGACCAATCGTCCAGATTTCCGTGCCTGACCTGACACCCCAGAAAAGGGACTAAGAGTGCTAAATACTGGAATTATTTCATTCCTCCCAAGCGCTTTGGGATACACTCCGTGTATTGTAAATGCGCTATATAAATAAATAAACTAGTGCTGGCAAGATTAACTGATTAATCACGTGATTAATCCAAAAAATGTAACTCAGATTAAAAAAAATTAACTCAGATTAATCCTGATGGATATGGTTCCACTTTCATGGCATGTATTATGTTCAATTTCAGATAGAAAATGGCTCAGCTATCAAGTCAGACTATACAAAGATTATGGCCTAGCTCCTGACTGTCCAACAACATGTTTGGGGAATCCTTGTGGGTAGGGGACAGGTGTGAATTGCTTTTGACAAAGTAAACGTATGCACATCCCACCTCGCTGAGGCCAGGTGCAGGACAAGGAGACGTATCAGAGTAGAGAGGAATAGTCGTCCGCACACTGCATACTCCCAAAGGCTTTTTTATTAAATTAAAAACATGAAGCAACGTTTCGACCCGTCAGGGTCTTCATCACGCTTAGGTATGGTGTATTGCTTATACAGGATGTACATATAACCTTAGGTGCGCTGACATCACACAGGTAAGTAATCAGCTGTGTGTATTCTTTGGGAGTATGCATGTGCGGACGACTATTCCTCTCTACAGGTGCGAATTGCCCCATTTGAGAAGAACAAAGCCAACTATTTAGTATCAGGGCCAACATACAGATCCAACATACACTAGCATCCAAGTTCTTACTGGAGGAAATGAGTTGCGATTAAAAGTGATTAATCACGATTAATCATTGCAAAATTTTGTGATTAATCAGATTAATTTTTTGAATCGTTTGACAGCACTGAACTAAGCTAAACTAAACTAAACAACAGCTTGTGTGTGTATTTGCGATTGATTCTCTATCTTTGGAAATTAAATGTAAATAGACTTGGTGGCCATATTGTACTGAGCTGCAGAGCAAATTTGAATTGCTCACAGATCAAGATATGATTTCCCATTCTAATAAATGCAACAAATGTATCTGTTTATTATAAGGAAATATATGTATTTAATGAATATTACGTATGTGTTCTAATTTGAAGGAAAGTGTTGAAAACATTTCAGAAAAGGATTGTCCTGATGACCAGACCCACCTCCATGACGTGTGCTTCCCGGTGCGCTCTGCTAAGTGTGAGGATATCATCTCTGCTTGTGTGATTTATGAGTCCCTGGAGGTGGCTGAAGAGTGGATGGACAAAGAAGGGCACTATGAGTTAATGTGTCACATGGAGTCTGTGCGCTCTCATTTCAAATCAGGTGTGATTGCCTCAAAGCCGTGCGAAAGTCATCAACCTGCTTTGAATGACATCAATGATGCTTTTAAAAAGAAGTGCATTGTGTCTCAGATCCTCAGTAAACTCAAGAAATGGCTTTGCGAGTATGTGACTACCGATAATGCAAAACATGAATTCTCACGCAAATCCAATATTTCTGACATTTGTCAAGATACTTTGTTTTACAAGTAATTTGTCAGCATGCGGCATGACATAGGCCTACCATGCCACCATGTCTCAATTAAACCATTAAATCAATGGATTGGCAAATAAATAGATGTCGCAGTGTGAAAAACAACTCATGTTCTTGAATAAACATGTTCAATAATCAAATTCTACCGCTTTCCACTGTTCTATTTATCACATAAATAAAAAATAAAAAGCATAAACAATATAAAAGACTTCAGTCTGATTTGTACCTACTGTATGACAAACACATAGTAGACTAATGGCTCCAAAGCAGTTGGCGCAGTAGGAGATGAGGGAGGAGAATTAGCAGTCGTAATGGTGGTAGCAGCAGGAAGAGTTGTTGTAGTGTGGTAGTAGTAGTAGTAGTACATCAGTTTAAGGTGACAGGATGCATGTATCATAGCTGGTCAAGTAAGTAGGCTAATATGACAAAGACAGACCAAAGCTGCCTAAACAATGTCATGAAACTCAGTAATATAAGTTGCAACCATATCACACATTCATTCATACTGTATGTAATTCAAGACCTATGAACATAGGCCCATGATCTTAGTATTCAGAAAAAGACATTAGAAAATTCTTATGCATTTATGTTTCTGCTGTTTAAGTAAAGCAAGATGTGGGGAACTAAAAAAAATACTACATTGCCCTCAAGTGGTTCATGTCATTCACTGCAAAAACAATCCCAACTAGATGTACCTCCTAGTGGAACATTAGCCTGGGAGTTCCCATGCTCCTTTGCGCGCTTATTTCAATTCACTCTGCAAAGCAGCATGGTGACCATGGCCGTTTTTCTCGCCTGCTTTCGGTATCCAATCGCAGAACAAAAAGGGATTTGTACGGCCCTCGGTTGCATTTTACGTCACGTGGTGGCTCTGGTATTGGCTCCGAGGTATGTACAGACGCTATGATAGACATTCGTAGCGCCTAATAAACGGCTCTGGACAATCGTAAACGATGCTTCCGCTACGAGAAATGCCATAGGTAGGTCTCCAGACTAAATATCACTTGTGATTTTTAGTTTGGCATTCGCCAGGCTAGTGGAACATAACAACCACAGTAAATTGCACAATGTGCCATCTGAAGAAACTGAATCTCAATTGCTATTCTTGACACACCTTTTGAATATCAACTATTACACGTTCATTCCCACACGTCACATACTCTACATACTCGTTCTTCACAAACTTCAGCTATGACTTCAGCTGTGCTGAAAATTTTTGTACAGTTTACATTTTCCAAAATTCTTGCCTTTTTATACTTTTTTTCACATGGGTGGTGGTGGCTCTTACAAACTACTAAAATGTTGGTGTCTCAGCAAGGCAGTCACCCCCCCCCAACATTGACTCATTTTAGTAGCTTGTTTTGTGGTGTTTTTAGATAGACAACTGTAAGTTCAACACAAATCACATGAACTTTTTAAAAAAACATGAATGTTTCCATCTGATGCGAAGCTAAATTACGTCTGCAGTCCCCCATGCAGAGTCATCTATCTAATATCTATCATTAAAGGGCAGCATGTAAGCTTTCCTTTCACCCACTCACTCAGACACATCATCATTTTCTATAAATGATGGCTAAGAAGTTGCGAGCCACACATTTGTTATTAATATTAACAGGAACTAGAGGTATCGGTGTAAAGACAGGTGGCAACCCTACTACCACTGCTGCTAGTTTGTGATTTTTTTGTATAACCTATATCTTTTCAAATGTACTATTATTGCACACATGTAGAATTTGCAACTGCATGCGCTAAAGACTTGAATGACACATTATACGCACATAGGCAACAGAGACTCTTAAAGTTTTGAAGACAGAAAAGCCACTTCCTAGAGTACCTCTGTTTAAAACCTCTAAATACCTGGAATGCACTGATGACACACTTATCACTCTTGCACTTTCAACTCCTGTCAACTTCCTGTTAGCAAATCACACTCTCAAGTTTTCTACTTGCCTCTGCCAAGTGCCTGAATCATGTAGTAGTTTAGGCCTATATGTTACTTTGTAACTAGTAGAACCCCATTGGTGTTGGGGGAATGTTCCTGTATATGGACTTCAAATCTGGACAAAAAAGCCTGTCATGATTCCACATTACTTGATGGAATGCCTTCTCCCTGTTTAGAAAAGAATTGCACATTGATCTGCAAGAAGTGCATGTGTGCGAAAAATGAGAGCAACCTGATGTAGGCTATAACACCATGGAGAGTGACCTCAACACATTTGCTGCTCCACCCACAACTGAACAGCACCCCATGTGTAAGAGACTTGCAAGATCTAGAGATTTCTTCATCATATGAGCTAAAAGTGTCTTACTTTAAGAGAAGTACTGAATCATATGGATTGGTGAAGAAAGTGATTCTGTTCTAACTAGCAATAGGTTTATTTTCACAATGGAGAAGTCACCTGAACACATCTGTCCTGCATAGACTTGACGGCATTCTACGGGCT
Organism: Sardinella longiceps; assembly: GCA_027497455.2. Lineage (NCBI taxonomy): Eukaryota > Metazoa > Chordata > Actinopteri > Clupeiformes > Clupeidae > Sardinella > Sardinella longiceps. The sequence continues at coordinate 38,829,289 of JAODXP020000019.1, read as the reverse complement.
ATGGCTACTACATCTACAGTATGGGCATCCCTGGTAAAGTGGGTTAAAACACATGAACAATACATTTTGAAATCATCTGTTAGGATTATTCCTTAACTTTCCTTTTATGAACTCACAAAATATAGCTTTTATATAGCTATTATACTATAGCTTCTGTTTAATCAGTGCTACAACTCAATATGACCACTAGAAGGTGCTCACTGGTACTGGTAGTCAACATCTCTCTGCTAGCTAGAGGTACAGCACAGCACAGACAGACATTTCCTTGCTGTGTCCCCTTATATTAGATCAGTGTTTCTCAAACTTTTCCACATCGAGGACCACTTTGCCCAAAAAAATGTTTTTCAGGGACCATCTACTTTTAACCAAGTAATTTATAGAGTAGGCACTTCAAATGCTTTACAGTAATAAACAGTGAATTACAGGTCTGCCTCTTGTATTCAGTGTAATCTTTTGCCATCAAATAATGACACAGGCTGAATTCACATATTTTTATGGTAATCAACTCGCGGACCACTTGAGCTTGCTCGCGGACCACACTTTGAGAACCACTGCCTTAGACCACAGTCATCAGTTGGGGTAGGGAATAATGATGAAAGATTGCCATCTAGTGGCTGTGTGTGTGAACAGACTCTCATATTGAACACTTAACCTCTTATCCCAAGAAATCACAACAAAATTCTATTTATCTTTAACATGTTTATAAGTCTAATGCTGCTCAACTTGCACAATATTCCTGTATCAGGTAGCCTACATATATTGTATTTATATTTAACTGTTTTTACTGTTTGTTTTACTGTTTGTCTTATATATTTATTTAATCTCCTTCTTATTTCCTATTCATATTTTATATTTTAATGCTTTTCATATTTTTTTGTTTTGTAATATTTCCTCTCCTAGCTCATAGACGATTAATTATACTTTTGACAAACATATCACACCAGTACTGAGATGAGAGAAGGATATTAATATTAGATTAACTTCATTTGATCGTTACAGTGGGCTGCATGACAGTAAGTAGAGGACTGTAGCTTGCCCACCCGTGTGGTAAGGTCAAAGGTTCGAACCTAGAGGATGACCTTAATTCTATTAGAAAAGACTTTCAGTAGACCACACTTATGATACTGTAAAACAACGTGGCACACTGCACAGAGGTGTGCAGATTGCAAATGAATGAGAAGTTTGGGAGGTAGTTGCAGACAGGTGCTAGAGACAAACCATTAGGACAATGAGCATTCCACTCTGAGATAGCCTGGCACACCCTCCCAGTGACGTAACACCTTCGGCATTGCTTGTCGTTGGTCTGGCCAGCTACAAATCTACACAGCGTTTCCCGGAAGACCGGGAACTCCACCCACCTTCTCAGGAACAAATCAACTTTGAGCAGCTCTAACGGCTCTCAGTAGCCTGGCAATTGGCAAACTAAAATCACAAGTGATATTTAGTCTGGAGACCCACCTATTGCTTTTCTTGTAGCGGAAGCATAGTTTACGATTGCCCAGAGACGATTATTGGGCACTGCGAATGTCTATCATAGTGTCTGTACATGGCTCAGAGCCAATACCAGAGCCACCACGTGGCGTAAAATGCAATCGAGGGCCATGCTAGTCCCTTTTTGTTCTGTGATTGGATACCGAAAGCAGGCGAGAAAATCATCCATGCTCACCATGCTACTTTGCAGAGTGAAAAGAAATTGAGCGCGCAAAGGAGCATGGGAACTCCCAGGCTAGGCTCTCAGTCCTCTTATTTAAGCAGTTCCCTTCGCGTCACATACGTCAGAGGAAAGAATGGTGTGATGTGATTTTCTGACATCGACCAGTAGCAAACCAAGGCATTTGAGGGAGGCGGGTCAACCATGCGCTTTGGGAAACGTTTGGTCAGACCAAAGTCTCGTAGAGCTTTGAAAGTCGATGGCAATCAGGCTAACTCTGAGAGGGGTGGGATTAGTCTGTGTTGTAGTTCATATTGTAATCTTACGCTCAACATAACAATTTTTTGTTGCAATTTGGTTGAGGGGATACATCGACCAAGCCCATTGCAAATCATTGCCAGTACATATAGAAGGGAGACATCACTGCAAAATACAGCACGCAGTGTGTTTGTGAAGAGACGGCAAAACACACACACACACACACACACACACACACACACACACACACACACACACACACACACACACACAAAATGTGTGTCAAATTTCTTTAAATCTGCATATACTGTATACAGTATACTGGAAGGGGAGCTATAATATTTATCTAAATAACTGAGTTATAAAGTTATAAACTTCTCTGGTCACATCTGGGATTTATTCAATTCATGATTCCCAGTGCCACTCAACAAAGTGCCAAACCATGTCTAATCAAACAAGCCAATATCCAACATCTACACTGTAAGTCCTTGAGGCAACAGGTAGAAGGAAATGAGAGGTTTTTATGCCTATCTTTGGCAATGCCTTCCTATATTGACAATGTATCTAAAACAAACCAGTCACCAGTCAAGACTGCAGTTCTATGTAGGCCTACACGGACATTGTTAAATATTCAGATCAACTAGAAGTTTAACAGGGATTCATTGGGCAAATATAATATTTTAATGTTAAATTATTATTTTTGAACCCAATAAAATAAAATTATGCCTTTATCAGTTCAATTCAATTAATTTTGTAGAGCCCTCAAATGCAATACATTGTCTCGAAGGGCTTTACAGACAGAACGGGGAGCACCCATGAGTAACAGTATCAACCCAGTCATCTGTTCAGGAAATCACACCAATAAGCTAATGCTGACTCAATGCATGCAGAAGAAAACAGACTTCTCCCCAACAGTTCACAAGGAAGATAATCATCTTTCAAATAAAGGGTTGATGGAATGGGTCTAGCAGTACCAGTTGTCACCTAAAGTGTAGTCTGTCATCTGTTATTTCTTGGTTACACTTTAGTTCCCCCCCCCCCAAAAAAAAATGTTACAGTGCATGACATGATGTAGTTTCCCAGTATTTTTTTTGTGTGTGTGTGTGTGTGTGTGTGTGTGATTCATCTCTGAATTTCATGTCATTTCTGTTTATATTTAGTATTCTTAGCATTTATATTCTGTTTGTGATTAGGGGTGTGCTATGAGTAAGTAGGCTACCCTGTATATCCCAGATCCATGCTGGCCTGCTATTCTGTATCAGTGTTTGAACCACGCCACGTTTGAACCATGTCAGATGCCTGACATTACTGCAGATCCATTATTGTACTGAAATAAAAATAAATAAATAAAAAAGATCTGACGACACAGACAGCAGGCACTATTCGGTCTCGCTGCAGAGTCTGGCTCTTTGACATTAGCAGTTTTGGCTGAGCAGTTAACACCCCACCAGTGGAGTGGCAATGTGACAAACACCCCCAGTGTTGCGGGCTGCACTGCAAGTGTGGGCCTGACAAAGGCCAATGAGTGGAACCCATTACCATGTTCTCACAACGTTCTCCTAATGTGACTTTTTGTGAGCAAAAAAGTTCTCACAACATGCACATTCTCACTATTGTGCCACAATAACAGATAATGGTAACACTTTACAATAAGGGTACATAAATAAACATTAATTAATGCGTTAATTTCATAGTAAATCATGTAGGACCCATATGAGTCAAACATTAATGCATAGCATATTAATGACTGATGTATACACTTATTGTTAACTTATAATTAATACAGTAAATAAAGCATTAATGAATCTTTATTTATGTACCCTTATTGTAAAGTGTTACCCAGATAATTTCCAGGTAAAAAATAAATAAATTAATTAATAATTATATATATAATATAATTTTTTTAAGTCGCAAGTAAAATTTCATATCTTTTGATGGCCGTCTTAATTGCGACTCGAATCCAAGTTGTCCAATCTGCTTTGCAGAAAAAGCCTTATTTGCATACTTAAACATACAATTTCAGAAAACCTGTTTTAATTGAATTACCTCATCTTAACCTCATTACACATAAACATTTTCAGAGATCCAACAACTGGGATTTAATATATTTTATCTGATTAACTTGAACAAAAACTTACATCATATTTTCACAGTAAAAGTTAGTGACTCAACTGCTGCAAATGCTCCCACCTCCTTGCTCTTCAGCTTAAAATAAGTGGTCCTTACAAAGAACTGAACTGTCAATCATCCGTATTAGCGAATGAAAGGGGGCACCTGCTGTAGTAGCCAATGAGATTCCAGGTGAGGCCAGTGGGTCATGACCTAAAAGAATAATTAAGAAAATTAATGCATTCAAGATTATGGATTTTGAGTTATCTGAAGTTTTTTTTAAAAAAATTCTACAATATTACACACACACATCCATAATTCTAAGGCCTACTTCATTTTTTTGGAAACTTATGACTTTCACTTCACTACATTTGGAAGACAAAAATTGTCTGAATGTATCAGAATACATGCCCCAAAATGTATTTTGCAACGTATTCCGTTACGTTACTCAATATAGTTTAGTTTAGTTTATTTATATAGCGCATGTATAATACTCAGAATGTATCCCAAAGCGCTTGGGAGGAATGAAATTAAAAACGGACAAACATAAAACAAACAAAAACAAATGAAGTCCATATCAGCTGAACAGAGTCCAATGATGTGCCTGGGCCCGTCTCATTTAGTCCAGCTGGGTGACACTCATGGTTGGCTGTGTACCATCAGGCCAGACGGTCTTCAAAAGGCCTGTTTTTGGATGCACTGGATGCACACAGCGGTTCATCGCCGTCATTCTAGAACAGGGGTCTCAAACTCAAATGAGCTGAGGGCCACTACGGTCAACATTGTCTGACTGGAGGGCCACCTCAGGCGGTCAATTGTATTTTTTTTTTTTTTTTTTAGGCTACGTTTAACAGGGACCTGCACATTTCCTTTGCAATTATTATTATTTATTTATTCTAAAGATGTGATATTCAATATTAGGCCTATATCACATCATTGAATGCATAGCCTAGAACAAATATCAATATTTTTACTTTTAAATATAGGAGATTGTCTTGAATCTAGTAATATAAGAGTCATGATAAAGGTATTCTGTATATGCAACAATTTGCAACAATATATGTTGCAAATTGTTATCATAATTATGAATAGGCTATTAGATATATAATTTATTGCTAATTTGAATCTTGAGACAACATTTTTAGCATCTGTCCTGACAAACAGTTACTTAAAGTTAGTCCTGACAAACAGGGAGCTAAAAACAACTTTCACTATGGAAGAGAATTCATCTATTTTGGTATGACACTGTTGAAGACAATGTAGAAATTTTATATGATTTCAAGGTCGGATTACTCGGAAACCGCTAATCACAAAAACTACTGCTATGTACCATTGTAATCTGTAGGATTTCCTGTTTATTTTGATATGCGTTAAGTTAAGAATCCGTAAGATATTGCACAAAGAACAATGCATGACATGGACGCAGCACTGCATTGGTGATCATAATTTTAATACAATATTCAACGCTAATTATCTCGATAAGTGTTCATCGATCATGTACTAGCACCGTTGGAAAGGTCAGTTTGTGCAGATTCCAATGATGCCCTTGTTATTTCGGTGCGATAAAAACTGCGCGAGTAGTATGACGGAGACGAACGGGTGCGCCGCCGTCGGGAAGTTTGCGCCTCTCTCCAGGGCCGGATTGCATTATAATTTTGCCACCAGCTCGCGGGCCGGATCTGGGCCGGGCCCAGGGAGTTTGAGACCCCTGTTCTAGAAGCTCAGGTTGTTGATCCTTCCCCGGACACGGTTAGCGATGACAGCTACAGTAGCAACACAAAGTTCTCCGTGTTTTATGAGTAACGTATTCTGAATACTTTGGATTACTTACTGTATATTGATATGCTTTTTTCGAACTAACTAACTAATGTAACAATCACATCCTGCAAATTATTGTTTGTTTTTATCAACAAATTGGCTGTTCAGCCCCAGTCTCCAATACATACAGTACATTTGCAGTAGATGAGGTAATATTAGGACTTGTTAACATAAGCAAGGAAGAGTTATCCTAATGGGCAACATGGGCAGTATGGCCTCGGCCACTAACTGGCCTCGGATTTTGAGATCAGGAAACAGGAAAGGTTTTTACTATTATTATTAATTAGATTAGCTTAAAATTAGTTTCCCTCTGCATTAACAGGACCTAACAGGAAACCATCAAGCATTTTCCCAAATGTGGAAAATTGCTTTTAGGATTTTTGTGATGCTCCCTTAATCAAATTGCCAGTGAGAGTTTTCACACTGTGATGCGACAGACAGACAGCATTCCCTGGTTGTTTTTGCGACAGAATTATGTCCTTATGGAGACGTTTTCATGTACTATTTAACAAAGTGTCAACTAAATATGATCTGCTATGCCAGATTGAGTTCTGTGATGCAATCAATGATCTCCTTTCCATAAAAGTTCCCTGGGAAGAGGACCTATGGCTGAAAAAATGAAAGTGTAAAGATGTACAGTGTCAGCTTTATTATTTAGTCCTAGGCCTACTTGCTTGTGTAGTATGATTTTTTGTAACAGGCCTATCTGTCTTGCCAATGAGGGGGTGCATTAAGACCATCAATAGAAAAAAGTGCATGAAAATGTGGTAAAACAGCTATCAAGGTTGTAGGACTACCAATTTTGCTCTTTTTCCTACATCCTAAGTCTGTGGCCCCCAGGTCTTTGACAAAATTAGCATTAGGCCTATATAACACATTAGTATATTTTAAAACAAGTACTTCCATATTTTCACTTAAGTAAAAACTCATTTGTCCACCTCTAGACATGATAGAAAATCTGTCTGGAAATCTATCGTGATAGAACGTGCTTTCTAATATTAATCATGGTTCAAGACGTAATAACAAGGGGAAGTTTTCTGATAGCATCAATTTTCTTCAAACAAACGCCTTTATATAAGGCTATGGACGGCCTAATCATCATCATTATCCAAGCTTCTTCCTTCAAGCACTTTCTCTCATGGCGACTTCTGACAACAAGCTTTGGACCCTTGGTAAGTGCTCTGCCTCAGATGGGTAGAGAAATGACAGCCATTTGGCAGGCCTTTGCTATTAAGTTTAATCAGTAAGATCAATTCTTATGTAAGCAAGGGATGTGTTACAGCAAGAGCATGTGTGTGAACAAGAGGCTAAGCCATATTCATGTCATATGTGCGAGCCAGCCGTCTGCTATGTGTACTAGTATGGAACTGTTGTAAGTGTGTAGAGTGTTGCTGTGTAGAATGTCATAGGTATATATTGATAAGGTGTGCCCTATAAAGTCTGGCTGTGTTTCTAACCTGATGTGTTCTGGGACTTGTAGTCCTGTTCCTGGTGGTGCTTCAAGCCCTTCTCATAATGACCACACCTGTTCATCGGGGCAGAGAAGAGGAGCGAAAGAATATTCATCATAAAGCCAGGGAACTACTACAATTTCTTAAGGTATATCTCTTCAAAACTTCCTAAATATGGATTGCTATGTAACACTATTACTTCAAAGCAGAGATGTATTTTAGAGTCAGTTGATTGGTTGTCAACAAACAACACCAAGATTGTGTAGAACAACTAAATATGAAGCCTCAAAGAAGCTTTACTCTAAGGTCTCTTCTGTGAAAAACAACTCCGTCAAAGTTTTTCTTAAAATCAGTATGATTGTCAAAATTGAATGGAATGGTCTGAATGGAGTTAACTATAGCCTAATTCAAATCAGCCTTGAACACAGAATTACTCAATGCTAGCAAAATAAAAACACTTTTCCCCAAGATGAGCACTAATTATGGTCTCTCGATGTCTCCTTGTTTTCCAAGACAAACTATTCGAGCAGTTTACGTACCTCCAGAAGGCCTCTTCAGCTGCGTGGTCTCCACGGGCCCAACAACAGCTCTAATCTGACTTGTGAAGTCTTGGGCAAAATGTACTGTTTGACCACGCTGAAAATAACTTCCCTGGATTCAACGCACCACCTGAATAATGGGTTAGACATTCTGCATCAGCGCACTCAATTCCTTCTGGAGAAGAGCCCAGAGTGCAACTGTTCCCACAACACCTGGGACAAGCAGGTGAATGAGGTGTACAATCTTCTCCGGCTCTATGACCTGTGGATGAACACCAGCATTCCCTTCACCTGCCACAAGATGGAGCATACTAAACCATCGTGCTGAATGATTTTATAGTGATAGTTCAGTGTAATTTATTTATCCATTTAAATGTATTTATTTATTTATTTATTCATTGTTATGAATTTATTTATGAATCAATAAAATGCTTACTTCATCACCATGTCTGCCTATGAATACACCCAAAATTTACTTGCCTTGGTTTGAAGTCTAAGACACCCACTGGAAACAGTGAAATGACATAAACTCTGACTTCAATTCAATTTCATTCGTTCAAATTCAATCCCATTTGGCAGCCAGACCTTTAGGCCATTTGCCTATAAGCCACAACACCCAGAGACCCAGTGTTATGCTCCGAATGGTTACTCAGAAAAGGCAGTAAGTGCCATGGAAAAATATTGAGACAGACAAGGGACAGGACAGAGCACAAGGAGACTTGTAATGCAACTGTGACTATAATAAGTTCACAGGGCATAAGTACGACTTGCAATAATGTAACAGTGACAATAATAAGTCAAGTTCACAGGGTATAAGTTGTAACAGACTTGTAATGCAGCAGTGGCTATAAGAAGTTAAGTTCACAGTCGGGTAACAAGGACTTGTAAAAGAGAAGTGTCTGTTACAACTTACAAGTTAGGTCCACAGTGAGCTGGAGGTAGAATTTGTGTAAAGTAAAGATTAGCAGCAGAGAGAGAGTGATCATGTTTTCTCAGCAGTCTGACTGCTTGGGGGGAAAAGCTCTTCCCCTTTCTGGAAGTGCAAGTAGTTATGGCGCAGTACCTTCTGCATGATGGCAGCAGTGGGAAGAGTTCCTGGGATGGATGGATCCTTCACAATGCTAGTGGTTTTGTGGAGAGAGAGTGTTGTAGATGTCAGAGAGGGAGGGAAGAGATCTTTTCAGCTGCATCCTCACGATCTGCTGCAGAGCCTTTAGAATTGGATGATGTGGTTTGAGCTGTGTGTACTGTAGGCAAAGATCGCCACTTGCATGAACTGCTCAAACCCAAAACCCATACCCCGAATCCCTTCCTGACATTTGTCGGTGAAGCAAAGATACAGAGAGTATTTTCCCGAAATGAGACTTCTTCATAGCGTAGGGCAGCCCATGCGGGAACTCATATTGCACCTTTAACTCAAAACTAGTGCATTGCCCGTGTATCCGTGTGCCTTTGTTTTGTCCACTTTGTGAAACAAGCTGTTGTGAGTGCACCAGCCCAGTTGCTGAGCTGCGTCACCCCCTCTCTTTACAGGATAGAAACTCATTGTCTCTGCCTATCAAAACCACCACAATCGTGTCATCAGCAGATTTGATGATGTGGTTTGAGCTGTGTGTAAGTGCACAAGTGCATAGAACGTGTGAGATCACCACTGGCATGAACTTCATTATGCTCAAACCCAAACCCATAAAATACCCTGAATGCTTAGGCATTAGAAGGGCTTAGGCTCTTCTGATCAAGGGGAGATGCCTATGAAACCATACTGGAACTCATATTGCACCTTTAACTTAAAATGACAAGACTGAAGATCTTATCTTCACAAATCATTCTCCCAAATCGCAGACAGCATGAGAATTACCATTTTTTATGGGGCTGTCTGATAGTTTGTGCAGACTCACTTTTAGTCAACCTCTTACCAGGCTATTAATCAGTCACCATGAGTTTATTGCAGTGCAAATATTAAAGGCATAGCCTGCATTTCTCTCTCTATGGTGGCTATGCAATGTATGGAGCTTATATGGATTGGTTAAAACAGCAAACATTTTCACTGCAAGGGGCTGGTTAAGTTATTCAGTTGTATTTCTTCAATATTATCTTAAAACTTGTATAATTTTTTTTTTTCAGGTTGGGATGTCTGAAACTATATTTTTTTGCCATTTGTAAATTGGAAATGTAATACTTTAGCCTACAGAAAAATTCAGTATGTTGGACATTAAGCTTTCATTGTACACCTACTGTATTGTACTTTGTTATAACTATGTAAATCAATCAGCAGGCTTGCAAAGGCATGCTAAATAGGTATCAATAGGCACTTCAAATTCAAATAGCCTGATTTTCAAAATATAAATTGCATACTATTTAGTGGACAACTCATCTGTGACCTTCAAATAGTGTTAGTGAGAAACACGTTTGTTTACATTTACATTTGCAGATGCTTCATCTAGCTTACATGTTGTTAGCTATCAATTGCTGTAGTTCAGGGCCAGCCTCCCCTAAAGGAACAAGGGCACAACTGTGGCAGGCGGGATTTGAGCCCACACTGTCCAGGCTAGGCCAGCTAGCTAGGTTCCTTAACCACTGTGCTACCAGCGCCCGAAGACTGGTACACACCGGTGCCATGGACCAGATGATCTGCATTTCTAAACTCCACTTTGCACTGGCCCTGCATCATCACCTTGCTATTCATGCATTTCTGCAGCCCAAATGCTGCAATGAATAATGGATCTATAATTATCACTTAAGCATCACTCATATCAACTACTTGGGTAACACTTTATTTGAAGGTACCGTCATAAGACTGATAAGACACTGTCATTAACTATGACATGTCTTTGTCAAGAATCAGTCATAAACTTTACCAACCTGTATTGACTACTGACATACCCTAACCATGACAAACTTTATACACCTGCCATGACTTCAGTCATTAAGTATCACCCTGTATTTATGACAGATTCATGACATCATGTCATAGTTAATGACAGTGTCATGTTAGCCTTATGACGGTACCTTCAAATAAAGTGTAACTACTACTTGTTTACGTTAATTTCACGGAACTTCATAACTGAATTCCTAAACTAAATTATGCTTATTAACTGTAAGGTACTGCAAGTAATTTGTCAGGAAATAAAACAACAGACCACATTGTTACAAAAAGGCCTTTCTTCACTTGGGCAGAAAACAAATCATGACAAAACATTATGTACAATACTGTAATTTAGATCCAGCCTCTGGAAATTCCACAGTCTTTGCATTATACTGTAAATCCAAAACAAACCAAAGAATTTTTTTCTTCCAAGCCAAACTTAACTGAGCTTCTCATGAGTGACAAAAACATGACACTGCCCACAATTTAAGAAACTGAACTTTTTCTTGACAAAAAAAATAAAGTGAAAAACAAACAAAACAAAAACAAAACAATATTTATTCTGCTGCTGAGAACATGCAGAGCTGTTTCATTGTAATAAGTGCCACAGGGGCTATGGCGAAATGCAATTCACACACAAACACACACACACACACACACACACACACAGGCACACACACAGGCACACACACAGACTCGAGACGAATAAACCGGTCACTGCTTGCTGCAATGCCTAAACCCTGAAGTGTGTGTACTATTAGGGCGGTATTCACCCATGTGCTTTAGTAAAAAGATGCGCTTAGCTCCAAGCATCTCAACCTGCACTAAGCACTTTTTTTTTTACTTAAGCCTCTTGGAGAATACCACCTTTACTGCGGAGAGAGAAGGGGAGGAAGTGAGGAATCAGTAAGCACTGAACACAGGCTGTCTAGAAGAAGCCCTTTATCAGATCACAGCACTAGCTGACTGACCCTTTCAATTCTTGATCTATGACTTCATACATTCAGCAAGAAACTTAAAAGTCAGAGTTGCATTTGCATGCCCAACAACAATGTGCGCACACATGCATGCAGGCATGGACACACACACGCACACACACTATGTAACATGACAGAAATAGCTCAGAGGTGGTACCAGAGTTTAAAAAACAAAAACAATCTTTACAAAAGCTCAAGAACTGCTGGCTGTTGATGCCTTTGGTGGAGGAAATGTACTGTGAGATAAGACTGATTTACATGCTTGGTTCCCCGCAGCGGCCCTTTCTAGTCGAAAACACAATGCACACACAACCCTTTGCTACAGAAACCCATCTTCACTTGCATGCCCAAGCATTGTGCACTGTAAAAACGATTTGTAATGGTTACTTGAAAAATGTGTGGAAACTTGTTGCCTCAAATGGGTTAAGTAACTATATCTTTTTAGATGTAAAGGGCTTTTAACTTGAAAAAGATAAGTTATAGTTACTCAACTCATTTGAGGCAACGAGTTTCCACACACATTTTTCAAGTAATCATTACATCATTACGTTTTTTACAGTGTGAGCTGATTTATGCAGAGTGAGCTGAAAGTGTATCCTGCCTGAAACAATACTGAGAGCACATTTAGCTGGGCTTGTGAGCAGGACTCTTAGACCGGAGTCCTTTACTTGTGCGATAGAGTAATATGTGATTTTCCCTGAGCAAGAGGAAACAGCAACAAAAAAAGAATCATTACAAAATTATTAAAGCCCAATTTTCTCACATAAGTCACATACAAAGGGCTCTCTCTCTCTCTCTCTCTCTCTCTCTCTCTCTCTCTCTCACACACACACACACACACACACACACACACACACACACACACACACACACATATGGCTTGTGCTTCTGGTATTGAAGAGCTGAGGCGTGTGATGAGGTCACAGACAAGGCCACAGCCAGAAGCCAGAGGTTACACCATTAAAAGGGTCACAGACATTTGGTTTTCCGATCAGACAACTGAGGGTGGGTCAAGTGGAAGACTGGACAAAAGCAAGCCCCTGAGTGGCGACGCAAGAAAACATGTCTGCTCTGCTCTGCTCTCCCAACTCTCTTCCCACGGTCACGGACATGGAGAGCCAGGGTAAGTGCAAAGAGAGAACAGCTTTAACATCAGACTGGGGTGTGTGGGGGAGTGCTTGTTCTAGGTGCCCCCCTCCCCCTCTAGAGTGTGTGTAGTGTGTCTTTAAAACAGCTAAATAAATAAAAGCAGCCGACAGGAGGAGTGGAGTAGAAATGAGAGATCCCCCAGAAGCTGAGGGGACTTCCCTTATGAAGTCCACTATGTCACAAACATTCCTTTTTTTCAGTAACTTAAAAAATGAAGAAGTTGGAGAGAACTGAAGTTGTGGTTGTCGTGAAGTGCGCTCATCTTCTCAAGCTTCACCTCAGACCCAAATCTCACCGTTCTCTCCACCTGTTCCAATACGCAAATCTCTCTTCCCTTTCTTTTTGGTAACTGGAAACAAACAAACAAACAAACAAAAAAACACCACAAAATCCTCAGGGCAAATGATCATGAAGTCGTTTGCCTAGTAAGGTTCATGGCCATATGCACCCAGTCTGGCGGCCCTCCTCCACCTGGGTGGAGTTGTTCTGTGTGGACGGGGGAGTGGAGCGGAGCGCATGGTCAGGCCCACTCAGGGCTCTGCTGGACGCTGCTTGGTGACGGCCTGCTTGGCCTCCTCAGGCAGGAGAGACGGGTTGCCGATGATGGACGTTGTGGTGCTCAGCTGTCTGAGAGTGCCCAGAACCACTGGAGGGAGGGAGGGGGAGAGAGAGAGAGAGAGAGAGAGAGAGAGAGAGAATTTTGAATTTCAAAAAACCTTTATTACAAAAAGTTTAAAAAAGACATTACAATGTCAACTTATCCAGAGAGGACAATAAATAGGTTAAATAAAAAAGTAAATCCCACACATAGTTAGGTAGGTTGAATTGCAGGTACAGCAACATCTAGCAGGTTACTGAATTGCACATTGCCATCTATGACCGTACACAAAGCACCTTCCTGAGACCATAGGCTCTCAAAAACTTCAAGATTACTCATTTCCTTATAGAAACGAAAATCAATTAAGATCCTAGATTTCACCAGCGTTGCAAAAACTAGTAACAGATCAGACCCTGAGTTAAACTCAATCTTATTTCTTCTTGAAACATAAACAGACATCTTGGCCTGACCAATGATGAAATTCAGCAGTTGACATTTGTATCTCTTCTTCTGCACATATTTAAAACCAAAAATAAACATTTCCATTGAAAACACTTCGTTAAACAAAGCAAACAAACTTCTCAAAATGGAAAACATAGGCACTAAGCGTGTGCAATGCATGAAGGCATGAAAAACAGTTTCTCTTTCAGTGCAAAAAGGACACTCATGCCTGACATCAGGGTTTAAGACACAAACAAAGGAATTTACAGCAACTGCACCATACAAAATCCTCCACTGTAAATCCCCAACCTTTTTAATTAATGGTGACTTGTAAAAGGATCTCCAGTGTGGTTTGACATCCTGCTCTACGTGTAGAACAGCACGCCAAGGTGTGTCAACTCTAGACTCTAAGCACTTCTTATTTAGAGATTTCACACACAGTTTATAAAGATCCTTACCAGAGGCTCGATTGGGACCCAAGAAAATAAAATCCTCCTCTTTCAAAAAAACATTAGAAACATCAGTAGACACACTAAAACATGGCACAGGATCACATTCACTTGGTATTATTAGACCCCTGACATACTGATCCAACATGGTTAAATTGTCATCCCTTAAAAGGGTTCGCAATTCCACAAGGTATTTTGTCATAGTACGTAAGGATCTCACATTCACATGCTCGGCCACTCCCACTGCATTCTCAAAACCTGGCCCTGCTACAATCAGGAGGTCTCTCAAGGTGATGACCCCAGCTTTAAGAAATAAACTATTAAAAGCGGTAAACTGCTTCTCACGCGTGAAGTCCAAAAAAGAGCCATATATCAGTGGCTCCTGCAGAAGCCAAAACAGAGAACCAGCACTTCGAACTCTCCAAGCTTTTAAAAGTGTCCATACTTTGAAGGTGTTGCGATAAAACACTGGGAGCTTGTTTAAGTTCATCAGGGTGGGGTTCATCCAGAAAAGATTCCTATCCAGACCCAGGCCCTCAAAAGTCCTTAAAATGGCACAAGCCACAGCCTTCCAACTGGAGTTTACAGGTCCATCCAGAAGCCTCTGTATGAACTGAAGACGAAAGGCTGCTGCCCTACTTTGCAGGTGGACCAGCCCTTGTCCCCCCTCATCCTTGGACAGAAAAAGTACGCCTTGTGGTACCCAGTGTAGGCCATCCCAAAAGAAATCCACCAAAATAGACTGTATTTTAGACAAAACATGTGCTGGAGGGTCTATACAAGCAAGTCTATGCCAAAGGGATGATGCTACCAGGTTATTAATTATTAGAACACGGCCCCTATATGACAATTTCTTAACCAAAAAACTCCATTTGCTTAATCTGCCTTTAACCTTCTCAATAATTCCTTCAAAGTTTTTGAGTACAAAATTTTCATTGCCAAGAAAAACTCCCAAATACTTAAACCCATCCCTAGCCCAGATTAAACCACCTGGGAGGCAAGGAGCGCCATCAGGCCATTTTCCAGCCAACAAGGCTACACTTTTCCCCCAGTTAACTCTGGCAGATGACAAAAGGTTAAAATCATGAAAAACCTTTAACATGGTATCCACATCCCCTTGACATCCAATCAGAATAGCCACATCATCCGCATAGGCAGATAGTTTCAAAGGAAGCTGGCAACCAGGAATATTTATACCCCTCAGTTTTGCTCTTAACTGTATTAACAGGGGCTCAATGGCTAAAGAGTATAACATGCCAGACAGGGGGCACCCTTGTCTAATTCCCCTGTTTACCCGAAAAGGGGCACACAAGTCACCATTAATTTTCAGAATACTCTCATTGTCACAATAAAGAGCTCTAATCTTTTTAATGAAGTCCGAATTAAAACCAAAAGCAATCAAGACGCTCCATAAATAGTTATGCTCAATTCTATCGAATGCTTTCTCCTGGTCGACAGAGACAAGGCCAAAATCCAGATTTAGAATTTTTCCTATTTCCAAAACATCTCTAATAAAAGAAATGTTATCATAAATAAGCCTACCTGGGACACAATAGGTCTGGTCAGGTTCAATAACTTCACCCAAAACTTCACTGAGTCTATTAGCCAGAACTTTAGAGAGCAGTCGATATTCTGCACAAAGAACAGACACGGGTCTCCAAGACCGTATGTCCTTTAAATCTCCCTTCTTAGGTAACAAAGTGAGAACCGCTCTGCGACAACTGAGTGGAAGCCGGCCCTTAGCCAAGCTGTCCCTCAACACAACCAGTAGATCCATGCCTACTTCTGGCCAGAAGCACTTATAAAAGTCAATCGGCAGACCATCAATCCCCGGTGACTTGCCACACTCCATACTTTGGAGGGCCTTATTCAACTCGCCCAGGGTAATCACCCTTCCGAGGTTGCCATTTGCTTCTATTGATACCTTGGGTAGATTCACCAGAAAAGGACTGTCAAGTGCCTGTTCATAGGAGATTTCACTCCTATACAAATCTGCATAAAAATCAACTGCCCTCTTACGAATTTCTTTATGATCAGACAAAATTGTTCCAGTCTCTGAAACCAAAGCATGTATAAGCCGTTTTTGCCCATTTTTCTTTTCCAGATTAAAAAAGAATTTGGAAGGTGCATCCATTAATTCTGCACTTTGAAACCTAGACCTGACCAGAGCTCCTTGTGCCCTGATGCCAAGCAATTCAGCCAATAAGTTCTTTTTAATTTTTAAGTTTTCCAAATGTATTGAACTTCCTGTACTGTCAGCTAGAACTTGGAGCTCCATAATTTCATGTTCCAAACTTTTCATGCGTTGAGCTATATCTCTTGTGACATGGGAAGTATACTGTTGGCACAGCTGTTTTATCTGGGCTTTGCCAAAATCCCACCACTGTTGCACTGTCTGAAAAGAATGCTTTGTAGTCCTAAACTCCTTCCAGAAAGACTTAAAAACATCCTTAAAATGACCATCATTTAAGAGACTAGTGTTAAAGTGCCAGTATGCACTCTTGTGCCTAGTAGCATTTATGAAAAAAGAACAGAGCACCATACTGTGATCAGAAAATCCTACAGGCAGAATAAGACAGTTTCTAAAAAAACTGAGCTGATGTTTAAAAGTATAGAATCTATCCAGTCTGGCCAAAGATAAACAATTATTATATGAATGAACCCATGTATACTGCCTCTCGTTAATATGAAAATTTCTCCATACGTCAGAGAGATCATGCGATTTCATTAGCTCAATGAGCCTTCCACGTGATGGCATATGAGGCTCTACATGATTCCTATCCATCACCAGCTCAGTGCAGTTAAAGTCTCCACCAAGAAGTAAAAATTCCCCAGAATCACAATTCTTTAACACATCATCCAAAATACTTAGAAAAATCATTCTCTCCCTCCCAACTGTTGGCGCATATACACAAACAAAAACAATAAAAGTATTCTCATATTGAGCTCTAACTTTCAAAAGTCTACCTTTAACAATATCGTCAACCTCATAAGAGATAGGAATACAGTTACTTGAAAAAAGAATAGCAACACCGCCACTAATTGAGGTATTATGGCTTAAGATAGATAACCCCCCAAATTCCATTTCCCAATCAGCACTATTATTCGCATCAGTGTGGGTTTCTTGCGCAAAAACAACATCAATAGACTTTTCTTTCATTGTTTCAAAGAGCATTGCCCTCTTAGCACGATCCCGTGCCCCATTTAAATTTAGGGAAGCAATTTGAAAGCCACTCATAAGTAAGAAATAGAAAGTAAGAATTAACATAATCATTTTGATTTTTTAGAGGTTGGTGTGGATTGACTGTTCAACAGTGTTCTGAGCTTTGTGAGCATTTTATTTAAACGAAAGCCCTCCTGTCTAGTAAAGTGATTCTCGGACATATATAGCTTTGTTTTTGTCATAAATTGTTCAACATCGGGAAAGTGTTGGTCAACTTGAACACGTTTGGCATTTTTGGTCTCCTTCAAAAAAGTTTTGAAATCTTCTACAGTATACTCGCGAGCTGCATAGCCGCTTAGGCGAAGACTGCAGTTCAAGCTGCAATCAGATTCCCCGTCACTGTCTGCATCGGTAGAAAAATCAATTGCCAAATCCAAATTTTTAGCGCTTTTCGGGCGAGATCTTGATCGTTCCCTTTCCCTCTTCACACCCTTCGGAACTTTAAAAGGATTTTCCTCTGTTTCCATACTCTGACTGCCATCCCCGCTATCATCAACCAAGTTATCAATTGACACTGCATTAGCGTTACTACTTTGAGACTGATCTGTGCTCAAATCCTCTGAGGCCGCAGCTTCAGCCCCCGCCCCGTTTTCACTATGGCCTACTATGGAAAGCCAAGACTCTCAGATTTCGCATCAAATTAGCACGTTAAGATTGAAATTCGCCCGTTAAAAGCGCCCGTTTTCCCGGAAAACGGGCGCTTTTTTCGCCGTCTTTCACCAACAACGGCCGCTCTGTACGTGCGCCATGATGCGTTGGAACGACGCACGTCGCCGACGCCCGTAATTTCATGTCAAAGCGCGCGTTCCTGACGCGCGTCGCTACCGAGACAACGGGCGTTGAAGACGTGCGTTTTCCTAATATGATAATAATGTCCATCTTCTTTTCCGAGAGCCAATGCATTTGAAGTGGTTGCGGCCAATCGCTGATCAAGACAGCCAGACCAAGACAATTCATCACAGATGAATAACAGGAAACAGGAAACTTTCTGATTAAAAATGTTAGTGCAATGACAAAACACTTGCTTAGGTCAGAGCAGGTTCGAACCTTGCCTATGTAGTATCTCAGCAAGAACCTGGTGAAATACAGGCAAAATTCAATAATATTACAAATCACTCCTTTTCCAGCCCAAGAAGAATTAAATATTGTATGTGTGTGACACGTGTATGAAAGCCTTTTTCCTTTTGCTTAAACAAAGTGTGTTGTGAATGGAGTACTCCCAGTTGAATTCAGTTGAGTTGCCTTGTTGCAGCTCTGCCAGTAGCCTACCCGTTATGTGGCGCCATCTACAGGACAGAACATGTGATGAGTTGAAAAATAAAAGATTCAAGATTCAAGATTAGTTTATTACATCTTATTATAGGTTTGAAGCCTATAAAGAGTAAAAATTGTGGGTTTTTTTTGGGTCCTCAAAAAGATTAAAAAATAAAAATAAAAAAAGAGAAGGGGGGTGGGGGTGGAAAAAAGTGCAAAGAAAGTGCCTTGTTGTCTTCAGCATGAATTCAGTAATCTAAGTGCTTGGTGGAAGAAACTACTTTGGAGTCTGGTAGTGTGAGACTTAGTTTATGTCCAGTAGTGTCTCTTGGTCATACTGAATGAGGCCACTTGTTTGTCGTAGAAAAAAAGGTATATACATAGTAATATTATTAAAAATATATCAGAAAGATGAGGAGCGAAAAACAAGGCTGCCATTTTCGGCGCTATTGTTACGTCATTTCGCAATCCACAAAAGTAGGCCTACACAAAACAGCAAGATGGTGAACACAAAACCTTTGCAGAGAGAGAGAGAAAGAACATGAGCTATGGCGTTCGAACCTGCTCTGACCTAAGCAAGTGTTTTGTCATTGCACTAACATTTTTAATCAGAAAGTTTCCTGTTTCCTGTTATTCATCTGTGATGAACTGTCTTGGTCTGGCTGTCTTGATCAGCGATTGGCCGCAACCACTTCAAATGCATTGGCTCTCGGAAAAGAAGATGGACATTATTATCATATTAGGAAAACGCACGTCTTCAACGCCCGTTGTCTCGGTAGCGACGCGCGTCAGGAACGCGCGCTTTGACATGAAATTACGGGTGTCGGTATGGAAAGCCAAAACTGCCAGAAAACGTATATATTACCTCGCGTTGAACTCAAGTACGCCCGTAAAATCCGCCCGTTTGTCCGTTATTGCGCCGCTTTTTTCGCCGCTCTGAACGGCAGCGCCGTTAAAATCGCCCGGAATTTCCGGAAAATCGCCCGCTTTTTACGCCGTATTGATGTTCTAAAACTCGCGCGTTTTTGTTTACTAACACAGGGCTGCAAAGTCAGTGGATTTCTATCCCAAAAAATACACAACAAAATCGCGATGTACTGTATGGAAGGGAGAAAAATACTGCCCCTTCTACCTGGATTCGAACCCAGGACTGTTGGCATTGCAGGCTTGGTATTAGCCCATTACTCTAGCAGAAGATACATGGTGTGGTGCTGAACAGTAATAAGAACATAACAGTAACAACAATTTAAAAAAAAATGCCACTCTTAGATGTCATGAAAGGCTAAATAGTGATTCATATTAACAATGAGCTTCATTTATAGGTTATTTTCTTCCTCCCTCCTAAAGTATTAACCAATGTGAAGGTACAATGCAGTAAAGTTTGAGCAATCTTTGCCACATAGGTGATCTGTGCTGAACTGTTTTGGTCTACTTGCTTGATCAGCCATTGGGCGCAAACATTTCAAAACTATTGGCTGTCAGAAAAGAAGGATGGATATCATTATCATAATGTAAGACGGCCGTTTTTTACGCGCGTTGTGTTGCGCAACTCGCGCGCTTTTTACGCGCGGTTTGGTGCACAAAACGCGCGTAAAAACGCGCGAGTTTTAGAACATCAATACGGCGTAAAAAGCGGGCGATTTTCCGGAAATTCCGGGCGATTTTAACGGCGCTGCCGTTCAGAGCGGCGAAAAAAGCGGCGCAATAACGGACAAACGGGCGGATTTTACGGGCGTACTTGAGTTCAACGCGAGGTAATATATACGTTTTCTGGCAGTTTTGGCTTTCCATATGTCGGCGACGTGCGTCGTTCCAATGCATCATGGCGCACGTACAGAGCGGCCGTTGTTGGTGAAAGACGGCGAAAAGCGCCCGTTTTCCGGGAAAACGGGCGTTTTTAACGGGCGAATTTCAATCTTAACGTGCTAATTTGATGCGAAATCTGAGAGTCTTGGCTTTCCATAGCCTACCGTCTCATCAGGCACACCCTGATCAGACGGGGTAACTTCAGGTGCATCAGTAACGTTGTTAGCAGAACTTTCCCCTGGTTGCTGGTCACTGTTAAAGGTGCCCCGCCACACAAAACCGTTTTTACCTGTTGCTTTTGGTATAGAATAGGTCTATATGACCTCGAGTTACACCGTGCATGTGAAAATGTAATACTGTCTTCGCTATCGGCAATAGCCCATTAAAAGAAATAGCGGAGAAATTAGGTCAGTTTGAATCGATGGTCGGTGCTACGTAGTATAGACCACGTTACAGCCATTGGCAGACTGAGGAGAATTATCGCCCAATCCATGCTCTCCTGTATTTGACTAAAGCCCGCCCCTTGAAATACTCGCGAAAAAGAAGGAATATCCATGAAATGGTAACAGGCAACTATTTTTAGTTTTAACTGAATATCAAGACGTTAGTGAGTTTAGCTTTGGCTATGAGTTTAGCAAACTGTTAACTCATCTACCTGCAAGTCCATCATTTATTCAGTGTCCTGTATATTTTGGGAAGAACTTGTCAACTTGGCGAATTCAACAGTCTTGGTAAGTGTAACGTTAATCTGACTGGATAGGCAAACAGTCGGCTACTCTTGCAATAAGTATCTATGTTGGCTACTGTGACATCCTGACTATGTAGTAAGCTTACCTTTGCAAAGTGGCCGTTTACAATCTGCAAGCTAGGTTGGTGCAGATATCCTCTTTCTCGGTTTCATGATAATATTCCAAGTTTTTTTTTTCATACCTCGCAATTCGCAATTAAAACTAATGTAAATATTCAGCCCATGTGCTTTACACCGAGCTTCAGCAGCAAATCAGAGCGCAGCCCATTATCACAGTGGGGAAAAAAAACGGAAGAACCGCATGAAATTTTCGAAGGCTATTCCTACACTCTGCAAACGACCGAATTACGGTCTCCTTGGACCGTTCTCAGTCCAGGTGAAGTCGCATACCCTATTTGTAGACCTCAAAGAACAATTTAAATACCCTGTAGTGGTGTGGCATGGCACCTTTAACCCCAGCCTCTTCACTATTTGTAGGTGCGTTATCGCCGGTGGGCTGTCCCTCTCCAGCACTAGCATTGCGCTCATTTACACCACTGACATTGGCCGAATTGTTGCGCTTATCGGGACAGGCTCGCACTAGGTGACCAGACAATCCACATCCAAAACATTTCATCACATTACTGGTAACATATATCGGGTAGTTGAAATCATCCACTGTAATATTCAAAGTCATATCCAGATCACGCGCGTTATTATTTAGTATCATATAGACATAGCGCCTAAAAGACACCACATGTTTTAAAAGCGGGGATTTGGTAGAGAGAGCAATCTTCTTAATCGGAGAAACTAGTTTACCATGGCGGGATAAAGACTGGACAAGAATATCATCACTGATGAAGGGTGGGATATTTGAAAGGACAACTTTAGTAGATGGAGTAGATAATGGGAGTACCGAGGTATAAATACCATCTATCACTACCCCATGTTCAACCATTAAATCGGCATCAGCAATAGACTCAAGGAACAAAACAATTGCTTGATTCATGCGAGCCGCAGACAACACTTTTTCATGCCCAATAATTTCACCCACGGCCAGGCTACACTCTTCAACGCTGGCAGTGGAGGAAATCTTAATGGCATGCCGCCGCGTGAGAAACCCAAATTCTCCCATAGTGTTAACGTTACCTGAGGCAGCCAAACTCCCAGCAAGGAGCTGACGCCCAGGTAAGACAACAAAAACACTCGAACCCCACTAGGAGAACAGTTTAACTAAACCAAAGAGATAACAAACAGGAACAGATAAATAAACAAACAAAAAATAAAGAAAAAAGATAGAACGAAAAGAAAGAGAAAGCAAGAAAAGGTACAGCGACCTCATTCAAACAAAGCCAACTCACAATCGCTCCAGCTCCGCCCACTCACTCAGACCATGCGCACAGAGAGAGAGAGAGAGAGAGAGAGAGAGAGAGAGAGAGAGAGAGAGAGAGAATTAGTAGGGCTGTGCAATTAATAGAATCTAAATTGTGATTATGATTTCGGAGTCAAATGATATCCAAACTAAAAAAACGAGTTGAAATGATTTTTCATTGTACAGTACTGTAGACCTAGAAATTTCCAAAGCATTTCAAAGCAGCCCTCCTGGCTGCCACTGACTGCCAAGCAGGGGTAAAGTGGGGGGCTATGGAGTCACTATGCTCAAAAAAATAGTGCCAGTCAAATGTCTCGCTTTTCATGTCACATCAGGTTATTTAAACTCAAAAATAACTGAGATAATAAAAATAATTGAGATTAATATATACCTAAATAATTGTGATAATGATTCCATAATGGAGTAGCCCTAGTTAAGCCCAAGTTTAGCATAGTTAGTCTCACTCGCAGGTACATGGCATATTACATGATTCTACAACCAAGGCTGTCGGGAGACACTCCTCTCTGCATGTCTTGGTCTGGAGACATTCTACATGCTTTGGTGTGTGTGTGTGTGTGTGTGTGTGTGTGTACTTACTGGGCCGGAGCACAGGCAGGGCACAGTGGCGGTCCAACCACTGGAGGGTTGTCTCACACAGCTCCTCTTTGCTCTTGGTGGACACGCTTCCATTAAAAGACTCAAACAGTGGCTTGATGATCACACTGAACTGGGCTCTTGGGTCAAGGCCAAAAGTACCGGTAGACAGACAGACAGACAGACAGACAGACAGACAGACACACACCTAATTTCAACTCTCTTTAAATCAGTCATCGCTCATTAGAACATAGACATTAGACATTTTTCCGTCTCTAGATAGAAAATGACAACAACTGTGCACATTTTCCCCACTGTTGATATTTTTTCTGGACACAAGCAAATTATTGAACAACAATAGAACATTGATAAGTCTATTATATCCAGGATGGCATTGTAATCCAAAGTAGCATCTGTCAGCTACGTACGATTCACGTTTCCAGACATGAAAAGCAATGCATCCCTGAATAAATATGATCACACAATGCACACACACACACACACACACACACACACACAAAAGGATACGATCCAAAACTTCCAGTTCTGCAGTGTGCGGCTCTTGACATACTCGTCATATTTCTCTCTCATGTGGTTGAAGTGGTGCTGCGTGAGGGACACTCCAGTGGCTGGAAGCTGCTCCTGACACAGGCTGATCGCGCGCACACACACACACACACACACACACACACACACACACACACACACACACACACACACACACACACACAGCATAATGACCATAAAATTGCTTTACTGCACAATTGACATCTTAATGACAGTCATTCTTGTTACTATATTAACTAAAATCACTGTTAACCCCCCACCCCTAAAGGCAGATGTTCACAGACACAACGCACCAGATAGCAGTTATAATGCTTCCAACAGTGATATTTCCATACATAGTGCTGCCATCAAAATGTAGCAAAATGACACTATTTAGCACTATCTTTAGACATAATTAAACATTAAAACAATGTGTCTCTGTCTGTGTTAAAGGTATAATCCGGAGTGAAACAACACGTAGCCCTGCTGTTTTATACTGATATGCGCACTTCAGTTATTTGATTTCGTGCATCGTAGACCGAGTTTGCGAAACGGCAGCTAACACTAACTGAATGAGGCATGTCAAAAACGAAACCTAATCAATTTGCTTTCGTTTTGAAATGCCCCATTCTGTTACAGTTAGCTGCCGTTTCGCTATCTCAGTCTGCGTTACATGAAACTGAGTGATTGAGGGGGCTATCAGTAGCGCTTGGCACTATAAAACAGTAGGGCTACGTGTTGATTCACGCCGGATTTTTCCTTTAAGACAATGGCTTTGTGACCGTTAATATGCAGTTAAATCAGCATTTTATGAGCTAGGTTATCGATATTGCATTATTTACTTCTGTGTACTGATGATAACGGCTGCTAGGGGAAGAAAAGTACTGTTCAACACAAACGTTATTAAAGGAGGTGTCCGGCATGATAAGGACCTAAAGTCTATTACTAGTACTGGGGTTGAGTGAGCACAGGAGTGTGTGTGCAGTGCTGGGGTTAATGTACGTGAACACAGGTGTGTGTGTGCAGTGCTGGGGCTAATGTAGACCTAGCAGCTGGTTGGAGGGGGGTTGGGCTACCTGATGGAGGCATTGAGCTCCTCAATCTCCTCCTTTAGTCGCCGGCTCTCCTCCTGCATGCTCTGTCTCTCCTGCTGCAGCTTCCCAATGTACTCCACCGTCTTCTGAAGCGTGTTTGCATTACTGGTCTACACACACACACACACACACACACACACACACACACACACACACACACACACACACACACACACACCTCATCAACAAAATGTGCTTAATTGCTCTGACTAATATAACCGTGGCGATTCTGAGTATTCTGAGTCACCCCGGCTGGATGTTAGACTTTCTTATCCAACGCCATCGTCGTCACTTCCTCCATCATTGTGCAACTTTGTTATGAAGGGAAATTCTTGACTTTGTAGTTTGCACTTTTTTATATCGACTTATTCAAATGGGTTCCCAAATTCGCAAATCAGAACAAAGTGCTATTTCTTTTATGAAACTAGGGTAAACTGGTAATAAAACAATTAACAAAATGAAAAATGAATATCAATTAATTTTTCATCACAACTGAAATGAATTCTGAAACTGTTGATTTTTTTCCCGGTTAACAGTTCCCAACTCCTTTTATTATGTAGTCTATTAAACTTCAACAAGCAATCTTCAAGAGCTCATGGCATAACAATTATTTCTTCTTTTGCAAATCGATGTCTCGGCAAACATGTATAAAAGGGTATAAAAGCCAAGCTTACATTAGACTGAGACTTTAAAGTAGGCACAAGGCTGCAGAGGGTCTTAAAGCCGTTATTGATGTTGAAGCGTCTCTTCTGTTCAGCCGATATGTGGTTGATTCGACGGCTCTGGAACACACACACACACACACACACACACACACACACACACACACACACACACACACACACACACACACACACACACACACACACACACACACACAGGGAGGGGGTGCACAATCAGCACAATCACCTACAGGTACAAGTGCTAAAAATAACATTCAAACTCGCCTTAAAGGACTTATCCGGAGTGAATCAACTCGTTGCCCTGTAGTTTCACATTGCTAGATGCTATCAGCCGACGCTAATAGATGCGCGCATATGAAAATGATAAGGTTTCATTTTCATACTGGAAGCCCGCATCTGTTACCGTAAGTTTTGCTATTTGTCCTGCGTTGCACAAAATTGTGTCATTGTCATAGCCAGGAGCGTAGCACCAAATTCTGGGCCCTATGTACAACAGTGGCCAAGGGCCCCCCTGGTCCCTTGGAATATACTTGACGACTCCTCAAGGGCCCTCTCATCACTTGGAGCCCTGGTAACTGAGTCCACCTTTCCCCCCCAATACGACGCCCCTGCTTATAGCTATCGACAGCATTTAGCAATGAGAAACCACAGTACTACCAGTTGATTCACTCTGGATAAATCCTTTAAAGCTGATAGCAAACCCAAGCCAGTTGATGATGTTACCACTATGTCAACATGGCTGCACACACACACACACACACACACACACACACACACACACACACACACACACACACACACACACACACACACACACACACAGAGACGCGTACACACTCACTTGGTTGTTCTCATTCTTGAGCAGCACAGTGGAATTGAGTGGAGACTGGGGGCTGGCCGCTTGCTCTAAGCCACACGGAGAACCCTGCCCTGAAGAGCGGCCCTCCAGACCTGCCAAACAAACCCTCGTCATTGACATGGTAAACAGACACCTGAAACTAAGGCAGCACAGGTGGATCCCACTACACGGCTTCAAGGGATGTGAGCAGCTGTGGTGAGTGGTAAGTGACGTTAGCCTGACACAGCCCGCCCACGTCACCTTGGCACGTCACCTTAGTCTGACATAATACAACTGTTCATCCATATTCATAGTCTGGAGGTTCTTTAACCTGAAGCGATTATAGGGCAGGGGGAGGGCACTCAGCTCTGGTCTGAAGCGATTGGACAGCTCGGTCGGTTGTTTGTTAACCGACTAAACCCACCCCAGAAGACCGTTTCCAGACCATGAATACGGATGAATAGTAGTATTATGGGCGGGCTATGTCAGGCTAAGGTGACGTGCCAAGTGCCAACATCTAAAGACCTGTTTATGATCATTAGTCCATACTTTTAGACCAGCGTGACAGCTTTTCCCACAAAACATCTGTATAGGTTTGTGAGATTGAAGTGAAATTTTTAGATTCTACTTCATAATGATGTTATTGACTACACCTATCAACTATCACATGAAAATCATGTGAAATAAATGTCCGGTTCCCTTCAAGCAAATGGCATAGAACACACAATATCCATTGAACTGGTGCACCTGCAGTAACAGCTCACAAAGCTTCTATTTACCTTGCAAAACGCTGCATAGAAACACACTGATAGTGATACAGTATATTCCACACATTTACTCTCTCATTGGCTGAGGCTTTGGAGCAGCATGTCTGCTAGTGAGTTCATTCATTTAGGTTTTGGTCTTATATGTATGTGCTTAAGCTTAAGTATCAGAATCAGTGGTGTAAAAAAGGCATATTGGCATAGAACAGCAGAACGATGAATGGAATTGAAAAACAAAATGAAATCAGACCGATGATGTATGCACTGTATGAAAGAGCAGCATTTCTTCTACAAGTCTACTTGCTGTATTTGCAAGTAGTTTTGAGTGTGTGTTGTGTGTGTGTTGAGTGAGTGGCAGAGAGCATACTGACTAGTGCTGGGGGCCGGGGCGGGCGTTTTGTTGTTAGAAGCGGAGGCAGCAGTCTCCTCCTTAGGCACTATGGGCTGGGGGGACTTCTGAGTCTGAGAGAGAATGTGATACGTGGAACCCTGAGAGAGAGGGAAGGGGAGAGGGAGAGACAAAAAGACCAGCCCATGAAGATGGTCACCATCATATGCGCACACACAAACACACACACACACACACACAGACATAAAACACAAAAAGACATAAAACTGGGCCAAGGTCTTAGAGAAGTGTGTGTGTGTGTGTGTGTGTGTGTGTGTGTGTGTGTGTGTGTGTGTCTTACCCGGGTGACATTTGGAGAGCCCAGGACCACTCCCGGAGTGGGAACAGTATCACACTTCACAGTGGACGGAGTGACAATCACAGCGCCCGTGTGTCCTGGGAAAGGTGCTGAAACAATCGCAGGTTCCATTATTTCTCATGTCTTCCATCTCAAAGACAGCTTTATTGCAAAAGGATGAAACTGGCCCCTTGCATCCAGTGAAGTTACAGAAGCCCATATTCTACAGCAGGGATATTCAACAGGGAGTCTGGGACTGCACAGTTACTGCAGGCAATCTGGCTAATTACTATTACATTCATGACTTTAAATGATTACATTTAAGGTTCCATAGTATGAAAGATATCACTTCTTGCATTAGTATTAATTTACTCATGTCAGGAATTGTGCACTTAAGCCAGCCATTCTGATTTCTCCCTGACATCTCTGTAGGAGACACTGTAAGAATCCCAGAATAATTTGCCTTGAGGGACTAGTGTTAATGCCTTTAGGGGCCAACATCCGGGCATGTAAGGTCTACTACTCTTGTTCTATACAAACTCCAGTCAAGTTTCGGAAAGAAAGCCGGCCAAAGGGCTGTGATGATTGAGATGGTGATTGATTGACATGTGAGGATTGAGATGGTGACTTACTATGGCCCTCTAGTGGTGGGTGTGGGGCTCTATTCAAGGATACTCCACAAGGTGTATGTTCTTCACAAACAAATAACAATCAAGACTGAATTATAAAGCACACATTCTGACACAGATGCACAGAAAGGGACTCACCGGTGATGATGAGTTGGGTGGAGGGTCGGGGGATAGCGGGGGCGATGCGCTGGGCTTGTTGGCCCTTCCTTCTGGAGAAAGAGCCCACAGGTCGGGGCTGGATGAAGGCTGGGGACAGAGCCTGGGGCTGGGGCTGGGGCTGGACGGAGGGCCCCAGGGGTGGGAGGGCAGCAGGCTGGAGTGGGGGCTGCTGGCTCACCGTCTGGGGGAGGCTGGAGGTCAAACTGGGGGCGAGGGGCTGAGGTAGAGTCTGCTGGAGGGCCTGTGGCGGGGCCGGCACTGCCTGCACGGGGAGACGCTGGGTGCTGGGTGGGTGCAAGCTCTGGCTGAGGGGGGTGGGGGGTAAGGGCGCGGAGGAGGAGAGCTCCGTGCCCTGGCTGAAGGTGGTGGCGGCATTGCTCGGGGTGACCACAGAGGACGCCGTGTGTGTGATGACCGAGAGCGATGGCACGTCACCGTCTACGCCACCTGGCAACAGGGACGTTGTCTCCGCCGAAACAGCCGAGCATGGCAGAGGAGGAGGTATCGCTGTGAGGGGGAGGGGCTGGGGAGGGGGAGAGGCCACTTGGACAGCAAATAGAGGCAAGTAGTTCTGGGAGAAGGAGGAATTGGGGTCCCGGGGGGACTGATTGGTCAATCCTGAGGTGATTGGCAGCCCAGGGGACGAAACAAGGCGGTGGTCTAGGCTGATTGGTTGAAGGTCTGATGGGAGGGGAATAGATGGGAGCATGGAGGCCTGGAGAAGCAAGAAATTACATTATGAGGAATGTGAGGGGACACTTTATTAAAGAAATATCTCATGTGTGGGTCAGTGAATGTAAGGTTGTGTATATTATGTGCAGGTGTGTGTGTGTGTGTGTGTGTGTGTGTGTGTGTGTGTGTGTGTGTGTGTGTGTGTGTGTGTGTACCTGTGACTGGGAGCTGGTGCTGGGTAACGGTGTTTGCACTGAGGCTGAGGCTGCCGGTGGGCTGAAGGGGAAGACTGGAGGACGGAGTGTGTGTAACAAATCTGTGAGGAGACAAACACACACAAGCCACTTCTGTCACAGCAGATTGCTACCCTTCCAAACCAATCGGGGGTTGGGAGGGGGGGGTGTATGTCCCAAAAACATGGTTGCTAACCAGTTAGCAACCAGTAAGCAGTAAGCAACTTTGTTGGTTCCCAATGGGCAAAGGCATTGCAACTACCAAAAGGGTGGAGGGGCCTACAGTACCTTGCCAGGGCTCGTCTGTGAAGTCTGGCTGCAGTGGGATGAGACCCGGCTGGATCATGTCTGCATTCCCCGCGTGGGCTGCACAGGGGGGAGAGAGAGAGAGAGAGAGAGAGAGAGAGAGAGAGAGAGAGAGAGCACACACAGGGGGCAGAGGTTAAAGGGGAAATCCTGTCAAATCTCAACAAGAGCTCTATTGCTCAAGCTACTTGAGATTAGTCAATACTGAAGACGCAAGACATTTTGGTCCAACCATATAGGTTTCCTTGAACAGAGAATAAGCCCTGACAGTTAACCCAATGGGGCAAGTTTTCAAAACTGTGTTTACAGCATTTAAACATGCTCCAAATATCACCCCAAAAGTTATGCAACATCATCAGACACATTACACCACATAACTGTATTGTGTATGCCAACAAATGGCTGGGAAAGTGGTTAAAACTGTGAGCTTATGCAAGCAGCCCAATATTGTTTGTTTACAAAACGGTTTTGTAAACACTGCATAAAAACACAATTTTAAGCACTTTGTTAGACATTTGTAGTCAAAAACACTACAGAGGTGTGTTGTAATGTGTCTGATGATGTTACAAAGCTTTTGGGGTGACATTTGGTGCATGTTTAGATGCTGAAAACAGTTTTGAAAACTTGCCCCATTGGGTGAACTGTCAGGGCTTACTCTCTGTTCAAGGAAACCTATATGGTTGGACTAAAATGTCTTGCGTCTTCAGTATTTGCTAATCTCAAGTAGCTTGAGCAATAGAGCTCTTGTTGAAATTTGACAGGATTTCCCCTTTAAGGGAGGGGCCTGGGCCTCAACTAACCTGTAACACTCATTGGTCATCTTCATGAGACACATAACTGCCAATTATCAGAAAACTGGTACAGGACTGGACATGTTTACATGCATTATAGAAACTTGATAACCAAAACCAAATGAAAAAAAAAAAAAAAAAAAAAAAAAAAACACGATTAAGGTGTAAAAATATCTTGAATAATTCAGATATTGATCAAAACCTAGATGTGTTTATTGGACTTATAATGGCAGCAATCTAAAAAAAATCTGTTCCATTTACACGAATCTGTTTCATTTAAATGAATACTTGATTAATCAGATAAGTACAATTACCCGGTAATGATCATTTTATTGATTGAGTGCACTGCTAAAAGCAGCTGATAATGATCATTTCAATGAATAACCTGCTGGGCTTTTGACATACTATAATTGCTCCCCGTACTGTCTGTAAACAAAATGGAATTGAATTGAATTAAATTAAATTAAATTAATTGTTAAAAGACTAAAATTGAAATTGTGAAATACCATTTCGAGGATGCAGAGTGGTTAAGAGTAAATGTGATAAGGTCTCACACTTAGCCTGACATTTGACACTGTTTGTGTGACTAACAGCAGCATATCGTCACTGAATAAGCAGATAGGGTCTTTCCTTTCAGTCATACTGAGTCACATGGATTTTCCTCTCTAAACAGACAGACAAAAACTCAACTGTGCATGACCCCAATTATGTGCCCTAAAAAGTGCTAATTGGGGGAAAAAAACCCACTTTCATTCAACCAAAGCCAATTTTTTAAAGTTTTAAGTAAATGCATTCAGGTTGGGAACATCAACTCTGTTATAAGACACACAATGCAAGAGTCAAGATAACTGTGAGGTCTATTATTCTGAATTGTTCTTCATGAATACATCTTAGCTCCGGTAGCTGAGGTGGTCCATTATATAGACATTGAGCCAAGATGACTTGTCAACCCATGTTGAGATCAGAGCACAAGGAAAATGATTTAACATCACTGTGGACCGGTCTCTCTCTAGTCATTCTGGGCTCCGTTTCCCAAAAGCAGAATTGCAAAAGTTATAAATTATGGATATTACAGCCATGGCAAACACACACACTTGTGGAGAGCGACTGTTAGCTCCAAAGCTACTGTACCGGTTGGAGACGCCTGCTGTAGACCATGTGTCCTTATAAGTAACACACATGGTAGACAGTGTGTAACTGAAAAAGTAGACTGTGTGTGTCCTAAGAGAAGTGTGTGTTTTTATAACAGATATAGTAGACTGGCTGTCCTTAGAGCAGATACAGAAGATAGTGTGTTTCCTTAGAAACACACTATCCTTAGAGATAGTAGACTGTGCGTCCTTGTAACATACATGAGTGGTGCTTGTTTCCACAACCAAAATTTGATGGTAATATATGTCTCCATATTGCTGGCCAAAACAACCAACCAACTTTTTCAGGAACCGGCCGAGAACCTGCTTCAGGGTATGTACTCTAAACACTCCTCGCATGTTCAGGAACTTTTCATGAGGAAACACGCCTATAGTACAGTGTGTCCTTAAAACTGACATAGTAAACTCTATGTGACCTTAGAACAAACGCAGTAGATAGAGTGTGTCCTTATAAGTAGTCCTTACAGTATAACAGGCGTACAGTAGTAGGCAGTATGTGTCCTTATAACAGACATGGTAGACAGTATGTCCTCTTTATAATAGCTGGCCAGTGGCTGTGACAGTGAGTGAGTGCTGGCACTGCCGGCCATGTTAACTAGCAGGGCTGGGCTGTGATGTGGGCATTGCTCACCAATCTCCCTGGGGTTGGGCCATGCGATAGGCTGGTGGGAGGCCAATGTGGAGAAGAGTGTGTCCGAGAACTCGGACATCAGCACGTCCATATCAATGAAGGGGTCCATTTCCATGGGAACAGGCGAGTCGTGGCTTTTGCGGCCGAGGCGGCGCCCACTGCCCCCCACCTCGTCATCCTGACAATAGGACATACGGTAGGTGTCGGGGAAAGCGTCCCCAAACAGGGAATACTGCTCTTCTGCCCCCTTTGGACGAAGCCAGGACACAACAGGCGGTCAGGCAAGACGGCACATGCAGAAGAACACAAACATGTCAACACACACACACACACACACACACAGGCTCAGAACAGAGGCCAAGCAAGCACACACACATAATGCTACACAGATCTTACGACAAGAACAAACTCTAATTCGCATCATTCAATTCAGAGACAGGTTGTTGGAATCTCTTCGACAATCACATTTCTATGATTATTAACCTCAACAACTCTAATGTGTATAGAGGTTTCCCATTTCAAAATGTTAGTGCAACAGCAATGAGTAGTTTCACAAAAGGTCTCATTCATTTAGAGTAAGGACTAATGCATTCAGGGCCAGCAGAGGTCTCCACACACACATGCTGTCATGCCCTCATGCACATGCACACACACACACACACACACACACACACACACACACACGCTAATGATTGGAGGAGATAGTTACCCTAAGGAGACTGGAGAGGTCATCATCCTTGTTGCGCTGCAACTGTTGATAAAAGCAGCAAGAAATCTTTATTTTACCAAACAGTTTGAAGCCAATCAGCACAATCCATTTTCTGACACTATGCTGAACAATCCAATCCAACAACCTATTTTGATTCTGATGTAGTGTAAGTAAGCACGCTGTGGCACAGCAGAGCTGTCTACAGTAAGAACTCTGGCCTAAGTAGAGCGGAATCAGTTGGGAATGGGGATGAGGGTTGTCATACAGGGTTCAGAGACACACCAGGCCAACCATACGCCAACTGAAACATTTAATGAGGCTCGGACAAGTTTGGAAACAAATCAGCTTGCTGTGTTCCACTGCATTGACAGTGTTTGGTCGCCTGGCCAGTGTCTGCTCAGATCCAACAAGTCTTGGCTGTGAGCCATCTGATACTCTGATTGGCTTGTGCTAGCTGGGTCAGGGGAGAATGAATGTGCATTGGCCATTCTCAACTTGCACAAGATTCCCTCAAGATACAGCTTTACAAGCAGATTGATTCAAATGAAAAATCCCACCAATGACGTTAAGTTAGTCTAATTCAATTCTGCAACAGTGTAATGCATATTCATCAAATGCATATGACCTGGGACTGAATGTTCAATTTGACTGTGGTTATTTTTTACATTATCGCCACTGAATGAATTCAAAAAGGTGCAAACTCTTACAGAAAGATAGGCAATACTTACAGTAATTCTAAAAGGCAATCATCACACAAGTGTCATGAAATGTGAGTAAATAATAGTAAATACTATTTTTGAGTGACTGTATATCGATTGGTGCTGCCTTTTACAGCCAGTGGAATTTCGAATGTTGACTACTGAGTTTGTGACCTTAACTCCTGGATCTTGTTAAACTGGTGCGTCTCGATCCAACTTTTTTACCCAACTGGTCAGACAAGAGGCAACAGAGTGATTGGATATAGGCAAGTGGCTGTTGGTTTGAATCCGGGCTGTCTGGGGCTTTCCAGTGATACAGTACGTACCCTCTTTTTGAAGTAAGCTCTCCATTTGTGGTATTCACGGATAACTATCTCTTTTCTCCTCTTCACATACTTCACCTCAGTGGCCTGCTGACAACAGAGACATGTTTAGTCAGATCAGATGGGTGGACATGAGAGAAGAAGGGGCCCATAAGAGAGACGGGTCTCACCTCTGTAGGCCGCAGGTCGGCAGGATCCATGTTGCCCTCCAGGGGAGTCTCAAATCGGCACACAGGGGTTTCCCTCCTCTCCACATCTGGGGGAAGAGAGAGAGACAATCAGGGGCTCAAATCCACTCTAAGTTTTTGCTCATGAAGTTGGGATCGTTGTCTTTGTTCAGACAGTCAGTAAGTAGCTATCTGAACCAACAAGCTGATTCAAACTCGGCCGAAGCCCGCCCAATGACACCCTGTCCAGTGTCCACATACAGTGTTGGGACTGGCTAAACACCCCCAATGTCTGAAGGCTCATAGCTAGACATACTCGCTGAACAAATTAAATTTGCTACAGCTAGGGTACCCCTGGACTCCAAGGCTAAGTTCCAGTAGTCTACTTGCTGCATGGCAACGAGTGATATACAAAAAAAATAAATAAAAATAAATAAGAAAAAAAAAAAAGCGAAATATTTCACCATCTCCAAAACTTTATTATTATCTGAAGTTTTGCGCCACCGTCCCACCATGGTCGTAGCCAGCATTTTGAATTTACTGAGGTCCTAGATGTGCGCGGAGCGCGTCAAAAATTTTTCAACATAAGAGATCTACTGAAATAGTGTTTGAACTAATCTTTGAACTTCCCCTACTCATACTGACTTTGCTAAACTCACTTATTGCATTAGAAACACTATTATATGCATAGCTGCCACAGTAAAGGTAAAGGTCTGAGACACTCCAAACCCTCTCTCCCTTTGCATTCTCCCACCAGTTGTGTGAGACTTCAGCACCACCTAAAATGAGGGTGCTCCATTTCTGAAATTGGGTGATAGAAAACTTCAAAGTGATCTCACAGCAATATGTGAAATGAACACAATTCTTAAAAATGCAATGGTGGGAGCACATCATGATAGACTTTTTTTCTGATGGAAACACCGAAGTTACACCCACTGAAAGTCAATGAGACACAGCTCCTCCTTCCTTCCTAATAGGCTACATAACTGAGCAATGCTGAATATGCAGCTGTATCTTAGCACAGATTTCTTTAGGCTATTTATGATTTTGTGACAACAGTGTAACCTGCCACTGATTGTGTTTGGAGGAAAATATATTTTACTTCAGTGAATGAGTTGTGTCCAGTGGATGTGATTTAAGTGCTCCAATAATTTAGTCTACAATAATGTGCTCCCACAACAGATTACAGTTTTAAAAATTGTGTTCATTTCACAGGTTTCAATGACATTGAAAACTTGAAAACTTATCTCTGCAAATTATAGGTTTATATTATAATGTGTGATCTAGCAAGTTCAGCCTTTAACATTGATAAGACATACCTTGCCTAAATATAGGCGATCTTTACACTGAAATTAAATACTCTCATTCTCTAGCAAGTATGTTACCAATGATACCAATGGATAGATCTGGTTGTCTAGTTTAATTTGATACCAAATACCTCGATTGTAAGGGGTATCATGCCCATATAAAGCTTCCAAAAGACAATGAAGCAAAACTGGAGATATGTTTTGCGGCACTAACGCGCGCAAAAGGATTAATTAATTGGCGCGTCTGAAGAATGTTGAACTTATTTTCGGCTCGAAAAAAATTACAGAGGTCCGGACCTCGGTGTCCTCTATTGTAGCTACGGCCATGCGTCCCACCTAACCTGAGAAGAAACATTCTGGCTACCCTACAGTTTGTTCATAATTTCTAGGCATGAAACGTTGGCCTACCATCGTAACCAATGTGGATTGGAGAAGGAATACACAGTCCCGCAGATCTGAGCACTTATTATGCAACACAAACTGTTACGATCACATTGTGATTAGATAAGCAAAAAATTGGATTTGCAGTGTTTGACTCTCAACTCAACCAAATACCACTGTGATAAGTTTTCACATGACAGTTTTACCAACAAATGTATAAACATTGCATAAGGACATCTGTGTAACTGTAGGAAGGAAATGATTCTTCAGTTCGTTTTTCATTAATCTTGAGTCTACAAACTTA
This sequence comes from Sardinella longiceps, assembly GCA_027497455.2. Classification (NCBI taxonomy): domain Eukaryota; kingdom Metazoa; phylum Chordata; class Actinopteri; order Clupeiformes; family Clupeidae; genus Sardinella; species Sardinella longiceps. The sequence continues at coordinate 38,792,935 of JAODXP020000019.1, read as the reverse complement.
AGCAATAGCCCACAGGATGGTGTGCTATGCTGGTTTTGAGGGTTGTTAGGCAAGACGGGGAGCAACCGCATTTCAAGGACAGGAACTCCATTTGAAAAACAATATAGGCTATCAAATAGTATACTGTGAGCAAAGTTTTGTCAATACTTCATGTCGCATCCCTGGTTTACTTAAACCCAGACTAGGCTTAGAAGATGTAAAGTTTAGTTTTGGAAAAGAAGAATTAGCCCACTGCAGTCTTATGCCAAGTTCATACTATATGATTTTAGAGACGATTCTGAGGTCGCAGGGTCGATTAGAGATCACAGGTAGTCGTAAGGAAACTGGGCAGTGGATCTGTGAGCGCAAGTAGTCATGTGTCAATTACTCTCAGACGCGATTTAGGGCAATCGTGGGGTTGACGCAAGTTGTCGGGGGACATCTAGGATGCCAGATATTTGGAGAAGTCACAAGCGATTCACGGGGCAACAGCCAATCAACAAACATGACTCACGTTGTCATCTTTAAATTTTCCAAACTCAGCTTACAAAAAAAGTATTTAAAGTTGCATTTCTTCACCAAGCAATAGCCTTCTTTGAAGAGTCATTTGAAGTTTACTTGCTAAAATGACTGCTTGCTAAAATATTTTTGCAGCAATAACGAGGTTGAAATAGTACAGACAACATGAGAGCAGTGGCAAACTAACGAGTGGCAGACAGGTCTGTATAGTCTGTATGCTATTATGTAGAGGGCTATACGAAAGTGGACACACTCAGTGCGCCCTAGGGTCTGTCTATGCCAGGTCTTGAAGTGTGAACACAGAGGTCCAAATCAGCCACACGCCTGACCGTGAGACTCCCGCTATTTAAAAATAAAATCGTAAAATGTGAACACTGGAGAGTCATCTTTGTTTTGTTGTGTCGTGGCTAATATTGTGTAATCTGAACTTGTCTTTATGTACTAGCCAAGGCTCCACCCAGCAGTGGCCATAGGTGAGTGGCCCCAAGGAGACTCAAGAGGCTCTTACACTGAATGTACCAGGCCCTCCAGATGGCATTGTTGAGGCGGATTTTGTCCCTCCACTGCAGCTTGAGGCCTTTGAAGTTCTTCCATTTTGGAGACACCAGTTTACCACTGTAACGAAGCAGAGAATTGACCAGACATGAATACATAGAACATGGAGAACAGATTACTGCAAATACCTGTAAAAAAGACACGGTGTGGTTTTGTTTGTAAACAAAAGTTTTCTGGAATTTTTGACAAATTCCACAGTGCACTTCACTTTAACATAATGGAAAGAAAATAAGAAAATTGAACGATGTCAACAACAATCAACTGAACACCTGAATAGAAAGAGGATTGCATCTATACAAAATCATGCTCAATTAGTCTGCCCACCAAATTCAAAGTTTCATGCTGGAATGCTTGTTTGACAAAATATAACATCTTCTTTAACCGTCAAATGTAGAGAATAAATTACAAGTCATGTCACAATCACTGATTAGAAATGAATGATGATGTTTTGTTTAATCATGGTTATATTAGGCAACTGGGTTAAAAACACCTTCGATCACAACAAACAATAATACACAATTTATCCCTTTCCTGCCCATTCAAAATAGTATCCAACGTTTATGTGATGTTTCACGGTCATGTTGCACTTCCCAACAGGCCTATTAGCCAAATGGTTCTCAAGCTGACAAATGCTCCACTGGGATTTGAATCCCAAACCCCCTGCTGAGAGCCTCTCACTTTGGGAAAAGGTGTCTGCTAAATACTTAATTTTTTAGTTTCATAAAAGCGCCTATGAAAATAACAATGACCTTCTGGAATTGGTGTCACCTTGCCTCCTAGCTTAGCAAGCAAGCCTATAACATACAAATGTATACTAGTCTGGCCATGACCGATAGACTGGCTCAATCAAAGGGGTAGAATCAGCGGTTGTCTGTCAAACCGCCTCTGCCCGCTGATAAGACGATAAGCTACTGCTAGGGGACTACTACATTTCTAGAAGTCTTGTCTCCAGTTTGGTTTACGAAATGTGTGCATATTACTCTGGATAAAACTGAATATGGTTGGACAGTTTTTGTTTTAACAAACTGCTATTTTTCTTCCTTTTCACATTTAAGTGCACCAGCTTGACCAGTAAGTGTTTACAGGACAATGAGACTGAGGGAGAGTAAGGACTAGTGACAGAGCAGTGTACTGCAGACGGCCAACAGTGAAAGCCCTAGCTGGGGGGCGGCATAAACATGCCACAGAAGCACCAAACTGACCCAGTGACCGTTCAGCCACCACATTTTGGGCCCTCCCTCGTGATGGATGGATAGCAGCGGATCATCTGCTATTGCGCCTGGCTGACCTCCAGGCTCTTGGATGGGTTGGTCAGCCACTGCTCATAAACAACCCTGTTACAGCATGCTGATGGGCTTCATGTCTGCCTATGAACTCAAGAAAGGAAAACACAAACACACATGCGTGTTTTCTTGCTATAATAATTATGGTAACGTCAGGATCACAGTCATAGCGGCATGCTACAGTATATTAGTTTTTACTTTGTCTTATGCAAGACTTTTTGTCTTGTGTAAAAATTTAGCTGGTTTTAAATTATTGGATTGAATGAAGTAGGCCTAAATTCCAACTTTTCAGTTTTACAGTTATTCAATTCCTACACTACAAAACTTAAAATCAGCACCAAGCAACTATTTGTGACACAATCTGGGTGTTCTTTTATCAGGCAAATAATTTTGACAACATCTTCAGATATAATATGGAGGACAGATGGACGTGCTATTCAGACCATTTACTCCGGAAATGCAGTTCTGTGTACCAGACAGAACACCACTGAAATTAAATCCCGTGCACCGGGCAATTTTTGCAACTGGGCACGACAGCCCCGACACACACCTCATATTCACGACAATGGGCAACTACACAGAGCCTTCCTGTTCATTGGCTGTACCTGTTAGCACAACAGCGACATCAACCACTCAGCAGAATAACGCCAGACTGGCGCCTCTGTCGTATTTGGTTGAGGGCAAGTATATAAGGTTTGATCACGCAGATGACGTTACCAGTTGTGCGTATATTGAGCCCATAAAGTTTCAAATGGGTATCATTTCTAATCTCTCCTAAAATCTAGGCTAACTGTTTAGTTCTGCTTTTCAAGCAAATAAGATTTATTAGTATGCTAAGGGCACTGACTGAGCAGCTATGGGAAAATCATCCAGTGAGGAAGATGAATTGGTTTTTATCTGGTGGAAACGCTATTATTCTGAAACGCTGGCATCAGCATCTAGTGTCTACAACCAGTTCCAATCTACAGTACTTACCCTAATTTGACTGAAAGGAAAGTTAGAAAAAGTGCATAAAAAGAAAACACTGTACACAAATCAATAAGTTTCCATCTTTGGTGGGCCGGAATCTGAGGTGAGCTCAGGGCACAACCCCACAGAACACAGCAAACTCTTATCAGGAGCTCTATAAAATGGCCATGACTTGATATAGCCTACCTACAATATAAAGCTATAAAAATCAATATGTAACTTAAGAAATGAACATCCCTGCTTGGCTGTCATCCTCATCTATAAAACAGGATTTTCGAACAGAACACAGATATGGCCTAGAGCAAGTTCAGTGGCTAACATGTGCCTTCACTAATCTGCACTGTATCACACACACACACACACACACACACACACACACACACACACACACACACACACACACTTACCCCTCTGCCCACACTCTCGCCAGGGAGTTAGCGGATTAACTTAATAACCTCTGATTGGAGTGTAATTTGATGGTAATGAGGGAGATCAGGCCGACTGTTGCTTTGTATTACTGGGCACTGACACATTCAGCAAAATCCCATTACAGTAACGGGGTTTAGAACAAACACACACTTTGAGCCACAATCCACAGATGACGCAGCAGAATACTGGACGCCAACGTCCTGTGAAAGGACACACAATTCTCTTCTTAAGTGTCATAAGACAAAAAGCCTGTCAGTTCCGCACACATTTTTGGAGAACAGGCTGAGGATCGACATCCCCTCCTGGGTCAGCAGTCACATGTCTTTGGCTAGCAGCTTCCTATGGCGTAAAAAGAAACACAGACGGGGCTAAAAACTCTTCTTCACTATTGTTTATCTGGCTGGCTCTCCCGTTCTTCATATTCATTATCAGACCTCTCATATGTCTGACATTTTGTCTGACACAACAGAGGCTCAGGATGATTAGGCTACTTGCTTATGTTACTACTTGCTTATGCTTCTGTAACAAAATCTTTCAGAACCGATTGCTTGTTCACGTTCGGTCTCTGATGTTCCAAATTCTTTCCTTCCACTTGCTTTCTGTAGCTGCTAGCAGGCCTGTGCAACAGGCTACTCTTGAATGCCGCCAGACTATCGCTTTAACAGAGAGTCAAGACAGCCAAGAGAAGGGAGAATCTCCACACTTGAGGCTTGCCTGTGAGCATGTAATGTGCTGTACAGTTCCTGATGCTCCGCGCATGGAGGTGTTGTTGCCATACACACATGCCGACACACCCATTCTCCGGCTGCAATTGGCAGACACTCTAAGGAAGAACACATGGTGGACTGGGTCAGGGCATGCCTGACAATGTTGTACAACTCAAGAAGGTTCTTGTTCTCTGTGTCCTAATTTAGCAACCACCATCCCAAATGCTGGGGAGGCTATGTGTATGATACTCTCACACCCTCTCTCCCTCTCGCTCACTCACTCACACACACACACACACACACACCCACACCCACACACACGGACAAAGTGGGCTGTGTCTGCAAGCTGCGCCTCATACAGAGAAACATCTTTGAATCATGTATCATTCATCACTCGGCTAATAAAGAAAATATGCTTACTTATGAAAAACTCTCCCTGTTTCCTTGTCACTCACTCCCTCACACACGTACACACCAAACACTGTTAAGCAAAGGCAGGGCTGCATTCCTGTAAAAAGTGGAGTTAAACCAGCAATCCCAAGATGATGCAACAACCTCCACAACAGACACACATTGCTCATAAAATCTCTTTCTCCTCTCTCTCTGAACTTTTCCCTGGAGCTCCACCTTTGCAAATATCTTGGTCGAGGTCTAGTCAACCTCCTTCTGAGGACACTTGCCCTACCCTACCCCAATGCTAGCGGGGCAACACTCCTACTGTCAGGGAGTGGAGATGCCCACTTGTGTCCCCCCAGCTGCTCAAGCCTGGCATCCAGCCAGTGGCAAGTGTGGCATGAGCATGGGCACAGTGTAGGGCAGACAACGGCTGATAGGAAGTGATTGGCAGAAGGGCTCAGCGGGCAACGAGAGTGGCCTACTGAAGCACTATCACGTGAAAGCAACATTAATCAAGAGGCTCTCCAGGGTCCCCCGTGTGCCAACATGCCAGAGTTTAAGAGCTCCTTTTAAAAAGGTGCAGGAAAGACTACTGGTGTTAACCAACCTCAGATAACACCCGAAAGTTATCTGAAGTACAGATGATATGACTTGGAGAGCGCATGAGTGTTTAGAAGAGTGGAAATGGTTGGTTGTGCATTGTTTATGTTATGTTATTCTGAGTAATTCTGAGAGAAAAAGCAGCAGAGGACAGACAGGCCGGACCATAAGATTCTCACACGAGCATAAGAGTGCTTTATGGACATGTTTACTTTGCAATGACTGCTCATGTAAGGAGAAAGAAAATAAATGTTATTTTTGCTCAGTACAACATAATGTGGACGGGACAGTAAAATAGCCTTGTGGATCCTGACTCATGACCTTTGTCTTGACATTTCCCCAGCCTCAACCAACAACCAAAACTTTGCAGGTCTACGGTCCAAACAGGATGAGAACTGCTGACCTGGTTTCAGATCACCCAAGAATTATGCAGTGCCAGCAAAAATAATCACACCCCGATTTCCCTTTTCTCTTTACTATTGTCACTAAACTGCCAAAACAATCCCCCACCACCACTAGACACACACACACACACACACACACACACACACATACGCAAGACACACAAACATAGCCACCTTCTCATATTAAATGAGATATTACCTGCCAATTGGACAGCGGGTTGGCCAGTCATGGTGCCATCCAGGCTCCACGCAGTGAGTGCATGCATGTGTGTGTGTGTGTGTGTGTGTGTGTGTGTGTGTGTGTGTGTGTATGGGAGGGGGATTAGTGTATTTGGGTGAGTGCATATGGTTATATTTAGATCTGGAATGAGTAGGCAGCCCCACGTTCCCTGGCTGGCCTGAGATGTGATCCTCTATGGGTATTCCAGTCCACTCTCACCAAAATCTCCATTCGTAACTTTAGTAGAGCAACATTCATAGATTGGGCTACAGCTGCCAGAACATCAAATAGCCAAAATTCAAGGAATTCTTATCATCTGATGTTTGTGGCCAGATGGATATGCGCATCGCAGGCAAAGATCTTTACAGTAATCTAAGTTGTGAGCACATTATTTGGCCAATTGTCATAGCAAACTTTAAACATAAACTGAAGTGACTGGCTATTGGACAGCCACATATTCAAAGATGCTGTAGACACAGCACTGTGACTAATGCTTCAATTGATGGCCATACTAATAGGACAGGACATCAACACGCTTATGCAGTCATGAAAGTGACACTGAGCAACAAACTCCAAAGTCACCTTGGAGACCTCTCCAGTGACCCCAGAGCCAGAGCGGAGTTCTAGCCCGGGTTATCTCCTTGTTTAGTAAAAATCAGAGTTGGCCCTTTTCAAACAACACTTTGAAAACAACAAATATTCAAAAAGCTTATCATACATTCCATAGACTTTTTCAGCATGGAATCATGGGTGGGGCGTCGATTATTTCTGAGTGATGTCACTGCAGAGATGTATTTGATGGTGTTCATGCCACTGATCTTTCAAAGACTTTAGAGAGAGGCCCGTCTCCACTCTAATTCATCCTCAAAACCAATATTATGAATCTTTCAGCAGACCAGAACATCTCAATTCTTGAGCCTCAGTGGTGCTCAGGTTTCATTTACAGCTAATATCACCTCATACATTAACTTAGACTGACAAAACCCATCCTGAAAAGTGAGCAATTTCACTTTGAGTGGCAGCTCAGTTTGCCCAGCAGGCCAATTAGGGCTTGGGAAGTGGGCGTGTCCTCCGGGTTATTTGGCCACTATACATACAGGCCAGTTTACGCCCTTGCCATTGAGAATACATTGGAAATGGTGGTTTGTTATCAGCCTTGTTATCAGCTTGTTTACAGCCAGACAAATTAATGTCAGAAAATGGGGATGTTGTCACAAATCCTTTCCCCTCTAGACTACTGATGGCAAGAAATTATGTCTGTGGTGAGGGGATGCCGTTAAGAAAGACCATAACATAACTAGCCTCAGCGCTCCTAAGTTCTATTTACTGTACAACTTGTTTCTTTTGCTTAGGAAAAGAAATGGAAAACAAGGTTTTACCCACAAGAAACAGACAGACACATTTTGATCTGCATTTTGTTGACCTATCTCAGCGAAGTGTGAAATGACTGCTAGCTGTTCAGACAATGCTCAATCTCAGTGCTTGAGTACCGGTAAGCCGGCTGCGAGAGAGCCAGGTTAACTTTGATTGCCAAAGGATTACCACTAGTAGAAATCTCAAGGCATCAGAAATTGACTGTGAAAGTTAAATATTCAGAATAGATAAGGCTTAGCCTACCTTGTTTGTTCCTCCTACTGAAAAGCCAAATAGCCATTCAATTAATTCAGTTAATTATTTCTTCATGATGGAAGAAATAAAGTTCCACAGGTGGTGCACATAACCAGCTCTGAACACCTCGCGGGGGCAGTGCTTTTAGTTCAGGCAACCAATTTGTCTTAAAGGGCAATACAAATTTCAATAAGCGCTCTATTGCTCAAGCTACTCAAGACAAGCCAGTAGTCCTACTGAAGACGTGATACATTTTCGTCCAACTTTCGACCAAACCATGTTTTCTTGAACAGAGAATTACCCCGTGCAGTTAAACCATCGGTTCAGAATTATAAACTGTATTTTAAATATCTATGCTCCAAATACCACCACAAAAGCTGTGTAACATCAGACACACAGCACTAGTGTGTGTGTCTACGAATGACACAAAGTCTTAAAAGTTAAAACAGTGTTTTTATGCAGTGTTTACAAAAACGTTTGTAAACAAACAATATTTGGCTGCTTGCACTGTTGTAACCACTTTTTTGTCATTTGTAGTCATTCAGACACATTACAGCTCTGTGTTGTAAGTGGTCTGCTGATGTTTCTTAGTTTTTGTGATAACATTCGGAGCATATTAAAATGTTAGAGATACAGTTAAAAATTCTGCCCCCATAGGTTAGTTGTCAGTGCTAATTCTCTTGAGTAGCTTGAGCAATACAGCTGTATTTCAGAGATATTTCAGTCAACCTGATATTCAGCAATGTGTCAAGTTAAATCAGGCAACAGGTATGGTTGCGTCCATTCCTTATTCAACAGCGTCCTTGATTTACAGGTCGATAAAGCCGGAATTAATTGGATGAACCGGGTGTGTTGATCTTTAATGGCGAACTGTAGAAAAGACAGCTAGCAAAACACCGCAGAGAAAAAAACTGAAAAGAATATGTTTAGTTTCGTGCTGATAGATCATTTATGAGTTGAGTTCGTGGCAGGTTTCTTAAGGTTGTGCATTTGAGGGCCACTTTGTTGACATACTAAGGACAATCAAGAGGACTGTCTATGTCCCTGCCAAGGCCAACAGAGGTTATAACTTTTTGAGGATATCTCTGATGTCTAATTCAATGAGAAACCCGTGACAGCCACGCGAGACATGCATTTTCTTCCACACAACTTCCCAGGCAGCGCTGAAGCTCGAATCGTGATGACCAACTTTGGAATGTAACAACTTTGCAATGTCTGAATATACAAGGCCATAACATTACACATGGCCCATGTTCAAAAATGTCCATGAAAAGAAAATCTATTCCAAACCCCTATTACCGCAGCCAAATTACCCAGCTATCATATGGGGAACGCATCTCCAATAGGTTAGGCTAGTTGGCTAACGTTAGCCATTTTTGTCCAATTGGTCGTTTGGCAGATTTTAGTTGAATGGCCATCCATTTAGCCTAAAGTTTTAGCTATCTAAAATTAAGTAATGCTTATGTAGGTATTCACCAAACTTCCTGTGACACATTATAGCCAAGACTGACAAACTAATGTGTAGGGTCTAAGTTACTAGATACGCACTAAACAGGAAATATTCGTTTACAGGTTCTTACGCTAACTATCATAACCTGCAAGTTATCTAACGTTAGCTCTTTCAACAAAGACGCAAACATATGGGCACATGACATAACTCATCGTTAAAATGCATTCGATGTGAGTGCAGCAAACTTTAAGTTACCAATGCAAGGACTCAACTTAACGTTTAAGATAACTTGACGTTAACGTTAGCTTCTTTTGTTCAAGACAATGTTATGCTTCTGTCAGTAACGTGAACGTCATGCCCAAACTGTCCCATTAGCTCTTGAAGCAGTTAATGTTACCAAACAGTAATAGGACCATTAGTGCAGAGTAGTAGGCTAGTTACCAAAACAAGTATGAGTTAATTTGAGTAAAGATAACTTTAAAGGGAGTAGATCTCGGTAACGTTAACTAGATCGATTACACATGCTATCGAGTGCTACACTTTACGATTATTTAGGCTCTCCCGATGGACTCAACGTAAAAAAAATCAGCCAAGTGATCAAACATACCTGTATGCAAGGGTCATACATTCGAACAATTTCGTCAGCGATGCATCAATGGAAAGGTGAGACGTGCGAGTCATTCCAAAATGATACGTTTGACAGGTTTGTTTGTTAACTGTGTCAAAGTCATAGCCTTTTTTGGGTGGGTGTTCGGTATGCGGGGAAGACACCATGAAGTGGCCACTGTGAATGATCTGACTCTCCCGTCCATCAGATTTCTTTAATCCGAGATGTGGTTCCTCTGCATCTGAATCGTCGTCCTGTTCTTGCTTGATATTCATCACAGGCCTCCTGTGTTGTCGCATTTCTCTCGTGGCCATGGCGAACAGGCTAAGTTTCTAGAGTGCAAGGCTTGTAGTCTGCACAACTTTTTAGAGTTTGGGAAAATTACTTTACATTACCGACATATGAGGTATTTTCCAAAGTGATTCTACACATTTCCCCTCACGTATCTATTCTTTCCCCTCTGTCCTGAAAAATGATCCAAATTTCCAGTTTGATTACACGGTGTTGATTCCTCAACGACCGCTCCACCTACATCGACAGCTTCTTGAACAGAAAAACTATCTTGACTTCGTCACAGCGGATCTCATCGTGATTGGTCGGCACCTTTGTAACACCCACTCGAGCCTGTATAATTCTATGCACTACGGGCTGAAACACAACCAAAGCAGATGATTTTGGGGGGAAATGTGTTTTTCATGCATGGGCCTTATTCTTGGTACATGTTCTTATGTACTCTATCCACATTAAAACAAATGCAGCAAGGATACAAGGATTTTTTGCAGTAGGAAAGTGGCCAGATAAGAGGTTTGGTGGGCGGGGGCACACCAACAAGGAGCACCCAACAACAGGGGCAAGGAAAAATTCCTTTACCTAAGGAAGAAACCACGGTCCTCCACGGCCCAACTGCCAGGGGTCATGGTGAGGGAGAGGAAATGGCAGGATAGAGGGGACAATGTGCTGTTGCTTGTGGGGGGTGGGCTTGGTGTTTGTGTGGTGTAGTATGAGGGAAGAGGTATGATGATATAATAGGGGTGGTGGAGTGGGCAGTATGCTGAAAGTGGGATGCGCATAATGGAAGAAAGATGTCTGTCTGCAGGTTTAAAATACTGTATTGTTTGGATCATCTAAGTTATACCTTTTGGAAAAGCATCCCCAAGGCTAGGTTAGGTTGCTGAGGAGAAATTTCAGATGATATTTATCCATTCTTTTACTACAATGCCAGAGTGGAAAAGCAAAACAGACAAATGAAAGTGCATTCAGAAACAAATCTACAAAATTATTGTGGTTTAGGCAAGAAGAGTGTTTGTGGCCAGGCACATGAGTGGAATCTCACCACACCAGCTTTAGTCTCCCTAGAGCAGCTTTCTCTTTTGTACTGCAGTCAACAACTTTATTTTGTTCTTGCATCAAAATCTGGAAGGCTAATTCTAGTTATTACAGTATAGATGTGTATATACCACACACACTAAAGCAGTGTTTCTCAAACTTTTTCCGTCATTCCCCACTTTGGAAGGCAGAGAATTTTCACGCCCCACCTGGAAGGCTCAATTTGCGCACAATATCTCTGTGAGAAATACTTTGCAATTACAGGATTTTTGTCAATGTTAGAGTTTTCATGTTACTAATTCAAAGCCAAATTTCTCTCAAACCCTTCATCACACCAAGTAGAAATGACACCACTCAAACCACACAAAGCTCAATTTACTGTCAAATGTGCTTATCTGACGAATAACTGTGAATTCGGGGGGCAAAAAGATGTCTCGCACCCCATCTGTCATGTGTCTGCGCCCCACTAGTGGGGCCCGCCCCACAGTTTGAGAAACAGTGCACTAAAGGAAGTAAAGTACTCCCCGTACTGTCTGTAAAGCGCCACGAGACAATGTACTGTATGAGCGCTCTACAAAATAAATGGAATTGAATTGAAATACAACCTAAGCAGTGTCATTGTTTATGTAAGAGGGGAAAATGTGGGTATACCATATTTTACCAAAGTTTAATATGGTGTACCCCAAAGCTCAGTATCATATCCCATGCTATTTTCCCTTTAAATGCTACCCTTGGGGAGCCTAGCAATCTAGACGTACCCTCGCGGCAGCAAATGCTCAGCCTGTACGTATAGTACATAGGTTCTCAAAGTGCGGCCCGGGGGCCAATGGCGGCCTGCGGAAACATTTTTGGCGGCCTGCGATAACATCTGATAATATTATAGAACTATTAAAACTGCACATTGCTTTGAAAGAATGAATCTCCATTTAGTGGTGTTTATTAGCCTGACACGCCAGACTATATCATAAGAATGTATAGTCTGAAGACCACTGATAGACTGTACCGCAATGGAGGGGCGGGTGATTGCGTTGTCTTTCAAACTGCCTCTCCACGTAATAGGCTAGCGTTCCGGCCACTGGTACCAGCTGGTATATCAAACTTTTTCCCGTAGCCCGTCGGTAACACGGCAAAGACATCTTTTTCAAAACGAAAAACTTCAGTGCACTTTCTTGTTTCACTTTCAAAGAAAACGACAAGTGCAATTCGTCCAAAACTAAAGCCAAAGAGAATTCTGTTCTGATTTGAGCAGGACTGTCGTCATCGTACAAGGCCCGCCTTACGATTTCCTGTACACATACCGCGCTGTGATTGGTTATCCGCCGCCAGAGGAAGGATACAACGGGTTTCTATCAGTGGCCTCTAGACGTACCTGCTGTGCAAATTGAAATTTGCTACCGCTAGGGGTACGTCTAGAGTTCTAGGCTAGGTGTTTATTGCCATCTATAGAGATTTATTTATTGCATTAAATGTGAACTGTAGAGATGCCACATGGTCACTAAAATAATTACAAATGGGATTTTTTCTCATTTTTTTTTCCTTTTCTTTTTCTCCCACTGCCCCTTTGGCGGGTTCGAGTGTGCCACCGGCTACGTTCTGATAGACTGTTGCCTGATCCATACAAAGGATGATGAAAAAGGATGAACCAGGACGGCTATTCTGTTTCAAAATGGTGGTTTCTAGTTTTCCTTGCGTAACTCTCAATCAGCTTCATCAGTTGTTTTTGAATTGATTGGTTGAAGTAGCATGTCTATAAAGATGACGGGAAAGTCGTTTATCCAATCAAATGCAAGGATTATTGCCTTGTGAAGCAACTCTCCAATGGATAGGTCTCAGATGCTTGTGCGGACCGGATATGCTTGCAGAGTAGTGCATCATCTGACGTGAGTGAGGTTAATAATCTGTCTTGTCTGACTTGTTAGCAATGGTTTCTTTATGTCTTTTAAAAAGATTCAAGAAAGATATAATGTACCTAAACAATGTTATTTCGAATAAATTATATTCAATTGAAGGACGTTTTAAGAGACTATGTCAATGCTAGCAGCTTTAATGAATTAAGCCACCCTCTACACGACAAACTTATGCTATTATAATCTAAAAAAATGCTATCTCAGATCTATACATTTTTAATATCAGAAGATGGACATACATGTATGGCAATCCCTATAAATAAATGGTCTAGAGATATAGACAATTTACCCATGGATTTTAATTGGGGGGAAATATGTAATACGTTTGTCATGTCTAGTTGCACTAAAGCTCAGCTCATCCAATATAAGGTGCTACACAGAGCCCATGTAACAACCCATAAGCTTTTTTGTATGGGCCTAATTGATAGCAATAAATGTGCTTACTGTGTAGATCACATAGATGACTATTTCCATGCCTTTTGGAGCTGTATACATATTCAAAAGTTTTGGTTGGATGTTACAAACTGCTTATCAGATATTCTTAATTTTGATATGCCGCTTTGTCCTATTATTGCAATATTGAATGACGTTTCCAAGCTAAAAGTGAACAAACATCTCAGGAAATTTATATCAATTGCTTTAATTATGGCTAAGAAGACAATCTTGATAAATTGGAGAGACAGAACACAAATATCTAAAACACAATGGTTACACTTATTAGCAGACTACTTAAACTTAGAAAGACTTACAGCATCATTGAAAAACAAGGCTAAGTCCTATGAGGACACATGGTCTATGTTCCAGCAGTATTTGCAAAGATAGTGTTCATTATTTATTTCTCTGTCCTTTTTTAAATATATTTAGGTGGTTATCTGTCCCTTGTTGTGTGTGTTAGTGTCTTGGACTACACTTTTGCCAGTGTGGTCTGTCCTCTGTTTTTGTTTTTTCTGTCTGTTTGTTTGTTTGTTAGTTTGTTTTATGTTCCTTAATGTATGTTATGTCTCTATTTACTATTTATCAGTTTTGTCCTGTGTGGTAAATATGCTGAACATGTTGACATTGTTTACTGTGGATTATTGAATGTATTGTCTTGTCTTTTGAATTTAAAAAAAAAAAAAAAAAAAAAAAAGATAATAATAATAATCTGACCTGTCAGGTTGCAAATAAAAATTAACTGAATTTGAATTGATTTTTCATGCATGGACTTAATTTTTGGTACTTGAAAAGACAGTGCTATAAATCCACATTAAAACAATATAGTCAGCAGGTTTAAAATAATATTGTCTGGATAATCTGGATAAAAAGTGATCCATTTTTGAAAGTCATCCCAGAGTAAGTTGCTGAGGAGAAATTTCAGTGATGACGCTTCACTGGAAAAGCAAAACAGACCTACAAAATGAAAGTACACAGAAGCAGATCTACAGAAGTAATGTGGCTTAGGCAAGACGTGTGTACGTGACCATGGGTGTATGAGAGCGACATCTCACCACAGCCACCAGTTTTAGTCCCCCTAGAGCAGCTTTCTCTTTCGTATTGTAGTAAACAACTTTATTTTGTTCTTGCATCAAAACCTGGAAGTCAATTTCTAGTATTACAGTTATTACACAATATAGACATGTACTGTAGGTCATAAAGTTTTAAGTGTATTATTTTATCTAGAAGTAGCAGCAAGTGTACAGAAGGTGAGAGATCATTGAGATAGAAATAGTAAATTAGAGAGATAGGCCTAATTGATCCAGCCCATTACTTGGTCTTGTGTGCTCAGGAGGCTATTCAAAACGGCCGTAACGTTGCATTACGTTGAACCTAACGCAAACGGTGTCGGGCTGAACATACTGTTGTGTCACGTCAGTGCAGCAACAATGGAAGCCTGGAGGGCCAGTTTTGATGCATTTTAAAATAGCTTAAAATATTAATCAAATATGTTCACCCGCTAATAAGATGCAATTGATTTTGAATTATTCAGAATTGTTATCCTAATCAAAAATCCAAATTAAAAGGGGCATGCCCCTCACTGTCCCGGTAACACACAGAAATCTCTCAAAGCTTTGAGTGAGGATAACTGATGTACTGTATACGTTTGAATTCAAGCCATTTGTGAGTGACAATTCACTAATTTAACCCTTTAGCAGTGTTTTATGTGACATGATGGTGTATTATTGACAAACTGTTATTTATGGACGCATTTATGTTCTGGTAAGAAGACAGTTCAACATTTTGCCTCACTATGGAATGCATCTATAGTTAATCAATACTTTGATAACCAAAATAAGATTCATTTAGTGCTAAACCTGTCTTATGTGTTTGTAAAGTATGTAGTTTTTTCCATACATTTCTAATGCCGGTGGGTCACGGGTATAGTGTGTGCTAGTAAAAACTATTTTTGATACATTTCTGAAAACAACATGTAATATTTTTAAGTTAGAACACCCAGTAAATGACCTAGACACATAATCGAAGTAACGTAAGAGAAAACAGCCAAGCGTCAAGCATTGTGTTGATTATAATGGATTTTATTGGAAAAACAGATTGCATAAAGTAAATAAAATGTGAACAAAAACATATTTACATCTAAAAAGACAGGAAGACGGTTCTCACAGAAAATAAACTGGTACTTAGTGTTGAAATATACTTAAGCTAGATGGAACTTTACAAGCTGACAGATAGAACTACTTCATGGGATCTTACCCACATCTGTAACACCCTCCTTTGGCATCTAATACATTCATTGAAAGCGACTTTCAGCACTTTGAGTTGAACTATAAAAAACATGTGAAGTGTTTGTTACTACAAAGGAATAGACATACCAGAACATGTGAACTGCCGTAAGCTCATAAATGGCCCCAGCCCTCATTGACCCTCACTGAAAGACCTTTTCTCAAAAGTCACCAGGACTTTTAAAGACGAGTCTCCAGGACTTTTAAAGACGAGTCCAGTCAATGGGCGTCTTGCCAGATTTCTTCAGCAGCTCATTGGTTTTGGAGAAGTGCTTGCAGCCAAAATAGCCCCTGTGTGCCGACAGTGGAGAAGGATGCACAGCCTGCAGGACATGGTGCCGTTTCTGTAGTTTCACCATTTCCCAGAATCAGAGTAGACACACACAAATAAGCAGCATTAAAATAATACATTGGAGGCACCAGACAGAAACAAAAAACTGGATGTCTGTACAGCAAAGACAGACATCAGACTATGTCTACATGCATACTCCTACCTTATTAATGGAAGCGCCCTTCTTCTGAGCATAGGCTCCCCATAGCATGAAAACTAGTCCATCCAGGTTAGTGCTGAGCCACTGGATGACAGCATCGGTGAAAGTCTCCCAGCCCCGGTCCTTGTGAGAGTTAGCCTGGTGCGCTCTAACTGTTAGGACAGCATTGAGCAAGAGCACGCCTGCGGAAGGAAAGGAGACTTCAGGTCAGATAGTCTTTGGATCGACTATTGAACAGAGAAATCAGCTTAAACTGCAGTGGTTAAAATGATGAATATCTGATGGAGATGATGATGATTGATCCCTGTTTGAGAAACTGTCGGTGCAGGACCACAATCAAGGCAAGAATTATTTCTCTATTCAGCACCAAGCAGTATGAACTCTTACCTTGTTCGGCCCAGCCTGTCAGGTCTCCATGCTTTGGGTGCTGGAAGCCCTCTATATCAGTGCAGAGCTCCTTATACATATTCTCCAGGCTGCAGACATACAGACATAACAGCAGAACACACTTAAGGGATCAACAATATTACTTTGTCACAATGCGTCACAATTTTTCTATGGAATAAATACATTTTTGTTGTTAGTACATCAGTAAATCTTGGTTAGAAAGAGACAGATAAGACCATCCCAACACATCCCAAACCAAAAGGTGAGCTACTTAATGGCTGGTGAACACATGAATTTGTGCAAATCCAGTGTAATGATTCAACACTTGTCATCCTTCCTCCAAAACAAGCTACTTACTTCTATGACAATCTTCTCATACACAATATCAAAGAAATACTTAAAAAGGTTGAGTATGAGACTCTTCTGGAGCACTTTTTAAAATATTGCTTAAAATGACTTGGAAGGTGACATGTCATTTTCAAGTATGGCACAGCATGTAGCATTTGGAACCTGAAGCTCCGTTATCTAGCAATCTAGCTGGTAAAGTTATCATACACCAAGCAAAAATGCACATTTGACAGTTGATCGTGCTATAACCATTAGAAAGCAGCAACTAGCTAGCACAGCACTCCACTTCCCATACTTCCTTGCACTAATGGCGGCGGGCTCGCACATGCTCCATATGCGTGAATGGTCATGTGATATGTTAGAGAAAGGTCATTACAGATATAGAAACGCTAGGTATGGATGCTAATTGTTTTAATTCAGATACAGTAATGGAGACTTGTGTGGATGTGGCAGGAGTGCCAACCTGGGTGGAGGAGGGACTGGCCTCTGCACACTAAAACACAGTCCATGAGCTTGACCTGGTCCATGGTATGGATCCTGCCCTAAGACCACAACCTTCACCTGTACAAAATACAGACACAAACATTTACAAACATGCAGCATAGCAGTCAGACAGCCGCAGCTCTCATGCTGCTCAACTGCGCCCCTTGTGTATGCATGTGACGCTCTCCCTCACAGCACTAGTACAAACTTTTAAACATGACAGAATCAGTTGATCAACATCAGGAGGCTACTTGTTAAGTGTTCCAAATGGAATCTCTCCCAAAAGATGAAAGCTCCACCAACTTATTTGACCATCACAAGCAGCTGTAGGAGGACAGAGAGTGCAAAACTCCAAAAAATGTGGAGCTGCAACTTCAGCTTCCAAGACCTTTGCAGCCTTTGACCTCTGTCATGATGAAACATATTTAACATAACTTTACAACTTTGAGAATTCTTACAACAGTGGAGCTAAACCATTTAAAGTTGAAGCTAACTTAGATTGTACTGCACATATGTGGATGAAATTTCCTGACAATGTGGGTATCAGGTGTGTGCTTAGTTTAGACATTGTCTGTAATGAATGAAGAACTTAACACCAAATTAGCCGGGTAAAATTCTGGCAGCTAAAGGGAATTTTATACTATTTCAGACAGAGATAATGTATGTTTCCAATTTAGAAAGCAATGTTCCCATAGCCTGACATAGCCCGACCATAATACTGCTGTTCATCCGTATTCATGGTCTGGAGGTTCTTTAACCTGACGCGATTATACTGCGGAGGGGAGGGCATTCACTTCTGGTTTGAAACGATTGGACAGCTCGTCTAATCAGCTTCGCTTATTGGCCGGTAGACTCTCTACCGATGTAAACACGCCCCAGAGGACCGTTCCCAGACCATGGATACGGATGAACATTCGTATTATGGGCGGGCTATGTCAGGCTAATGTTCCCATACCGCCACTCACATTAAATGTATCCACTGTCCAGGTATGCACGACTACTGTACATTAGAAATGTCATGAAACATTCAGTACATACACAGACACACAGTGACACAATGACACACAGATGTGTGTGTGTGTGTGTGTGTGTGTGTAGAAAATATGAATCAGAATGGGCGCTCACATCTTTAATGTCACACATCTGGGTCCATGTGAACACCTGGTGTGGGGGAGGGTAGACTGTGTGTTTTTTCCTCTCATCTGCTACAAATGACATCAGCTGTGAAAGAGAGAGAGAACTTGCTTTGATAAAGAATAAAAAATTCAGAGCTTGCAAATACATCACAGACACAGCCATGCAAGAAGGTCACTCCATGCAAATGATGTAGTACATCGGCTCTTACCTCTTTGAAATAGGACTTGGTAAATTCTTTGTTCAAAGCACTTTGCCAACTCTCTCCAACGCCATCGGGGGCAGTGTGGGACGCCAATCTCTCCAACGCGGCTTTCTTGTTGCGCGCAATACGCTCCAACTGCTCTGGGCTCAGCGAGGATGAAGAGCCAGTGTCTGTCTTCTCCGTCTTTTGTTTCTTCACCTGTATAATTTTTGTATATTTAGTTAGTGTTCTGTTTTGTAGAACTACTGCCTGTCCGACCGGACACAAGAACGCTTTCTCAGCAATTAGGAATCTTGTGGCGATCATGACTTGACTGCAAAGTAGGCTAGCCTACACTGCAGTCCGACGCTTGCGGATTCGACCAGGTTGGGCGATATTTATGGCAAGGTAACTCAAAGAGCAATTTCAGACGACACAACGTTCTCTTTAACACTGAAAGTCAATCTGCACATGCAAGAATGACTAAACGATGTGGAACGATAAACGATCAGGAACTACAAGTGACCCGGAAACACACTACAAATGGAAAAGTAAACTTGCAGATGTGCACGCCAATCTGTGCGCGGTCTGGCGTCGGGAATATAAATCCATTCTAAGCAATTTCTCTACGTCCATCTCTATTTTGGAATAACATTGACTTGCCGCTAAGATCCGTGCACTCTAGGAAATTATTGGAAATCCTTACAAAACAGACTGAAACGTGGTTAAAAAAAACGTAAACAGAATGCTGCAGTCATTAGTTTCCCTAATGCGGTCAATTCTTAATTAGTCCATGCCTGGACAAGTTATTAAATCAACAAGGCCAACCTGCTCTGCCGATTGCCGTGTTTCGTTACCCGAGGTATGGCGTTTTTCACCTCTCTCCTTCTCTGTTCTGTCTATTATTTTTTTCAGACCTTGCATTTATTTGTTACTTGCATGAAGGCACATAGGCAGATAGTATAGGCGACTGCAATGATTCTACGATTGCGCCCCATGCGTTCGTTGACAGATCGACCGACTTCACAGTCTTCCAAGCTCGCCAGACTCAGCGTCACAGCGTAAAGTTATAGTAACATGTTACAAATTGTGTTCTAAAACATGTTACACTGTTACAGTATGTTTACATGATACTGATGTCAGAGATTACACGTGGGGTGAGAGGTGCTTCCGGGTTTCAAAGGAAGAAGAGTTTGAAAATGTTCCGCTAGCTAACGTTAAGTTAGTCTGCACTGCATGCATGAGATGAATGAAAAAGATTGGCAACTTCATAAGCACTTTAACGTTACTGGTCATTCATTTTATGGCCTGCATGTTTTAAACAAGGTAAGATGCCACTTGTCACGGTCGCTAATTTATGTTAAATGAAATGAGTGAACAAGTAAACGAGTGTGGTGCACTGTAACTCACTCATAAACTCACATTACTCCTCGCGTTTTCATCCTTGTGGTCCTCAATACTCCTCTTTTTGTCGACTGGACAGAAAAAGTTTTTTATGCTCTTTTGCCCGATCATTGTGCTAAATTGCAGCGTTTAACCTGGACAGACTGTGGACGTACCCTGTGCCAACTCTGTATCCCTGATAGTCTCCCGCCAAATTGACGTGACGCAAAATTTGCATAATTTCAGCGCTGTCGCGCGTGCTACTGGCCAGCTCTCACCAGAAGGAGTAACATTCACAGCAGATGATAAAAAAAGATCTAAAAAGTAGAGGTAGCAATGCAGTGTATTAATATGACGAGATGCAATTTCCTCATTGTAATAATGAGGAAAGTAGTTTAACTAAATTGAGAGTTGAAGAACCTGATACAGAATAGAACTAGTTTCCCCAATTTAATATACAGTACTTTGATAACAGGAAACACAACACAAAAAAATATGTGGTTGTTCCATCTGTCCTCCATCATCATCATCATCATCATCATCATCAATTTGCATAATCATTAAATTCACTGTCTACGTTAAGATTAAATTGAGCATGGTTTTAGGCGTTTGAGATATATCTTGTATTTAAAAATCTTTTTCAATGCTCAGTAGCCTATACAAAATGACTTTTTCACTGAAGTGTTCAGTCCTGTAGGCCTGACGTTAACTAATAGCTGCAACTTTCCATGTATGTTTGCCGTAGTCTGGCCCTGTAATCCATGCCACTGGTTCTGTGATGTGCAGGCGCTGGGATGGACAGGTTTGTGAAACAAAGCCGGAAGAGGCATGAGGGAGCACTCGATGAGGCTTGCCACAGTAAGAAGAGCAGAGATGTGCCTGAAGAGGAGCAGAGTGAGGATTACGGAGAGGAGGAAGAGTGCAGTTTGCCTGAGGAGTTCTCACATCCTGTACCTTGGCAGAAAATAGAAGCAGAGGGTCTGGACTGTGACTATTGCCAGCTGTTCGAGACAGAGGAGGCAAATGAGCTTTTTAATGCGTTGGAGAAGGAGGTGGAGTACTTCACAGGTGAGCTGTAACCAATAAAGGAAGAAATCACATCACATGAGAGAGAGAGAGAGAGATCACCAATGTATTGATTGTCCATCGTCGTTAGTCATGACATGTAATTGACCCCTTGTTTGTTGTTTGTGTTTCGTAACCTCCACACAGGTGACCAGGCCAAAGTGCAGGTGTTTGGGAAGACGTACAGTGTTCCACGGAAGCAGGCGACCTATGGCGATGAAGGGCTCATGTACTCCTTCTCTGGGGTGCACCTGCTTGCTAGACCCTGGACCCCAACACTGGAGAATATACGGGACGCAGTCACCAAGGCAACTGGGCAAAGGTTCAATTTTGTGTTAATTAACAGGTGAGGACATCCAGCACAACCTCATACCCTGTGCTTTATGTAACTTAAAAGGATCAGCTGGAGTGAATCAACCAGGTAGCTCTGTTTGACGTTTCCGAGTGGTGTAGGTAGGTCAGAGAACCATATTGTAGCCTACACCAACAGTGGAACAGCAGCTAATGCTCACTGATGAGGGAGAGGAAGCTTTGTTTTCCTGTGCCCTCATCACTTAGGTCCTTTATGTTCCAATGCTCTCAGGGTAAAAAGTGTCATCACCTGGTTGATATTCGGCTTGTTCAGGTTGTCTGCCTGGCAGATTGGCTAACTGGCCAGGACTTTTTTCATTGGGCAAAAGTCCATCATAACCAGACATCACGCTTGCCAAATAAAAAGGCTCAATATCCCCAAGATTGCATTGTTTTAAGCCACCCAGCCAGCCTACCCACTGATGGAGTGCATGCACAGCAAAATCTTGATTGGACCTTGATTAGTTGCAACAAGGTGATGTCACTTTTTACAACAATGGCAGCTTAAGAGTGAAAGGATTATGTGAACCTTTAGAAAAGCATAAAACCTTCATGTAGCAGTCACCAAAGTCATAATTTACGTTCTTGTAGCCCAACACTTGTTTGACCGCTGTAATGATTCATTATTTGTTTGAACTTTTAATGAATCAATCATTCATTGCTTTGCCCAGGGGCAGTATCGTAGCATACGTATGAGGTATATCTGAGTCACTATTATTGCTAGTTGAAAACTTCCAGGGGCTTCAGGCTTGAAATTGAAGGGTTGCTAGTTCAATCCCTGACCAGTAGAACGAAGCTGAAGTGTCCTTGAGCAAAACACAACCCCACCCTGCTGTTGTAGGACTTTACTATAGATGGGCCTACACTTTACAGTGCATTTAAATCTTAATAAATATTTTTTTTTGTATAATGATTATGCTTCGAATACTATATATTTTTTAATGTAATAAAACTGTAATTCAGTACCATGCTTTATGAGATCCCTTCTCGTAGGTACAAAGACGGCCTTGACCACATGGGGGAGCACCGTGACGATGAGCGAGAACTTGACCCGTTGTGTCCTATTGCATCTGTGTCTCTGGGAGCTGCACGCGATTTTGTGTTCCGCCACCGGAACAGTCGTGGCGGTGCTGGGAAAGGTGGACCACCACCTGTGAAAATGGAGTTAGCCCACGGAAGCCTGTTGCTCATGAACGCCCCAACCAACACACACTGGTACCACAGCTTGCCTGTGCGCAAGAAGTGCCTGGTGCCACGCATCAACCTCACCTTCAGGCGCATTATCAAGCAGTCAGTGAGCACAAAACTGAAGGCAAGGAAGTGACTGATTTATGGGCCAACATGAGAACAGATCCCTCATGCATTTACTCCCTTTGACTATACTACAGGGCTGAGTCCCAAAGTCTGCCAGCCTGACCACTGAGGGACTTAACTGACATGTACCAACTTTGTGGTTGTAGGGTTCAGGCATTGAGACCAGAGGGTTTGATCTCAGCCTGCACACATGGCTCTGTCATACAGTACAGTATGTGGGAATGGGAAAAACAAACTGTCCTAAATATTGTTGCACTGTACTTGTTTGTGTTATATTGTAAATAAATGTCTATGGCACTCAAATAAAGTCAACTAAGGTCACTTTGTACAACTAGAAATCCAGACCTCCGCCCAAGGTAATATGGATATGGACGCATCTTAGATTTCTGCCGTTTACAGTTCTCCCTTGGGCAAAAACACACCTCTGATCAAATCAGTCAGTAACTTTTGCTGTGAAGTTGCTCACAGACAGACAAACGGATTGATGGACAAACATATTCAGGTGAAAACATAACATCCTTGGCGGAGGTAATAATGATAAAAAACCACATCACATTTACAAGGAAAAGTACTTTTATTTGTGTTTTTTTATTATTTTTTATAAAACCATTAAGTACATATGGAATAAATAAGTGAAACGCAACCATAACCTCTGTACAATACTACTAATGCAGAGTGAAAAACAATAAACCAGAAAAACTAAACAAATATGGTCCCAGGACTAACATTCTATCATTTCCTCAGGTTCAGAGACCGAACTTACACAAGGCAATAGTTTGGCTGGACTCTAAAATGAGAGTAACAACAAAAAAAAGAACTTGTGGTATAAATATTTACATACCTTTAGCGAGCAGACGTGACTGACAAAAGAGTTTTTGTATGGAAACTTTTAGTGTCTGAAGTACCAGCACTGCTGGACCTATTTCTGAGGCATTGCATATTGCCCCATCCCCTCTCCAATCACACACAAGCTGTCTGAACAGGCCTAATCTATACAGTGTCATTTTATTGGGTTACATACATTGTCTCTTCCACTGGATCCGTGGGACCACTAGGCAAATGGGAATACATCGCTACTCTCACAATCTGCCATGCCAGTACACCCTTACACCTTTGCTAAGATGCTATGCTAACAATCAGCTTTCACTGCCCCAACAAGCTACTTTTTTTCTGTCGTGACATCTTTTAGCAAGCACATGACACTTATGATATCCTTATGATCATCTTCGGTCAGCAGTATTACCTCTTACACGCACTAGAGGTTGTACTGGTTACTATCCGCTAACAGGTCTAGAGAATGGCCTATTGGCGCTCCAGAGCCTGAGTACTCTCACGTCACTAGGCCCAAAGGATGAGCGATTTATAAAAAGTGTGGCGGCATGGGGACACTTGTACTGTAGTGTCATTGGTTACGCCAACAAGTTTGCTGGGCTGCTGAAAATGGTGAGCTGCATGTCACAGTACTGCAGTATCTACACAGGTGTAGACCTCTGCTTTCCCATACCTGCCAAAAGTGGAGGCTATGGGGACATGATACCGTGTGCATATGTGTGTGACAAAAGAGGTGATACAAAAGTGGGCATCAGGGGGCAACAAAGAGAGAGGGCACTTGAGAACTTTTTTTTTAAAAAAGATGAACCAACATTTCAAAAATAAAAAGAAAGAAATCAAAGTTAAAACACACATCACATCTGCTTTGTTGTGACTCAGGCTGGTCACCTAGTGCATCCCAGCACCTGTGTGGCTATCAGCACAGTCTTCAAACATGCCTTTGGCTGGACACTCCCATGACGGTGGGAAGGAGGCAGAAGTGACAGACATGAAGTGTGTGTGTGTGTGTGTGTGTGTGTGTGTGTGTGTGTGTGTGTGTGTGTACTACAGCAGCAGGACAAAGATATGCAGGGCCAGATGAGAACAGTGTGTGGACCCTCCTGAGTGTGAGGGGAAACAATTGAAGGAGACCTGGGGAGGGTGACGGGTATCTACGGCCACGGTGCACTCGCACGTGGGAGTGTGTGTGTGTGTGTGTGTGTGTGTGTGTTTATGTAACATCAGCAGCGGGTCTCACAGTTTTCTTTTCTTTCTAACAAAAACCAAAGAATAGCTGAAACTACAGGTGCCTGAGGCTTGACCGAGAGAGAGTGAGAAAGAGAGAGAGAGAGAGGGAGAGAGAGGGAGGAAGAGCTGGGGGTGAAGGCCAGAGGGATCAATAGATCAGAGAGTGGAGAGACGGAGGACTCTGTGACAGTGGACAGTTAGCTCTCCTCTCGACTCCCAGAACCAGACGACTCCAGCTTTCCCTTCTTACTGGGTGGAGCCCCCTCTTCTGATTCCTAGGAAAAAGAATTTGACAATGAGGGAGAGAAGAACTACATACAAAATCACTCGCCATTTCATGTTGATACATACACATAGCCTGCTATATCTACACAAGATTGCTCAAAGCTTTGCATGTGTGCTTTTATAATACCTGGGGAGTTTTAGAAGCATCTGTGACTGTTTCCTGTTCTCCTGAACTCTTGCCCTCCTTCTTGGGAAATTCTAAGGAGGAAAAAAAAGGAATTTAAACATTTACTGAAACTTCTGCACATCAGTGACACCTTGTGGCAAATACAACATTTATCAAGAACAAAGACACTATGTTAGTAAACTGATTTGATACTAATTAGGCATGACCTAAAACTGATTCTACCACAAAGTCTGGAGTGGCAGAGTTCTTGTTTTAAACCATCTTATTCATACATTACATTATCAATACATCATTTAAAGTGTTTAGAGTTTGTGCCCATGGAATAACACGCTAAAAAGGGATACAGGTGAGTTTACAGCGTGCATGTTTGTCCACAGTGATACATTTTTGATGTAGAAATGCAGTTTTGTTATATTGGCCCTCCAACATCCACACAACTCCACTGATTTTGAATTCAAGAAGGATTTGTTTGAAACATGTGGATGACCATAAATACTTCACAACGCTGAGTCTGACTTATTCACATACTGTAGGTTTGTATTCTCCCAGGTGCTTAAGTCCAAAAAAGTGCTTAGTGCTGTCTGAAACGCATGGAACTAAGGACTTTCTTTGACTTAAGCACCTGGGAGAATACCAGCCATAGAAGGCAACTTTAAGGCCCAGTCCCATTACTATCACTTCACTATCACTTCCCCTCGATTTTGGCCCTAACACTCGGTTTGCGTGTTCATGTGTAAGTGTAGGGTGTCCCAATACTTTCGGGACCGAGGGATAGTGGCTTTCAGCCCTTCAAATCGCCCCTTCAAACGGAGGGAGGTCGGGTGCAGACTTCGAACGAAGTGAAGTTGAAGTGAAGATGAAATTACCCACGATTCTTTGCGAACTGCGTGTCGGTACCCGATCTGTGTCTGACTGCCCGAGCTGTGTCCCGTTCTCTCAGCTCTGGATAAGAACTTCAAAAATATAGCTACTATTGCAATTAAGCATGTATATATATTTTTAAATGTTGGGATATCTTAGTTTGATGTAAATTCAGTTGAATTCCGCACTGGTGTGTTAAAACATGACTATTAGAAAGAACGATATTTTTCAAAGTGCGCAAATCTTTCACCAGAATTACCAGAGCCTCTCATGTGGGTGATGATAATTGTCGATAACGGCTTTTGAACAGTTTACCCCGGTTAAGAGCCTTATATCCGTTCAGTGTTAACGATAGACGCATGAAACAGGTGAAGACGTTTTTATGCGAAGTGCTGTCCCATTTATTAGGGGAAGATCACACTTCTCACTACACAATCAAGGGGTGTCTCATCTTGGAGGGAACTCGAAAACGAGTGCTAGTGTTAGGGAATAGAAATGGGATTGGGCCTTAGAAATGACAAGTCTAACATTACTACTAATTCTACCAACATAGGCATCAAATTAGAAGTCTTGTTTATCCACAGCTGACAAATCACGAGTGTAGTTTCATCTATGTTCACAGCTATTTAACAGTTATTCCAGTTATTTAATGGCAATCTGCTTCTACAATGCTAAAACCGCTTAAATATGTGAAAGCTAATTACCTGTTATTTCAGCATTTTGACCAGTGTTGACGGGCATGTACACTCAAGTTTAGGCTATAGAATCCTCCACAGATTAGGATTCAATGTTATATATGTTTTTTTTTTCCACAGACAAGGATTCAATGTTATAAATGTTTTCCCCCCTGTTTTGTTTATGTATCAAAACATATAGTAAGTGTAGACATACTGAGTGTGTGTGTGTGTGTATGTATGTGTGTGTGTGTGTGCGTGCACGCGTGTGTGTTTAAACCAACGCACCACTCTTGCCATTAGCCACTGGGGTCTCCTTTGGTGGTGATGGACTCTGTTCACTCTTGCCCTCTGTGCTGTCACTCTGAGATGTGGCTACAGCCTCAGGGGCGGGACTCGTAGTGTTACTGGTCTCCTGCTTCAGCGGAGAGGAATCTGCGATGGAGCTCTGATTACTATTGTCATCTGTCAGAAAGAAAGAGCATAAACGTGTAAACCAAGGGGTGAGAAAGAAGGAAAATGAAAGTAAACAAAGCAGAGAAACCACTTGATGAATTTCAGTTAAGTTTGATGGAGTTTTGTGAGCAAGTCTGAGGTTCAGGCCACTGACCATGCATGTCCATCATCCCAGGGGAGGAACTGTTCTCTGGAGTGGTGAGCTCAGAGCCGTACTTGTCATCCTTGCCCTTCTTTTTGTTTTTGTTCTTCTGTCAAGACATGTCAAACAGGAACTTAAGTCAGGCAACTCTTACAGTTTCTATTATTAAATTTGGGCACAAATGAGCATCAGGTCTGGACACACTAGGCTGGGTAAACTTACATCATCAGATTTGGGCTCTGTTACTGGGACCCACTTGTAGATTCGTAGAGAAGTGTCACCCACAGTCACCCACTTCTTCTCCCTGAGGAAATACAAGCAACTTTACTCAAATACAGTCACAATAGGTGACCTACTAGTAGATACTACATGATATTGCATTATTGACTTCTTAATAGAAGCTTAGGCTATCTAAACCAACATATATAGTGTATTGAACCAAAGATCACACAAAAGACACCAGAGGTAGCACCTCCCATTTGCTTCTTGACAGACTTCCAAACAATGTTTTGCTAATTACACTCATCTTTCCATTGTTTGCAGAGCCTACAGTGACCAGAAAATGGAGATGATATTGCTGAATGCTAGCTAGGCCTAGACTTCTTGTACCCAATAGCCTACCCTACAACACAGCACAATGGCAACTAGCCTAGACCTAATGTCATAAAAAGTCTTTGAGGATTATTTGAATGCAAGTT
This sequence comes from Sardinella longiceps, assembly GCA_027497455.2. NCBI lineage: Eukaryota > Metazoa > Chordata > Actinopteri > Clupeiformes > Clupeidae > Sardinella > Sardinella longiceps. Next base: position 38,764,818 of record JAODXP020000019.1, on the reverse strand, counting down.
ATATAGAGCACAGCTGAGCAGTCAACACACTGTTTCACTGCAGATGGAACAGGGGAAAGTTGGTCCACAAAGGCTTTTTTCAGGGAGCGTTGGGATTTCTCACTGCTGCAGATAAATGGCTAGTAACAAAGCCCGGGGCATTAACTCCAGAGAACGGCGTGCTGCCCAGGACAATGAGCCCCCCGCAGACACTCCGCTCATCAACACCATTTCCAAATACCCTTGCCACTGCGAAGAGCCGGGCTGTGCGTTTTCTGGCTTCCATGGAGAGCTCGACAGACCTCACTTCAACTTCAAGGTTTTGCATTGCAATAAGACTACAGATTGAATAGATCAGCAATAAAACCTGCTTCCACTGACCTCTGTGACTGGCACAGTTAGTGTAGGTTACATTTACAAAACGACAGAAGTTCATGGCCTAACGTTATTACGGTATTCTTTGTTTTGACAGAAAAATAAATGTAGCCTAGAAATGAAGGGCAAACCTCAGATCTTTAATTTAATTAATAAATTGGTATTTACAGAATTTTATTTTTTATTTTTAGTCTTACGTTATGTCAACTATCAGAAGCATAACTGATTTCCAAAACATACAGAACATGCATAGACTTTATCGACATAACTTTCTATCCTGCTAGAATATAACGACCCAATTCTAAAATAGCCTAATAAACTGTAAGTTAACACAAAACCATTTGATTAATCATCTAACACAAAAGTCACCCATAATCCAATCTTGCAAGTTTCCAAATAATCTTTCTCGTTTTTTTTCCTCGTTAAACGCAGTTGCGTGTGAAACTTGCGTGCAATGTCTCCCAGCCCCCAACGCACGCCTATTTCTGTCCTGCTGGAAGAACCACTCCAAGCGCTACATTTAAAACCCCGGGAACGTATAAAAGTATTCTCACTCTACAGCGCCTTCGTCGTGCCGCAAGTCACTCACTAAGTGTAGATAACTAATGCCGATTGTAACGTCCCCGACTCACTGAACATTCCTAGCACACAAAGCGCTCTCTAGCCGGCATTACAGGCTCAAACAGCAACGGCTTCATGTGACTGCAACGAAATGGCTTCTAGGTTCAACCCACATTAAATTTTAATGGAAGAAAACTGTCTAATATAGTAAGTAATACTCGGTTAAAAACGCCGGCACGGCCACTTACAGGCGCGCTTCTACGGTACACCTGAGCCGAAGGAAGATTCCGACCAAAAATCGAACTCAATAAAAGCCCCTTCTTTGGTTTCATTACATTGTTTCTACTCGTTGTCTCTCCTCCCCCACAGTCTTTCTGTCCTTGGATAACGTGTAATGCCTTTTTTGCTCTTACCATTTTCGTACTTTCTCAATAGCGGCCATAACCCGCTTGATGTCATCTTTTGCCCTGCTCCGGGTCTCCGCACGGACCGACCTGCCCGACATTACTGCTGTTGGTAAAATATCTTTTTAGCTCGCCGGCTGTTTAGACACAATGCGAATGCTCAGCAGAGGATTGCAAGAGCGGTTATGCGCCTGCGCAGATTGTACACACATAGAGCAGTGTGCCCCCAGGACTAGCGAGCAGACAGCACAGTGTGTTCATGCGGAGGCACAGAGAATTTATCCGGTCCTTGGTGTTCATAAGTGAATATCGTAGGGCCAAATCAAATGCACAATCGTCGGTTTTAGTCCTCATGAATTAACGTTAGCCTACAACCTTTTCTTTCTTTCCTTCCTTCTTTCTTTCTTTCTTTCTTTCTTTCTTTCTTTCTTTCTTTCTAATAAAAATAAGATTTCAATAGTCAAAATGAATTTTCCATTTTATTTTAAAAACAATACTGTAAACTAAAAAATATTGAGTCATATTCTGTTAAATGACTCATTCAAGAATTACACTTCACTTTTAAATCATGCATATCAGTAAAGAGCTTTTTAACAAAGAAGGGAGTTACAAACCGAGCAGACACCCTGATGTTAGCACACTTGGAGCTGCTATTTGCTCCACACCTCCAAAATGTTCAGTTCAGTCAAACGGACAAAATGCAAATCCAAGGGCATCACGGAATGTTTCCTAATTTTAAAGTGACTATTTTTCCTTCTCCCACACTGTTTAGGTGTGCCATGTGGTTTACTCTATTCATATATATCAAATTGTAATGCAACAGGGAATGTGTGCTGATCCTATGAGTCACTCTGTGTAAAATGCTGTTGTAACACTAGAGACCCTCTGACTGTACTTCATCAGTGTCTTTTGAAGGCAGGAGTGAGGAGCTGTGGGAGGAGGAAATTGAGGCCTCTAGGTTGCTAAGAGGAAACCCCAGGATGCCTTTAACAAATGTTTCCAAGGTGATCTCTGGGGGGATCTTAGTCTCCAGGAGGGTCTCTGTGTCTGAGAGAGAGAGAGAGAGAGAGAGAGAGAGAGAGAGAGAGAGAGAGAGAGAGAGAGAGAGAGAATGTGATTCTGCAACACATGAAGGTAATCTGAAACAGTTAACAGGCTCTGTAAAATTCAAATCAAAGTTTTTAATGTGTCCATTTGTCTATTCAGTTCGTCATCATGATTAACTTTATCTTCTATCGGGTTGCAAAGCCATAGAGAGGGGTTAGGTATTGCCTGCAACTTTGTCATGCCATACGCATCACAATAAAGAGATAATGGGACTTTGTATCGTATCATCATATTTGCTACATCTGTAGTAGTGCAAGTCACTGATCTTATGAGCCAGTTGCAAAGTTCCTTGATTATTATACCAAAATGAGAGTATAGCTCCATGTCACTGGATATCAGTAAACTTCATTGTGCTGTCTATCTTAGTCGGGACTTTGAAGCAGATTTTTTTGCTATTTGGTTTGTTCTGAACAGAAACAGTATTTGAACTTTTCTGGTTTTGGTTCCCACCAGAGGCATGGGTCCCACTCTAAAATTGACGTTCCCGAACCAGTTAGAACAAAATAATTATGTCTCTGAATCGCGTTAATAACGTTCCTGGTCAGCCGTCAGACATAAAAATGATTAGTAGTAGTCTCAATAGTCCTTTAGTCTCTATCCTACAGCAAGCATAATACAACACTACTCATTTTCATGGTCAAACAACAAAGCTGTAATATTGATAATGATTGATAAAAAATTTAGCTCTAATGAAATCACTGAGACTTGGAGACTGCATAGGCGTTTTGACTGCCTGCTAGTGGATTTGGTCAGCTTCAGTTAGTCTGCTCTCTCCGTACATTCATTAAATGACAAGAGGTGACCCTCGTCATTAATCTCAGGAGCGAAAAAAGAACCAGTATTAACCGTTTACCATTATTTAAAATAATCATTTCTTTTCCAGAGCATAAAAAATCATGAAGTTTTGGTTTTGGTTTTCGTTCCATGAACCGGTTCAAGGCCTTGATCTTATATTAGTACACTTCAGAACTCCAGAGGACTCAAATTTTAAATGGAGATGGATGTTCAATTTCAGGGAGGCTTTTAAGTCAAAGAAGACTTATGAAGAAAATTAAGAAAATTATGGCCTACATTCTGAATGTCCAACATTTTTTAATCGTTTTAGTCGTTAGACAGCACTACAGTAATTTCCCGCATATAAGCCGCATTGTGTATAAGCCTCAGGACAGCGTTTTATGCAAGTTAAAAAAAACAACAACATATTAACACCATATTAACTGCCCCCCTGTTTTAACCTCATAGCGGAAGAAATTTAGCTAAATCAATGTATAAGCCACGGCTAATAGTCGGGAAATTACGGCAATTATTTACCTTCCTATTGTTGTCTTATACTGTACAGTAAGTACTGTATTGATGTTCTGCAAGTAATCATGACCATGTGGTGTATAGTGCTGGATGGCAAAGAAGCCTTTGGAAAGATGATTTTTCAATAACAGCGGCTGCCAAACTCAGTAGATGAAGGGAGAAGTTTGACATACAGACATTTTTGCCCACTCACTGTTCTCATCTTTTCCAACTTGATACGCGGCTAATAAAAAAATAGATAATTTTGCTAACCTGGAGCTCACTGTACTTATGCTACCCCCGCCGTGGCCTCCCAGAGCACGGGATGGTCCAACTCAGTTACGTCTCTGCATAAGCTCTCACCTTGCAAACGCGTATTCCCTGCTTCCGACTTCCCTCCTTCTGGGCTTACCCCCAGTAGTGTGCTGAAACATTCCACCAGCTCCTCCTCTGTCATGTGTTCCCCTGCACAAACACATGTGTATGTGTTTGTTTACACATACACATCCGGCATACACATTCACACATACACATACCACATTCACAACAGTATTTAGTTTCCAGATGGGCATACACTCTGGCACACCTGCAATGATTTCCCTCATACACAGTCTACACAACGTGCCTGCCTGTGAACACACACCTCTCTGTGGGGCACAGGAATGTCATAATGGCACAACCAGAAACTCATCTGCACATTTTCAAACACCCTTTACAAGAACACACACACACACACACACACACACACACACACACACAGACACAGACACTCACACATACTTTTGAGCTTCGATTCACATAGAAGACCTTTAAATGGCACACACTACTGTATGTACACACACACACACACACACACACCTCTGGCTTGCAGCAGTTCTATGAGGCGGTCTCG
>JAODXP020000019.1:38732716-38755216 GCA_027497455.2 Sardinella longiceps | reverse complement strand
GGCTGCACACCAACCCTCTCTGCTCGTAGTTCCACACCTTCAGGATGCCGCTGTTGCTGCCAAGGGCAACCACAGGTTGCCGTGGGTGACAAGCCACCGCCTGCAGCGAATCAGCATGCTCCTTTAGAAGCGTCTGCACCACTCCCCCCTGAGAGGTCACATGTACGACTACAGCCGTCTCCGTGGAGATGACCAGGTTCCTACAGGTGGACAGAAGGGACATAAAGACTTGGTGCTACTCAGATCAGTGACTGACTTTCTTCTCATGCAAGAGGTTACACCTCCAATCCAAATGCATCAGGTATAAAGAGTATCTCCAAAAAGATCTGGTCTTTTTAAAACAGATCTCAGTACATTAAGTACAGTACAGTACAGTAAAACTCAGAACATCATTACACAAATACTAACTACACTGGTTCTTACTCTATAACGAAGGGACAGGCGGGGAGAGTGCAGTCACGTGGGTGTCCTGCAGGCCCACTGGGCAGTTTGGTCCCAAAGGAGAGAGAGCTGATGGAGTCCAGGTTAAAGTCATTGTAGTAGCTGATCAGCTTCAGACTGCTGTCATAGAACTTCACATGACCCCTGCTGTCACCTGTAACTATATAGCTGCAGAGCACACACACACACACACACACACACACACACACACACACACACACACACACACACACACAAACAAACACACACACACACCACAAATAATGGTATCAATAAACCATCCATCCAGACAAACCTCCATGAATAAAAACAGATTAGAATTAGGGATTAAAATATAGACAGTATATCTTAGATTATGTATCAGTGTCAATATAAAAGGTGCCTCATGGAATAGTAAACTGATAGAAAAAGAACATGTTCATACTGTATATGGGAGTCTACCATTGTGTGGTCTTTCTGAGTACACCATTAATTTATCTTTGACCATGATCAACTTTTGTGAGGATCTTATTACCTCCGCCGAGGAGGTTATGTTTTTGGTCGCGTTGGTTTGTCTGTTTGTCAGCAGGATAAGTCCAAAAGTTATGAACGGATTTTGATGAAATTTTGTGGTGTTGTTGGAAATGGCACAAGGAACAAGTGATTACATCTTGGTGGTGATCCGGATCACGATGGCCTTGGCGGAGGTTTGCACTCTCTGAGATATTTACTTAATTATAAATGAATTACTCTCTGTAAAAGTGTGAGTAAATTCTGTAAAAGTGTGAGTAAAGTCTTTTAAAAGTCATGTGTTTTCCTACAAACGAGTGTAATTAGTCTGATGTGTTGACATGGAGGCATGGGTGGGTACCTGTCTATTTGCGTGAGCACAGTAATGGCCCCCTCCTGCAGAGGCACTAGCTTGAGTGGGGTGTAGCTGCAGTCTGCCCCCGTCCCTTCTGTCTTCAGCACCCACATGACCAGGTTGCCCAGTGAGGTGGCAGTGAAGGCCTGCACCCCTCCACTGTGGAACAGCGAGTGAGAGAACACCCCCACTGCCTTATTGAAGGTCTGAGAGAGGACAGGAGGAGGGGGAGAGGGAGAAAAGGAGAGAGAGACCACAGGAAAGGAAAGGAAATGAGAGAGAGAGAGAGAGAGAGAGAGAGAGAGAGAGAGAGAGAGAGAGAGAGAGAGAGAGAGAGATGGATGGGGTGAGTGCTAGCACATGTCTCTGGGAGACAGACAGCACAGGAAGTAGACTGACCTTGTCAGTGATCTCAGCGGCCGAGTACTGCAGAGCCGCACCTTCCTATACATAAAACACACACACACAGAACACCAGTTCAAAACACATGTATTCACACATGCAGGATCATCTATATATTAAAAATATATAAAAGAGAAACATGTAAGAGAGAGAAGAAGAGAGACAGACTAAACTTGCCATTGTGTAAAACAGCACCCTGCTCTCACTGGTGCTGATTAGTTGGCTATTGTCATTAGGGCTGAACAGGATGTGTCTCTGCGAGGAACAGAGTCAAGGTAACAGTTCAACGTAGACATTAAGCAGTGGTAAGTCTTACACAGTACTTAAGAACAGTGCTTAGTAGCTTTTCTTTTAACCAATGCAAACACACCTGTGAGCCAAACTCTTCAGGAAGTTCTGTTTCACACAAAGGACTCTCTGATTCGCTGGTCCAGTCCCAGATACACACACGCTGCTGATGCCAAAACACATCGACACATCACACACACACACACAGGTAGGCGCTAGTAGTGTTTGGCCATACACACACAAAGTATAATACTTTGAGTCCACTATAATCTAGAGTGAGTTTGGCCAAAGATGGCCATGTCTATAACCACACCATACTGTACTGTAAGTACAATACTGTAAATACACAGACACATACTAATGACTTCCCATTAAACAGAATAAACTTTTTTTTTTGCAGTACACAATCATACGAAACCATCCTGTAATTGCTTGATTACTTCCCTCAGAAGGGTCTGATGGTTCTGCTTACCTGTTTCTCTGCAGCTCCCACTGACACTAGGTACTTGGAGTCGTGGGACAGGGCCAGTGCAACAGTGCCCCCTTCAGGATGACAATCGAACAACGTGCGCACAGGGATGCTGTGAGGATCAGCAACGTGACACACATCTCGTTATTCAGAGAAGAGAATTCACTAAACACATGAACCTTGTTGAATGAGTCCATTACTGTGCAGTCTGATCCAGTATAGTTATAGTGTGCCGCAGTATCTGTGCTTCCTTACCCAGTGTATGTGTCCCAGAAAATGACCAAGCTGTCCTGACCCTTATCTGCAGTCACCAGCCAGCGGCGGTCCTCACTCACACACAAGCAGGAGATTGGACTACAGTGGCCCTGCAGAACCAACCATGGATATTATTGCTAGTGAACCAATATATCACTCGTAAGGTTCCATAAGTGTCTCTGATTTAACTAATTCAAATATTATAGCATTCACAATTCAACTGCACATTTTACATCTGCATATTTTGGGGCAACGCCTATGAATTGAGAGACTAAGTCCATCGCCATAATAGGCCATATTAGGCCACGGGTTCAAGACCTGTGAGTGGTCCAACTGACCTCGGCTACACTGGAGCCGTGAAACGGATGGGAGTGAGGATTTAGGGGGTGAAAGTAACAGATGCCAACTAGACAGGGTGGCAGGTTCGAGACCTGTGAGCGTTTGAACCAATCACGGCTACACCAATTAGATTTTGGCAGCTTGGTTTTGGGAAATGTTTGGAAGATTTCTGTGCTAGTTTTACACCATTACTTTAATTGGAGAGTGCATTAATCAGTAACTGTGCTCATGGCCTGCTGTGACCTTACCTGAAGTAGGTGCTGTGTGTTGCTGGTGTGGTCATACATGACTGCCACATGTGCACACACATACAGAATGACCAGACGCTCACCATCCTGAAGGCAGAATACTGGAAGCTTGCTGTTGATGCCAAATGCCCAATTCACAGTCTAAAACCATCACAAGAAACAATCAGCAATCAGTTTTGTCAATAATCTTTACCACTGGCAACAGGCTACATTATAAACCCAGCTGGGTGACATTAATTACCAGTGGATGGATTCTGGTTGTGTTCAGCTGACTGGATACAGCAATAGAATTAGCCGTGTAGACCAGACTCTCCAACCCCTGTGACGCACTGTCAGCCTGGGCAGCATCAAGGCTGTCTTGGCTATGTTGGTTCAAGTTGGCTTCAGAAAGTTTTGACCGCTGTTCGTCTGAGGTCTCCAAGAATCCTTCCTGGCAGTCACTTGGGTCGGACATCTCACTGATAGACCTTACAGCTGCAACTGTGTCAATTGAAAGGTGAAATTTCAGCTGACGCTGAATGACTGTTTTGCAGCAAGTAGCCTAAGCTATGCTAAGTAAGCAAGCAAAGCGTCCTAATACTCAATTGCTGTCATGTGTAAATGCGTCAGAAATGATGATCTGAAAACAATGTGCCAACAGAAAGTCTGAAAATGTCAGGATTTTAAACACACACACATATCAAAGCCTAACCTTACCGAACTGCGGGCACCTCTAGTCACTCAGCTTGCTCGAACAGGATGAAAGCGTCCGGTTGCTATGATACTGCGGTCGGGAGGAGCCAAAGCCAGCTCTGGGAGGAGTCAGAGCTGAGAGGAGCTACCACAGAACTTTACCAGAGATATGCCGACTGTCTACCCTGTGGGAGCAGAGAGAAGTGTCTCCATAGCTCCTAAACGCAAGGACGAATTGGCTACCTAAGGAGAGCATAGCATCAAATAGCCCCTTTTATTACAGGCCTGCAATCAACAGCAGTGGATTGGTTGTCCTACATTCTCAATTCAATACAATTTCCCTGCATTTCTTAAACCCACTATGCATGTGATTTTTTTTTTCTGGTAGGCCACTTTGAATGTAAAGTATGACTCAATTCAATCAATTCAATTTAATTCAACAGCTTTATTGGCATGCATGTCACATTGCCAAAGCAATTACATACAGTAAGCACATAATTTACATAGGACCAAACAAATAGCCTATGTAAAACAACAAGACTGACAGACAAACATGAATAATATTCTATAACTTGGTACTTTGATGTGGTAGGCCTACTTTGGTATGATCTTTATTGTTGATTGATTGATTGATTGATTTTGTTTATTGACATTGTACAAAGCATTAAAAAAGGTATACAAATAAATAAGTCAATAAATATGTCTTGAAAAACCTTGTACAGCATGTCAAAAGGATAACACAAAAAAGCTTAGGGAGCTTGTTTCCATTGTGGTCCTTGTGAATGAATGTATGTGCTAGTTGCAGTCAGTGTATATGAATATGTGAGCAAACCAAACACACATGAATCACAATGGACAATGACACCATAAGAAACAAACAATTACAAACACACTTTCACCCCCCCCCCCCACACACACACGCCCGCACACACACACACACACGCCCGCACACACACGCACACACAAACCCACACTCCCACCCACACAAGAAGCCCTATAGTGCTTTACTACCAAGCCATCTTTTAACTCCTGTCTTAAAACTGCTTATTGATGCAGTACATTTGATATTAGCAGGCAACCCATTCCATAACACTGCTCCTGAATATAAGAAAGACCCCTTCCCCATTAAGCTTTTAAATCTATAAAGCACACAATCAGTAGTGCTCCTCCTTGTGGAGTACCGGTGCACCTCCTGCACTTTAGAAAAGTAATCTCTAAAATATTTTGGAGCCAGATTGTTCAGAATTCTGTGTACCATGGTCAATTTTATGTATGTTACTCTATCCTCCACATTTAGCCAGTTGAGGCTTTCTAAATGGGAAGGTAAAAGGTGGGTATGAGGGTGCAAGTTAAGGATCAGTCTAACTAGTTTATTTTGAGATGTCTGTAACTTTTTTTTGAGTGATTTAGGCAAATTGGTAAACCAGGAAGTGCACGCATAATCAAAGTAACCTTGAACCAAAGCCCCCGCCAGAATCTCCAGAGCTTTCCTATCAATTGTTAAGGAAGACTAGAGACAACAACCCACCTCTGTAGTCCTGGTAACCCCACACTTAAGTTTAAACTAAACCTTGCCCATCTTTGCTACACTTTGCCATAATTAATGCATTTACTGTGGGGCTCACAATGTCTAAGCCTAAAAATATTTCATTTTCAGCAAAAGCTACAAGCAAAGATTTTGCCTCATTCAAATTTAGGCTTAAAAGCTATTATTTGATCTAATGATATCTGTATCATGTAAAAACACAGGCCTATAGAAAATTCAAATATGTAAAAACACAACTTTTATAACAAGAAAACGTTTTGTAATTCAAGAATGATTCACATGTAGCAACATATGATGTGGTCACACATCAGTAAATCATTTGCAATCAGTATCTCCTGTTTATTTTGATGCTGTATGCCATGGGAGAATGAAGAAATTGTGAGATATTACACAGAAAAAAAACATGGACACAGAGCTGTATCAGTGACACTAGTTTTGATAAATTTAAGGCTAACTTTCGTGCACACTGTCATCACAGAAACTGACTAGGATATTGCATTGGTAGGATGCAGCCGCCTCAGTGACTGCAGTTACTGTGTCAAGTCCTCTCAAGTCATCAGCCAAGTCAAGACTCAAATGTTGGTCCTCAAATTTGCCACAATTTGCCATTCAAGTCAAGTCATGTGATTAGTCACACACCACAGTTTAGGTCTTTACAGATCACATAACATCCAGGTATTCGGATTCAGGAGTTACAAAATTTCTGCTGATGTTTGCTGCCACATCCTAAATCCAGGGTAGAGTGGGGCAGTGAATGTGGTCTGAACTTTATGCAGAAGAGTTACTTCAGCATCAGAGACACTATAGAAGGACAGACTACCACCTCTGTAGTCCACATACACACCTATTTTGCAGGGGTTAGTAGCATGCCTAGACAGATGTGTCTGTTCATTATTGTGCCAGAAAGAGACATTTTGATTTGTTAAATACTCTAGGCACCAAGACTGATTATTGCGCCCAAATATACTGTCATTACCTGTTCTATTGATTCCTTTATAGGACATTGCTATGGAAATACCACATCCACTCCACACAACTTCCCAGTAACATCTTCCAGAGATACTCTCCTTGCACAGTACTTGCCGCACAGACTGAAATCTCTCTGGATGGTTATCACATGTGGACCTGGCTTTTTTCAGGCCCCGGGCCCCAGTATTTATTTCCACCTTTTTGTTCCCGTCAGAGAGAATGAGATTACTGCATGCTGTATTTGGATCCAGTGTGAAGTGACGGAAATCTAATGAACAGGAAAAATGTGTTTCTTGACAAAGCAAATGTTCTTAGACCACAGAATAAAATGTACACACAGAGGCAAGCTATTCACATCTGATATGTGAGGGAGCACTTATATTGTATGAAAAAAGGACATTGCTCTCACATTTTGTATCAAAAGTGTGAACAGAAAAAAAAATAATAGTGACACATCGCCATCCATACCAGCAACTAACATACCTAAATGGACATACACAAAGATAGGCACAGGGGCTTGTGTGGCGTTAATGGGCTACTCACACAGTTGGAACTCCTCTTTTGTTTTTGGCTCATTGGGCAAAAGAGTCCTGATTCTGGTCACTGCAGAGACAGGGTTCAATGTCAAAGAATATACCTGTGTACTTGGATGTTATGTCAAAATGTCAAAAAAAGATGAAATTTAACCAGTAAACTCTTACCAAAACATGTATTTGTGGAAATTAACACGAATTCCCCTTGTCTGAATGACTCATTTTTGCTCCATCAAGAGATGAACAAGTTATTATCCCAGTTATAAATAAATAAATGTAGGTTTAGCAGAAAATAAAAATTCTCAAACCTTCTTTTGATATCTCAATGACCTCCTGCTTGCAGTGGTCCTCCACTTGCTGTTTCAGCTTGGAGACAGATTTAATCACATTCTCAAAAGAGAGACTCTGACAGGCAACTACACTGGGCAGGTCCTTATATTCATCTGATGCACAGAATCTCTGTTCAAAAAAGAATGCAAATGAGAAATTTAAGTCAACTACAGAAATAATGTCCGGAAAATGTACTTAATTACCACAGACATCCTTGTGCTGTTACCTTGAGGAAATGGATGTGATCCTCTGCATGTGGAAGCTTCTCTAGTTCTGCATCTGTCTGCTTCATCTCAGCAATCTCCTCCTCCATCTGCTTCAGCAGTTCTTCAGCCTGAGTCACTTCAGTCTGCTTCTGGGCTTCAATGAGCCGCTTCACCTCAGAGCGTCTTTTCTCAAGGCACTGGATCATCTCTGTGAACATCCTGTCACAGTCTTCCACGGCTGCCGGTGCAGAGCTCTGCTCACACAGACACAAACACACACACACACACACACACACACACACACACACACACACACACACACACACACACACACACACAGATGGAGAAGGGGTGGGAGTATGAGCACAATGAGCCAAATTCCAAAACACTAAAACACAGCTGATGCGATCACCATCTACCTTGAGCATTGTCACAGTGTCTCTCAGGTCCTTCAGCTCCATCTCTCTCTCCTGAATTCTCTGCTGAAGTTTCCTCTGTGTCTCCACCAGCTGCTCCTTTGGGGACAAACATATACAGTCAGCCAATCACAGCCTTTATTACCTTCTTCAAGGGGGTTATGTGTCGCCAACGTTTGTCTGTCTGTACAAAATAACTTCAAAAGTAATACACAGATCGAAATGAAATTTTTGGACGTGCGTATCAGGACAAGTGACAACTAATTAAGTTTTGGTCCTGATTGGTTATCCAGAACATCTGGAATTTCTAATGCATCAGTGACCATATGGCCTTGGCAGAAGTCTGCTCTCTCCAAGTGCATTTCTCGTTCTTCCTTTATTCTTTGTACGGCTTTTAAAAAAAAATTGTACAAAGCTTCTATTCAATGTGGAAACAGACACACAAACAAACACACACACACACATTAATGAGTGCATTTGGTTGCCATGACTGAGACATTATAACATTCAACAACTTGGACAACTGACTGGATTACCTGCTTCTCAGCTCTTCCTGCAGCAGCTGAAATGGTGTTGTGTCCGTTGTGCTCATCCATTGTGCACAGGTAGCAGATACAACTCTGGTCAGTCTTACAGAAGATCTCCAGTGGCTTCTCATGCCGAGAGCAGATCCGGTCCTGTAAGTCAGTAGTGGCATCAATGACTTTGTGCTTGCGTCCTGGGTTCATTAGGTTGTGGACTTTGAAGTGTGATTCACAGTAGGACACCAGACACACCAAGCAGGACTTGACCGCTTTGAGCTTTTTCTCAGAACAAACATCACACTCAGCTTGTCCAGGTTCAGCAGAAATATCCGCAGGGGAGGCAGCCTGGTTTGATGTCCTCCTCATTTGCTCCACTAACTCAGCAAATATGTTGTTCCTGTTCAGAGCAGGCCTCGGACTGAAACTCTGTCTGCACTGGGGGCAGCTGTAAGTCCCCTTCTCTTCCTCCCGTGCCCAGCAATCCTTGATGCAGCCCATACAGTAACTGTGTCCACATGGAATAGTCACCGGCTCTTTCAGTAGATCCAGGCAGACTGGGCAAGTGAACAATTCAACATCCTTTGTCGAGCCTTCTGCCATTTTTCAGCTAACGGTAACACACCACCATGCACAGAGCGCAGCAAACAAATATGGCTTCCTGGTTCTGAGAAAAAGTGTGATCAAGTCATTCCTGATAATTGAAAGTGAAACTGTCAAAATGTCTGTGTTAATTCCAGTCTCATGAAAAAAATATATAAAAAATATGAACACTTAGTTATAATTTCTTGTCTTCATATAGGCCTAACAGCACAACACACAATTTTATTGTCTACACATCCAACTGGCATATCAGAATAGATGTAACTATAAGGCTTGTTTGATTCTTTCATAGTTCAATATATCATAATGACCAGAAGGAGGCGACATTCTCTCGATATATTAGGCAACTGAATGAAGTAAATGAATAAAGTTGGGAATCTGTAACAGCATCTAAATGAAACACGACAAACTGAAATATTATGCCAAATGATCGAGTGCAATGAAGAATTGGATAGGTGAAATTCACATCTCTTCCTCAGCCTCTGAACATTTCATCATCTGCCAGCAGTGCACTCTGCAACAGAAAGCGGGAGGCACAGCTGAAACAGGTCATACCATCAGTGTATGGGCAGTTCAGGAATGTGAGAGGTCCTGTTCTACGCTCTGGAGGAAATGTGGATAGGCACACACAAAGACTAAAAATGACACAAAAGTCCGTATAGTCTCACACCTGCATACCTGTCTGTGGCTGACCCAAACAGCCAGACACACCTGACTGTCTCTGAGGCTGGGTGGTCAAACAGGAAAATCTTGTTGAGTATGAAGCATGGCATTCGGATGTCCCAAGGAAGAGCAGGGTTGGAAAATTACCCAAATGCTTTAAGCCATAAGGAAATGGTTTTGCTTGGAAATCACACACAACATGCTTTTCATGACCAACAGGCCGACGATTTCTGCCTGAATCAGAATCTCCCAATGATTTTACATTTGAGACAAGTGGATGTTTTAACATTATGTAATACTAAGCAGCAATTTGCAATGATAATTGGCAAGATTTCATGTTTGCTCCCCTTTTCGTCAGCACAGCAGGACGTACTGTTTATCGTTGTGAGCCATACGCCTAATTTATGCATCAACAACTTCATCCCATGTTAGACAATTTGGCCAGCGGGTGGGGTGGGGGCTCGTGTAGGATATGTGCTCAGCTATGAGAGAGATGTTCCAAGCTGTCCTAGCCTGTCTTTCAGCACAGAGCACTCTTCAGCTCCACCTCTCACCTCTCATCTTGTGACAAGTTGAAGGGAACCATGGTGGTCTAGTCTACTCAGATCAGACTTAGACTTACACTTGACTTAGATATTGATTGTTCTCAATTAGTAAGGATTGACACCTATGAGGACATTGTCTTCATTGAATGTATCCAACTGTTAGTTGAGCAACTTGTGGCACCTCCCAAATTTTGTTTTAATTAAGATTATATCAGTTACACTACGGTCATTTGACTACTGAATGTCAACACATCCTTGTGTTTTGGTTTGTAATGTAAAATGTTGTATATACTGTAAGTCATCCCCAATCATGTCATGTCATGCTTGTGTGGTATTTAAGGTAGCAGCTGACAGCACAGATATGATCATAATGTGTTGTAGGTGGTGGGAAGGAACAAGTCTTTCTGCTGACGTCAGGAGCTGGCGGGCAGAGCTGACCAAAAGTGGTGTCCCACAAGGGCAGGGGCACAGGAAATCTCAAATGATTTCCTGAGAAGGGAAGAATGCAAAAGGAAGTTACAACATATGACATCATAATTTTAGATTTGTCAGTTGATTACTTTTGCACTTTGTGCAAGTGCAACAGTCTCTCATGGGAAAAACACACCTTTAGTACCAAATGCAAAAGCAAATAGCAAATGGAATCTGAGTCAGAAGTCCTCTAACATTCTTTTCAAGAATTTTTGTTCTGAGAACATAGGCATACCTCCAAAGATGTGAGGCAACCTGATATGAGCACCAAATCCTAGTAATTTGTACAATTTGTGAACTTACTTTAATGTGTTGGTTGTCTGTTGTGATGTTACTTTAGTACCTGATAGCATTGGTATAAGCGTAGCCGACTTGAAAACCTGTGGCATAATAACTCCCGTTCATTTTCCATGCAGCCAGAGTAAAACACTCTGGATTTCTCTCCATCAAATCTGTAAAATATTTGGATACAAACATGGGAAGACTGGTGTGAGATCATTTTGATTTCTGCACTTGTTTTCACTTCAGGAGCTCTCCACAGGCACCATGCCACATCGCAGGGTAACCAATCATGGCATGGCCGTGGCCTCCTGAGTAATCCCGACTCAGCCTGTCTCTGTTTTTAATCTCTGCCCCACTCTGATGTGTCCACTGGCAGATTTAATCTCCATGATAAAAACATGTCTCTGTCCATAAATAAAGACAATGGTAGCCTAGCATAAACACATTTCAATTTAAGAATTAGAATAGACATTTTATCATGGCAAAATTAATTTCATTATTTAGGTAATAAAAATTGTTAGGCCAGGTTGAGAAATGAGACATGCACATTTAACCATAATGTAGGCAAATAATGCAACTTTAAATTTCTATTGCTGGATAACAGATTAATCGCCATGATTGTTTAGGCATTGAAGTTGCTGGGAGGGCCGCACATCTACGCATGACGTGGTGAAATGCTGCGGTGACGTTTGATCTCTCCTCCCGTTGCCAAGCGCAAGTGTTCTCTCCAGCGGCTCGAGTGAAAGCGAGGACAGTCGGACCATGGACAAGCAAGGGGATTTCATGATTCTCACGGATGTGCGGTCTTCAACATTCTGATGCGGGGATGTCATGGTTGTGTTCCTAATTGTGGATTAAAAGACATTGAGTGTCTGCATTTGGATTAAGACGTTCGTCATAACATTGTTTTAATGAGCGTTTCAAACGCTGCTTAAATTTGTGTGTTATCATTTTTAATCGGAGCAGTGGATGTTACATTCAGGAATAATCTTCCACGTCGTTACAAGAGACTAGGCTGCACACTGTGAACTTCCTAGGACACGGGGTCTACACTGGTTTAGAAGGATGAATTCCATACGGCACACCGTGAAAAGCAAAAGGACGGAAACTCATTTGGGAGCGGAAAGAGAGCACTTCGAAAGACAGCAGGTATCCTCGCCACGACTTAACGTTAACATTCATTTCTCTCCGGTTGTGACGGTGCATTTCAGTCCTGTATTTCCATCGGTGGCCTCGACGCTAACGTTAACGTTATAGCTTATTTGCTGTAATACAGTAGGCTACACTTCTATATTTACGATAATATAATTTGCTATTGGAGTTGTAGTCTACTATTCATTAAACACAGAAACATAACTAGTTAGACGAATTCGTTTGGGCCTGGCCTATGTTGAAACATCTCCCAGGTAAACTAGCCATTGGCTACATAGCAAAGCATCAGCACAGGTGTCAAGGTGTCGAGAACTCCCGGGCAGCCTCTTGATCACAGTTGGCTAAGTTACATTGTATCCAAGACTTTGGAATCTCTCTAGTAGGCTAGGCTAACGTTAAATACTGTAGGCCTAAATATGTGCGTTTTAGGGTGTCATGCTTACCATGCACTTATCACAAGTCATTTTTATTTAATGTAGCGCTGCTGCAGGGTCATCTACGGCTAACGTGCTGGACGCTATGAAAAGTACCTTTAGCCTATAGCCTGGGCTTTGTTAGTGCATTCCTGTTAGAAACAATCTCGTGCAATCAAAGGTAGACTATTTTCAGTAGAGTGAGGCACCGCATGACGCTTACGAAATAAAGACCGGTTAGACGCGTTCATTTTTTACCCCAAAGAGATGAGGTGGCAATTGCTCAGCGACGTCCAATGGACGATCAAGGGATGTAGCCTACCTTCTGTCCCCACACTTCCGCCTGCGATGCATCCTCTGCGGTTTTACTTTTCGATGTGCGTTGTTGTGGGTGAACAGAATGCACAATGCAGGTTTCATGTTCTTTTGAAGCTAATTTCTATCTTATAGGAAGAGTTAACACAACCATAAAAGGGGTTTTGTATCCTTGCTGTCAAGGGTACCCTTGAAGGGTATCAGCATTACAATCCCAAACCTGTAACCTCAGTGTTGTAGGCCTACCTGAGCAGCTATCAGGCTTTTTCACCAAGTTCTGTCTCTTCTGATGATGTAGGGAAAAGGTGCAGTGCCCACTCACTCTCTTGGCTTACAAGTAGGTCTAGCCTACAGAAAACACAAAAGGAATTCATGTGGCCCACGGAGTAAAAACATTTGCAAATGGATTTCTTTGGATAGGGATATTAAATAAAAAAACTATAATGGGCCTAATGTGTGTTTATGGAACATCAGCATGGTGATCCATCAGCTGTCTTAAACATGTGGTAGCTTCTGCAGGGAGCTAGTCTTACCAGTCTGACTGAAACTAGTGCAGATACTGTCAACCGCTCTGATTCTCCCCACTCAGCTCAAGACAATGGCTAAGGTGCCCATCCGAAAACTAGTCAATTGGATAATGGGCTGTAATGGGGATAGATTATGCGTCTTGTTGGAAGACTGAAAACATAGTATTTCCAGCATTGAAGAGTAGCTAGATTGGGGGTGAAGTGTTGAGAGTATCAGGAGCTGGGACTATGGGCATGAGGTCCAGCAAGTCCTTCCGGTTTAGAGGTATCAACCATCTGTTTCCCTTGTCTTTCTTGCGTTACTACTGCGTTACTCTTGAATGCTCCCTAATGTGACAAGGCTCCGTAAACGTATCAGTGAATCAGGAGACCACGTTAGCCCTAAGCATTCTCTTGTGGTCATTGTTACCACCAAAGTGGCAATTGAATCTTCACGATAAAATCCTTCGTTGGATTGCAGTATTAAAATTCAGCATTGCTGTAGAATACAATATTTCAGTAACTGCATTCACGCAAAATACTACAAAATACTGCACTTTACAGCGTAATGGATGCAATCAATAGATATTATTGAATATGTTGCAGTAGTGCAGTGCTTTTCAGAAAGAAAATCCAGCAGTTTTCCGGTGCAGTGTTTTTGCTGCAAGGGAACCCCAAACATATGTGTCTACTCAGAGTGACATGAACGACATAACTAGCAAACCCCAGTGCTGGGTTGTGTCTCTGGGTTGTGTCTGTTATTAGTCACATGGCTATTTGAGGTCTCTCTGACACACAGATCTTTCTGCTGAGGGCTGTTGATTGTTTATTTGAGTGGGTGTGTCTGTGCCTGACCAGGGAAGTGCCCAGTAGGTTATGTCAGCATTTCTCACAGTAGCACTGGATGCACTAGATGCAACTCTCAAAGATGATTGTGGTGTTATGGCCTCAAACATTTGCACTCTGAACATTTTCTGTTGAGTACAAACAGCAGCCATTCACAGCAATATTATTGTCCTTTATGGTGATAAGTGCTGACCAGCGGAGCATAGGAACTGGATTTAGACTCTAGCTGAAATATGGGTCTTCAATCATCATCTTGCTGTCTTGTCATGGTCAGCTGTTTTACAGCAGCCAGCCGCTGTGCTGACGCTGTTGAGAGGACTGGACAGGAGTGAGTGGCATGGTCTTGACCAGTGATTGCGCAGAAGGTGCACTCCAAAATCATTACTGTTTTATGTTTTTATGGTCTTTCTTGTTCCTCTTGCAGCACAGTGTAGTTTTGTGGTCGTTGTGGGTTGCACAAGTGTGTGTGTGGCGTAAGCCTCTAAATGTGTTTGCTGTAAACATGTCCCTGTGATGTTGACATTATTGCCAACAAAACCACTGGCTTTCTGTGACTGTATCATCAGTGCTCACTGACTGATTGCTCTGTCTCCCTCCATATTTGCTTCTTACCAGCAAGGTGACACATCCCACATAGCACCTGTTTTTTGCTTTCCCTCTTCCTCCCTCCATTGTCTGTCTGTCTGTCTGTCTGTCTCTCTCTCTCTCTCTCTCTCTCTCTCTCTCTCTCTCTCTCTCTCTCTCTCTCTCTCTCTCTCTCTCTCTCACACACACAGACTCACTCACTTACTCACTCACTCACTCTATCTCTCACAGACTCACTCACACTATTTCTCTTTTTCTCTCAGCGTATGAGTGTGTGACCGAGAGGGAGAGAGTGTATGTTTGGATTAGCTACACCACTAGAGAACATGCCCAAGAAGGATGCCCTTAAGCAAGTCTCTGTAGTCTCCATAGAAACCGTGGCGACTCAGGAAGTGTGTGTGTGTGTGTGTGTGTGCGTGCGCATTGGGAGGTGAAAATGGTGGCTAATGATCTCAGAGGGAGGGAGTGAGTGAGTGAGGGGGTGGGAGGAGGACGGATCTCAGAGAGCCAGTGTTACTGCTGGCGCAGCACTTCAGCGGGCCCCATCAGAGCGTGTGGGTGTGCCGGCCCACAACACCAAACACTAGTGCTGGGATAAACACAGCTTCTTTGCACCGCTACAAGAACACTTGAGCTAAGAAAACTTGATTTAACCCAACACTGTACTCACAACACAGTACCGGCGGTGTGATCAACACAGACTCCGGACCATTCCGTCAGACTGCTCTGATGTCTCTCACCCTCTCCGTGCCTCTCTCATCAGTCTGAGCTGATTGGCTCAAACACTCCAGAGGGACACATTTCGACACAAGGCACATGTAACGCAAAGGGCAAAGAGTTTCCTGCATCGGCATGGTGACTTGCAGAATGTCCGTGGGTGGGAGAGAGATGGAGCCAGACGAGTCGCGTGAGACAGACAGTCAGTCAGTCAGGCGCATCTCAGGTCTGGTTCTGGCTGTTCTGTGAGGGAGAGATGAGTCAGTTGATTCTCCAGGGCATTCTCAGACACCCATAGACATTGATTCATGATTCCTCAGGGCCTCACTCTCTACCTCTCCATATATCATGGGAATTACTGTATTTGTATCGTTTTGTTGCAAACAGGCCAGAAAGGTGTTTGCGAGTGTGTCTGTGTGTGTGTGTATTAGGGGGAGAGAGTGTGTATTAGTGTGTGTGTGTGTGTGTGTGTTTGGAAAGGCGTCAAGGTTATCCCCTGAAGCGATGTCCCACTCTACTGTCAGCGGGTAATGAACACCAAGTCCCTCTGCTACAGTAAGGAGAGGGCCTGGAGCTAACAGTCAGAACACACTG
This sequence comes from Sardinella longiceps, assembly GCA_027497455.2. Classification (NCBI taxonomy): domain Eukaryota; kingdom Metazoa; phylum Chordata; class Actinopteri; order Clupeiformes; family Clupeidae; genus Sardinella; species Sardinella longiceps. The sequence continues at coordinate 38,739,045 of JAODXP020000019.1, read as the reverse complement.
CAACGCTCAGGTTTCGAGAGAGAGCGAAGGAGAGAGAGAGAGTGAGACAGAAGGATAGAGAAAGGGACAAAGAGAGATAGAGGAGAACCTTTATAAGAGGGAGGAAGCATGCATTATATCGACAGGTGTGTAGAGCACACGTTGCATAGCCTAACTGGACTAAGATTGAGCTGCACCTGTTCAGAATGAGTGATTTACAGAACATGTCTGCAGTGTCTGTAGGTATGATGAGATGCGCCCCCCCCCCCCCCCACTGGTCCCCATCCTGGTACAGTATAGTAGTCTCCACAGGCCGGCCCAGGGCCACTGAGTGATGCTCAGCCTGCTGAGTGATGGGACTGACTCTGGTGGAGGAGTGGGGGAGGGGTGGACCATGGGAGGGGGAGGTGACCTGGATACCCCAGGGCCATGCCTGGGACCTCATGGATCAACTTCACTGCTTCACAACCTAGGCGGAAGTTGTAAGGTCACCTTTGGAATGTAGCCCATGTCTTTGTAATGACAGACATTATAATATTTTCTTATTATGGGAGGCTCGTTTATAGAAAAGGGTAATCACAATTATAGATAGATATCGAAATCGCTAATGTTCAATGCAATAATTCATTCTCTTTGGAAGCACATTCTATTTATTAGAATACTTTTTAACCAATCATTTTCTTGGACTTTGACATTTCTACTTATTTCCTCATTAATTTCCCTACATTATATGTTACTCAGTAAACGACTCTGATTTAGTGATCTACAGTAGTCAAGGCCTACAGTACTTTATATGCTGTGTGAGTGTGTGTGTGTTTATTCCCGCTTACTATTGTTCTTAGATTGCGTCATGGGTTTATATGTGAAGTCTCCTTAAAGGAGTAGTTCACCTCCTTATGAAAATTGGTTATTCACCCCTTTACCTGAAGTTACATATGTGGGTAAAAGCATTTTGGTCTCAGTGCATGCGTTTTCCTGGTGTGGCAACCTCAATTTCTCCCATTTTTTTTAGCTTTAGCTTAGCATAGGCGCTGGAATGTAATGTTGCCAGATAGCAACTCTTTGGCACCTATGCTAAGCTAAAGGTAAAATTGGGGTTGCCAGACTAGGAAAACGCAAGCACTGATGGCCTACCAAAATGCTCTTACCCACATGTAACTCCAGGTAAGGGGGTGAATAACCAATTTTAATAAATAAGTGAACTATTTTTTAACTGTAGCCCCAGCCTTTGCAGATCCATGTAGTGGCCAATTTGTGGGGAAGTCTTTGGGTTAGTTTCCCTCAGGTCCCAGAAGTAGCAGCTGATACTAGCTTCCAAGCTAGCAGGCTAGCAGGCCAGCCTCCACTGGGGTAAAGTGCTAATGGCTGACGCTGAGCTGGCCTGGCTTGTGACAGTGAACTCAATGACCAGACGTGGCTTGTGTGTTGGCGAAGGGCAGTCTAAATGGGATGAGCATGAATGGAGAGAGGGTGATTCCCTGTGTCAGCATGGTGCCAGCTGGGGGGTGAAGCCACCCTAGGGCGTCTCCCTGGATAATCCACACGGATCTGCTCCCTTTAGTTTACACAGTTACCCAGTGCACTTTAAGCCTTCCATAAAGCAGTAAGGTAGAATCATATGCCTGTTATTTCTTGGTCAAGGAAAGCTTGGGTAGGCTACAGGAGATTTCCGCTGCAGAGAAAATCACCTTGACTCATGACCAAGGAGAAGGTGCATATTTATCAGGTTCTGCTAAATACCACATCACTGTGATGCTTTTGTTTCACTTTTCCCCTCCCTGCCAAACTAGTTCCTGAGCTGTGGCATTGTTGCGGGCGTGGGGGAGAGTATTGTTCCAGTGTTTGGGCACAGGGAGGTGTGTGTTTGCAAAGGCCTACTGTGGCCTATCATTTTGCCTGAGTCTCTGCTATGTGGGCATGACTCCATCAGCAGGCTAACAGGCCCTGCTAGGCTAGCATGTCCACTAGAGTCTCAGCACAACCACCTGTATGTTTGTCCATTAATGCTGCTAATAGGAAGCCGCATTCCCACCTCTTGGAAGCATTTGTCTGACCTTGACTTAACTGGCATGGTTGGAGCCGGGGGTTTCTTCTGTTGAGTTAAGCTGATAAGAGGGTCCAATAAAGATCGGCTGCGCAGGCAACTATAGCTCACACAGCGGCTAGAAGTCAGTCAGGGAGTGTGGAGCGCTCAGCACGTTAGCCTGTAGTAGTGTAATAGATTGAAAGTCTAGCTTTTAGGCCAATGCCTTTAGCGTCTGCTTTTATGTGGCCCAGAACTGTTAGCTGTTAGCCGTTAGTGTTGAGAGCTGCAGAGAAATGTCTAAGCAACTGGACCAGCTGCTGAGAGGCCGTGAAGATCAGAAGGTAAGGTGGAGCTGAGCCTGGGTCACTCACGCTGGGAGGGACAGAGGACCTTGGACTAAATTGTCTTGTCTATTTGGAGGTCTAGGACAACATTGCCCTATTCTATTCAATCCTTGTCTTGTGGTCTTGATCTTGATCTGTAGGGTTGCTCCATGTAGTCTACCTCTTTCTCCTCTTCTGCGGTCTGTTGCTTTGCTGTGTGCTGCTCGGTCTGGTCCTAGAGAGGCTTGGAGTCAGATTTGTCTGTCTGAGTGTGTCGGGAACACTTACCGTCCAGTTAAGACCTTCTGCCTATTAGTCTGACTTTCACAAAGTACAGCTCTCTCTTTCTCTCTCTGAGCTCTCTCTCTCTCTGTGAGCTCTCTCTGTGGGGCCACCATACGCACTTAGAACATGCAGGTAACCACCAATGTGACCTGGTTATTTCCTTTATCAGCTGTGATATGTGTTATCTGTTAGTGCAACTCTAAAATGTGTGTGAGTATGTGAAGGTGGTGTTGTGAACTGGGTGTGTTGATATTTCTGTGTGTGTGTGTGTGTGTGTGTGTGTGAGAGAGAGAGAGAGATGAGGGGGCAGAGGGAGGTGAGGTGCGGTGCAGGTAAATGGCAGGCCCCCAGTGGTGCAGTAGGACAGAGTGTTTGTGTTTGCTGCTGTCGGAGGCAGCCTGCTCAACCGGTCTGGGGTCATGTGAGACCAGTCACCCCCCACCCCCACATCCCTCTCTTTCTCTCTCTCTTATCCTCTCTTTTCTCCTTCTGTCCTTGTTTCTCCTGCCCTTCCCCCAACTCTCTCTCTCTCACTCTGTTCTCTCCAGTTTCATGCCATCCCTCTCTCTGTCTTCAGCACACATTCACACATCCACCCCTGTCTGTCTCTCTACTTTAGTCCCAATGCCTGCTCTTCTTCCTCCTCTTTTCTTCCCTCTCTTTTACACACGCCCTCTTACTCCCTCTCTCCTGCTCTCACACCCTCTCTCCTTTCGTCCTTCCCTCTCACTTTTTCTACCTCCTCCCTCCCTCCCTCCCTCTCTCCGTCCGTCCTTCCCTCTCTCTCTGACGGATGGCTGCTCTGCTCTGCTCTGCTCTGCCTGTAAGCAGTGGGGTTCGCTGGCCATCTGTCATCCTCTCAGTGCCAGTGTCTGGCTGAGCTCCAGGCTCCGTCCCACTGCCCAGCTCCGCTGCCTTTCTCTCCCCACAATCCCCACATTGTCCCGGGCTGCTGGTCCAGATCCGTCCCCTTCCCCACTCCCCCCTCCAGCCCCCAGTGCCAGCCTTAACTCCCTCTCCACCCCTACCCACGCCACAGCCACTAATGAGCCTTTAGCCCGCCAGACCCACTGCAGCTCCGCACTCACAGGTCTCTCTCTCTCTCTCTCTCTCTCTCTCTCTCTCTCTCTCTCTCTCTCTCTCTCTCTCTCTCTCTCTCTCTCTCTCTCTCGTATCTCTCTCTCTCTCTCTCTCTCTCTCTCTCTCCTTCTCTTTCTACTGTCTCTGATGCTATGGAGCACAGTTGAGCCTCCTCTTTTCTCTACCATATCAAATCCTTTAACCTTTAGCATCTTCATTTTTCACGTTGATGTTGTTTAATAGTGTCGTTGGAGTAGGGACTATGCAGATGATAAATGATGTCTACCAGAATGATGAAGCATGTCTGTCAGAATGAAGTACGTTAGAATGATGAAGCATGTCTATGAGAATGAAGTATGTGTATGAGAATGATGAAGCATATCTATAAGAATGAAGTACGTCAGAATGATGAAGCATGCCTGTGAGAATGAAGTATGATAGTGAAGTATGGATGGATTTGCGTTAATTGGGAACTGAAATTTGAGGAAAGTAGGCAACAGGTGTTAGCACCTCTTTGAGTTTGTGAGCGTATTTGTCTGCAGATTGGATCTGAGGCTATCTCTGTGTGTGTGTGTGTGTGTGTGTGTGTGTGTGTGTGTGTGTGTGTCTGTATGCGTGACTGTGTGTGTGTTTGTGTGTGTGTATTTCTTTTGGCTGGCGGTGTGTGTGCCTGCTGAGGGGGGAAGGGAGACTGTGAAGGCCAAATTGTGTTTCTAATGTGAGCACTTCTGTTTGCTCATGCTGCATACCAGCGTGGGTGAAAGAGTGTGTGTTTTTGTGTGTGTGTGTGTGTGTGTGTTTGGAGAGGGGGGGAGAGTGTGAATGTGGATGTATGCATTTAGGCCAACGGACAGAAGGAAAGGGAAGAGTAGCTTTGAATGGAGGACTGCATGAATGAACCATTAGCAGTTCTGCATGCATTATGACAGTTATACACACACACACACACGCACATACATAGTTGCACAAGCATAAACATGATATGCATGCTTGCTCATTTAGGACTGTAAGAGGATTGACTGGTCTCTACACAGTGGATGGCTAATACACACACGGGGTCTCTTCAAGTTCAACTTAATAGTCTTCTGCTCCACAACAAAACCAATTACTGACTTCAGAACACTAAATTCCCAATTGGTACATTGCATGCCAAAATATATCATATATCAGAGCATTCTGAACTTAACAGTAAACTAGAGAATAAATGAGTGTTTCTCAAAGTCGAGGAAGCATGTTTGGAAGGCTGCTTTTTCACACATTCCACGTCATTATCTGTCGCCAAGTACTGTTCCAATGTCAAGGATCCTTCTAAATTCTAGCAAGGACAGAGGCCTTTGTTCATAGATTTTTCAAGGATGCACTGATGGAACCTCGTTTTTGAAGGCGAGTGCTAGGAAGCATTCTCGACTTTGAGAAACACTCAGTGTGTGTGTGTGTGGCTCCAGGTCTTCCTGATTCCAGTGGCCCTCAGTAGAATGGGCCAATCAAGCTGAGGCTGCAGTTGCAGTAGGTGGGTGCTGCTGCTGTGTGTACAATGTAGTCTGCTCTGACAGCTCCGCTAGCTCACTTTGGTTTCAAGCTTTACTGGGGCAGCTTTAATTAGATGCTATTTTCAGAGAGCGTGTGTGTGTGTGTGTGTGTGTGTGTGTGTGTGTGTGTGTGTGTGTGCGTATGTGTGTACGCGTGTGTGTATGCATGGATTCATATGTGAATGTTTGAGGGTAGGAGGGAGACTTGGGAGTGTGTGTGTGTGTGTGTGGTTTGCTCTGCTTCCTCTGACTCAGGGGGAAGGGCTCTGCTAGCCTCCGCCAGGCTGTGGTTATGCAGTAGTGTCAGAAGGGAGGGGTGGACATACCTGTACCTGTCTGATGTCACCCATTCAGATTCATCTTCCTAATGACTGTCATTCTTCCGTCAACACTCCCTCCCTCCTTCTTTCCCTCCCTCCCTCACTCACTCACTCGGACAGATGTCAGGACTCCCTCCCCCCCCCCCCTCCACCCCCCTTGCTGAACACAAGCCCCGGACTCTGCCTCTGCATAGTGTTGTATAGTTATGGAAATCAGTTTGAAAAAGAGTTAGCCAAAGCTATAGCTAATATATTATGTAATTCTATAACTATATGGGATATGTGGTGTCATAAAACATTTGACTTTCTATTTATAGTCATACCTGTGTGTGTCAGACACACCTAGTGTGGTGTTCATCTCCAAAGTGTGTGTGTGCACATGTTCGCGTGTGTACGCCCTCCCAGTGTGTCTGTTGCGGACACACCCATAATCCAACCGACCGAGTGGAGTAGCTTTGGCCATGTCCTTACAGCCAGATCTCGTCTGTGTTGTTGTGATCATATTTCTCCCATGATCCATTTCTCCCAGCACTGACTTAATCAACCAAGACTTTCAGGACATTTCTAGGGTTTGTTTTGGAACAAAAAACGGCGATTGTTCTGTTAGTAGAGCTATTTATAGCCACCTCAGTCATAATGACTATCAAGGCTGACTTAAGCGAGATAGTGGTGGAATTTAAAGCCCATTCCTGATAGTGATTGCATGAAAAGTAGTGCCCTATGTCCTGTAGTAGTCTGTGATGTTTCCCCAAGGTTAGCCTGCCAGCCAAGTCAGAACCAGCCCATA
>JAODXP020000019.1:38722716-38730216 GCA_027497455.2 Sardinella longiceps | reverse complement strand
GAGCAGCTCCAGAGGTGCTACTGTGGTCTCGTACACATGAATATGGATATGTGTGCAGGAACTGTGCTCTAGTCTTCTAACACAGAGATTTCACTGCTCTTTTAAAGCCAATAGGGTGTATTTAAGCTCTCATGTCAAACCAGTTAAACACACCTTTAATCTCATTTAAACCCAAGCCCTTAGGCATGGCATAGTGGATCAGGTGTTGGTCAGCACAAATGAAATGAACTTTAAACATGACGTTAAAAACAGCTGATACAAGAACAATACAAACAGCTGATACAAGAACAATACAAACAAAGCTTTGACATCTTCCTAAGCCAAACATTCTGCCATGCTAAGCAAGTAAGGTTATGCGAGGACAGGATGGAAATTACTCGACTAGAGACTGAGGAGAAACTCCACCCCTCCACCAGTTCTAGTTCCCACTAACCCAGTCCCCATGGACCCTCAACACACACACACACACACACATACACACCCCACCCTCCTCAGTTGCTTTGAGCCCTAATTAAGTGTTGTGGGAGTATCCTTCCCCTCACACATGGTGGGGCACCAGAGAAATGACTAGAAACATCCCAAGTGTTGTTGTGATGGAGGCGTCCGGTCCTGTTTGAACTAGCTGTGGGCCTGGAGCTGTTTGTTCCTGCAGCAGCAGCAGGAGCAGCAGCAGGAGGAAGAGGAGGAGGAGGAGGAGGAGGCAGGACGAGTAGGCTGAGTGGGCTAAGCGTTGAGCGCTGAGCGCTGTTCCACAGACAAAAGAGCCGAGGAAGAGAGGAGAGGATGTGAGAGCCAGAGAAGCTGTAAACATGCCAGGATTTCAAGTGCAGTCTCTCACCATTTCTCTTTGTTTCTCTCCCTCCCCCTCTTTCTCTCTCTTTCTTTCTCTCTCTCTCTCTCTCCCCTTCTGTCTTTTCCTGTGTAGCACGCTGTGATCCGCTCCAACCTAGAGGCGACAGATGAAGTTTTTGAGCGGATGGTGGGAACAGACATCAACAACGTGTATGTGAGCCTTTTGAATCAAAGAGCCTCTGAGGACTGACGGAACTCTGTTTCCCTCACACCAGAGTCTGGACAACAAATCACTGCAATCCCATTAACCATGAAACAGCACTTCATTATTTCGCTGTATTTAGTGCAGCCACCTCACCATGAGAGCAGTTACAGAAATCTTCATCATAATATAATAAGAAATACAATATGAATAATATGAAGTAATTTCATCTACAACAATTAACCACTAGGGACTCTGTTCCACAATTATTTGTGCTACTTTATTGGGCTTTAGCTTCTGCCCTCATCTGCTAGAGGTTATCCAGGGAAGTTTTTTTTAACCAGTTGGAGAGAGTGTCACTATGATGTAAGCAATTTAAGGCTTGTTTACACAAATCTATATTATATATATATTAAATTAATTAATATCATGAAGGGCCCAAACAAATAAAAAATCTTAAGTTTATAAAAATATCTACATACTTTACATACATGTAAACATGGCCTTATATGTTATTATTTTGAAGAAATAAAAGCAGATTTAGTAAAGTTACACATTTAATGCAAGAAGGGAAAGAGAGGGAAAGAAGCAGAGAAAGTCTGGAGGACTGTGGAATGAAGGGAGTAAAGGGCACTAAGGATAGAGAGAGGGAGAAAGAAAGAAAGAAAGAAAGAAAGAAAGAAGGGATGGCAGGTTGGGTTTCTCCTCTTTGTAAGCGGGCCCTGCAGGTAGGGTGTGTGGGCCAGAGGTGGCGGCTCGTGTGTCGTGAGTCTCAGCTTTCAGTAACAGATCTGCCACCAGTGCAGCAGCCCGAGTCTGACAGAGCTGCCCAGTGGCCCAGCCCTCAGCACCCTGAGACCCAACACCCTGAGCCCCAACACTGCTGCAGAGCCACTCTGCTCAAGCAGTCAGCAGGGCAGTCTGGGCCAGTTGCCGTGACTGGGGCGGATCTAGTGCTGAAGGTCTTTGCTGGGACCCAATAGTTTAGGTCTATGCGGGCTTAATTTGTACCATTTTGTTCGGGCTCTGGCCGGGCTTCAAGGTCCAGCTTTCACTGTAAATGAGCATCATACATTTTAATCATCACAAGGAAGATGCAAACATGAATGCTGAGGAGGTGAAACAGATCTCCACAACTAAAGCAAAGTCTGGAAAAGTTTTGATCAGGTGCAGCATAATGTGAATAATGAGCCAGTGGGTAGGTCTAATGTCAAATGCAAAAAAATAAGACATGACCCTTGGTTTTAAATGTTACTGAGGTTTTGTCTTTTCATTGTAGGCCTCAAATACAGTAGATAATCTCTTAACATGCCATAATATGAAGTATCTATAAACGCCATTATATTCTGTCTGCATTATATGAGCAATGCAAAAAAATTTGTATACCTTTTCATCTCATGTCGACAGATTCTGCCTAGAATAGCTCTTTGAACTGGTCTAGTGCATACAGAAAACTTTGCAGATTCCTGATGTTGATTCAGAATATTATTTTCATGCCCTTTAAGACAAAGAAATTACGTACAATGATACAATGAAACAGAAAACACAATCGAACGTTTGTAAGCTATAATTATCCCAAAGCCATTGTTTCATAACTTTCCCAAAGGAAACTGGCTCTCAAGCACTTTTTCTTTTTTTTTTTTTGAGGTAGGTTGGTGCGCATATGAGTGGAGGCCAATTTATGATGATTAATATCAAAATGAAACACTCTCATTCCTGGACAGAGCTGTCGAAATGTTTTCAACAAGAACCTGTGGCTAGTTAGCCCACATGTAGTCCTAATGTAAGCTACCTTGCCACCTCACCTCAGTGAGCGTCTGTTGGGCTGTAAACGGGTTTGGGGTTTAAAATGAGCAGACTTGTCAGTCACGGGCCGAACTCTGATGGTGTCAGCTGGGTTGGGCTTAATTTCTGAGGCCTGGTAACAGCTGTAGTGGAGGCAGTGTTTAGAGATGTGCTGTGTGCGTAGGAACTCCTGGGTGGCTCAAAGCATGACTAGACAAGTCAAGCATACTGTCCAGTGTGTTTGTGTGTGAGCAGATTCATAATGCTTAGTGTGATGAAGATAATTACGGCCCTGTGGTGTAAAGCTCCAAGCTTCCAAGGTGTGTGTGTGTGTGTGTGTGTGTGTGTGTGTGTGTGTGTGTGTGTGTGTGTGTTATTTTTGTACAGCACATTGAATTGCCTTTGTGTATGAAATGCGCTATATAAATAAAGTTGCCTTGCCTTGTGCAAAGTTCATGTGTGTGTTGCATTGTCACGGTTTGCTGACTAGTGTTTTTGTTGCTCAGGTTCCAGCTGACGGTGGAGGTGTTTGACTACATGGATGCAGAGCTGAGGGTAGCAGAGGGAGGTGAGTGACAAGCCAGACTCAGCATCTCAGACACTGGCACTATCCATCCATCCATCCATCCATCCATCCATCCATCCATCCATCCATCCATCCATCCATCCATCCATCCAATCCATCTGTTTGTCTGTTCATGTGTTAGTTTAAGATGTAGTCCTCAACTTCTTTTTCACCACCCATGCATTCATCACCCAGCCACTACTCACCACAGCTGTTCATGTCCAGCTGCAGGGAGTGGAATAACAGTGATGCCTCTGCCTCACATCTGCTCTAGCCAATCACTGATAGCCCTGCCTCTGCCTCACATCTGCTCCAGCCAATCACTGCAGCCGCTCACTGTCATTAGCACAGCTGCTCTAGTCCATCAGCTCACTAGTGAACTGGACTGAGTGAAGAGCACATGTGCATCACATAAAGTGTGTGACTACTTACAAAACTTTTTATGTAGCACATTTTATCCTCAATTCATTCATTCATCCAAATAATAACATGGCAAACAGTCCCCCAGTCTCCTTCTACACTAAACGCCCTGAAAGATATTTCTCAGTGATAGCAGTGGTCCGACAGAGTGGCACCACACCATGTAGATTTGTGGGTGTGTTCATATTCCACCCGCCTAGTGTAGCCATGCCTCCATGCCTTCACCCATTCTGCCTTTCATCAACTATGCCCTGATTTGAGGCACTTTCATTGTGGAGAACACAAGCCATGTCTAGACTCTCTGAGAGTGATGAGGAGATGGGTGTTGACTCCTAGAGTAAAGTTAGTGTGTGTGTGTGTGTGTGTGTGTGTGTGTGTGTGTGTGTGTGTGTGTTTGTGTTGTTTTAGCCAGGCTGTAAACCACCAGTTGGGCGCAGCCTGCTGATCTGAGCTCAGATTGGGCTGTGTGTAATGAGACTTCCTGTTGGGCATTTCCTGATTGGTCTGGAATGGTCTGACTGCTACCTGCCCCACAGCACTCTACTGCCCCCATCCATTACCCCCTTACCCCCTTACCCCCCCTCATCGGCACCACCCATTGGCCAGCCACGTACCCCTCCTGGGAGCAGAGAGGGCCGCCGGGCTACTCTTGGCTAAACACACTGCACTGGGGGAAACAGGGGCTGCACTGTGTGCGCACACACACACACGGACACACGGACACACAGTCACACACACATACACAGTTTTTCTGTGTGACTCTGTACAAGGGGGCAGTTATACCAGAGTGAGGAGAGGTCTTGTGAGGTCAATGAAGGACTAAAATAAAGTCATAGTGGCTATAAATGATTTTATAAATCTAAAATCTTTATACAGAAAGGTAATATATTATTTCTGGATGACCATTAATGCTGTGTGTGTGTGTGTGTGTGTGTGTGTGTGTGTGTGTGTGTGTGTGTGTGTGTGTGTGTGTGTGTGTGTGTGTGTGTTGTGTGTGTGTGTGTGTGTGTCTCTCCCCCTCCCTCACCTGTTGTACCTGCAGTGCTGCGGCAGCTGAACACCTCCATTGCCATCTCCACGATGACCTCGGGTCAGTGCCGACTGGCTCCGCTCATCCAGGTCATCCAGGACTGCAGTCACCTCTATCACTACTCCGTCAAGCTGCTCTTCAAGCTCCACGCCTGTGAGTTCACACTCCTCCTCTTCCTACACACACACACACACACACACACACACACACACACACACACATATACACACTCAGCCCTGCTGGAGTAGTGGATGGGAGCAGCCATTATTTCACTGCTAAGTTTACAGCTGTGAACCACAGTTGTCTGCCTCCAAACCCAAATGACCTGCTCAACCTCTTTGGCACAAGCTTCCAAGTCAAAGGTCTCTATCCAGGGGCACTAAAGCGAGGGAGGGAAGGAGGGAGGGTCAGGATTGGTGGGTTAGTGACGTCACCTCAGGGTTCACCCTGGATGTTCAGGCAATGGGGATCCAGAGCAGGTTGTGTTCAGGTCCTGAACTTCAGGGTAATGAATGTAAATAAATCTCTCCAGTCCAAACCCAGCCTGCCTACTAGTAATCAGTCCTAATGGAGTCTCTAGCCTGACTACTGCTAGAGCATCACATGGCCCATGGGGTGGGGATGGTGGGTGTGTGTCTGACAAAAAAGAAAGGATGACTCATAGCACAACATACATGCCAAGAATGCATCAGAACAGGCCATTGTTGTTGTTTTTTGGCTTGCTTCCCTCTCTGTTTTGGCCATGGCGGCTTTGCTTTGAGCCTAAATCAATGATTGAAATGTTTGAATAATGTGTTTTTTTTCTCTCTAGATATCCTTATATTGGATCATATATATTGCCTACAAATTCCAGCACATCTATAATTATTCTCATAACCGCTTGAGCAGAGGTGGTGAAACTACGGCCCGGGGGCCATTTGAGGCCCTTTGCTCTTTTTCATGCGGCCTGCCATGACTTCAAAAAAAAAACAAAAAAAAAGTCCATATATCCATTATGAAATTATTGTCATACTACAGTAGTATCAGTAGTATTATCATACTACACCCTTCATCGTGCATCACAGCTTCAGATCTGGTGTGATGTTTGTCAATAGTATCATTAAAGAGCGGGTCTTATTATCTAAGATACAGCTGCTTTTTCAATAAACTGGGTAAAAATTGTGTGTTGAACAGAAAGGTTTGACCACCCCTGCACTTGAGGAAAACACAAGTTAAAGTCAAATCAGTAAGCCTTAGAAACAAGTTTTGGCTCTACATCTTTGATCACTGATCTGTCTGTGTGTGTGTGTGTGTGTGTGTGTGTGTGTGTGTGTGTGTGTGTGTGTGTGTGTGTGTCTCAGGTTTGCCAGCTGATACTTTGCAAGGCCACAGAGATCGCTTCCTGGACCAGTTCCACAGGTGAGCCCCCATTGGAATTTGCTTTTAGACGGCCTCTGTTCATTGGTTGGCTGTCTGCCAAGTCCCGCCCTCTTCATGACCTCTGCCTCTCACGCTCATGCAAAGCTTCTGGGAAACGCCAAAACTCATGGCCATGTTATCTATGTTGTGTGTGTGTGTGTGTGTGTGTGTGTGTGTGTGTGTGAGTGAAGGATGTGTCTTTTGGGGAGTTATGCACTGGTCTTTGGTATGTTTTGCCATCAACGGTGCCTTCCAGGCAGTGTTGCCCTCAAGGCATTTCTCCCCACAATTTAGAGTTAGGATGAGGGTTGAGGGGGTTAGGGTAAGGGTTAAGTTTAAGGTAGTGCTGTCTTTGTTCCTTTTTCCAGAATAGTCTACTCTATTCAATGAAAGTGAATACCACTTTTTCATAGTCTAAATTTTTTTACAGATGAAGTTATATGGGACTTTCTTTGATATCATTTTTTCAATGCAGTATGGGTGATAGTCACTACTGGCAGGTTGATAAACTTGCTTATGCAAAGACAATTGGTCCAGCACTTGAGACAAAAGTCACATCCTAATGCTTTTACTTTTTTGACGATTCAAAAGTATAGCATAGTCTATTCTGTAGAAATGAATGGAATAATTTGGAATGCAGAGTGTATCTCATCTCATCCTCTCTTATCTCTTCTTCTCTTATCTCTTCTCCTCTTTTCTCTTCTTCTCTTATCTCTTCTCTTATCTCTTCTCCTCTTATCTGACACACTGCTGGGATTGGGATCCAGAGAATTGGCAAATAGACATGGGCTTGGCATGTCAAGTTTACTATCAGCAATTTGTGAACAAATATGTTCTTTTTGGATTTGGAAATAAATATTCCCTTACACCTACTACCAGTGTAGGATTCAAAGTTAACCTCAGGTTTAGGTTGGCTAATTTCACTTTTTAAATGTTTTTTTTTTTGATGATGTTTATTTGCCTAGTCTAATGGTGTGTTCTATATTTAGCTTAAAGACATTCTTCAACAAGGCCAGAGACATGCTTTACTTCAAGAGACTCATCCAGATACCCCGTCTGCCTGATGTAAGTCCTCTCTTAGACACACACACACACACACACACACACACACACACACACACACACACACACACACACACACACACACACTCAAGCTATTCTACACACAAAGTTAATCAAGGCATGACAATACATATATAAGCATAAATTATATATATATAATTTAACATGTTACATATGCACACTCATGTTTGTTTGTTGTTTGTTTGTGTGTGTGTGTGTGTGTGTAGTCTCCTCCTAACTTCCTGC
>JAODXP020000019.1:38655216-38715216 GCA_027497455.2 Sardinella longiceps | reverse complement strand
TGTTCCCATGAGATCGCTGCCAGCACTGCCCAGCTGGTGGCCGCCTCAAAGGTCAGTGCTTCCTCCTACTCTTGGTGCTTCCTCCTACTCTTGGTGCTCTTGGTGCGTCGTCACCTGTGTGACGATGCAGCTTCATGTAGTGAAATCAGATGATGTGCGCATGTTGACAAGATCATTACTGTGAGAAGAATGTCACTGCAACAAAAGAAAGTGAATCAGGCTAGATTATGATATTTCTTTTGGGACAACTCGTACATTTAACTACTCTAGGGTTACAACATGCAGTCTCAGCTCTAACTCTTCATGCTGCTATATGAATTTTCACACACTCTGTCTATGAATATTTGTTGTTTGTGTGTGTGTGTGTGTGTGTGTGTGTGTGTGTGTGTGTGTGTGTGTGTGTGTGTGTGTGTGTGTGTGTGTGTGTAGGTGAAGGCGGATCGCAACAGTTCCAGGCTGACCACTCTGCAGCAGGCCAGCAGGCACGTGAATGAGATGGCAGCCAAGGTGGTGGCCTCCACCAAAACTGGACAGGGGCAGGTGGAAGAAAAAGGTGTGTCTGTGTGTGTGTGTGTGTGTGTGTGTGTGTGTGTGTGTGTGTGTGTGTGTGTGTGTGTGTGTGTGTGTGTACATGCATATGTGTGTGTTGGCAAGGCTCTGATGTGTGTTGTTGTTGAATGTGTTGTGCAGACACCATGGACTTCTCTGGCCTGTCTCTCATCAAACTCAAGAAGGAGGAGATGGAGTCTCAGGTATGGCTTCTCTAAAGCCTGTGTGTGTGTGTGTGTGTGTGTGTGTGTGTGACACGTGTGTGTGTGTGTGTGTGTGTGTGTGTGTGTGTGTGTGTGTGTGTAATCTTGTGTCTTTGCTCCGTTAAACAGGTGAAGGTGCTGGAGCTGGAGACTCAGTTGGAGAACGAGCGTTTGCGTTTAGGCGAGCTCCGCAAGAAGCACTACGACATTGCAGGGGTTCCTGGGGATCCCAGCGCCCAGGATAACGGCCTCCGCGCCTCCTCCCCCTCTCCAGCCGCTCCCTCCTCACCCAAGCCCTCCAAACCAGCCCTCCTGAAGAAACCCGCCCTGGCCAGCAAGCCCAACTTCCCCGCCAAGTCTTCAGTAAGTGGCTCACAGCAAATGATCAGAGCTCCAAACATTAGTCAAAGTAGTCATTCAAATGCAGCAATTACTCTCTGTGTGTGTGTGTGTGTGTGTGTGTGTGTGTGTGTGTGTGTGTGTGTGTGTGTGTGTGTGTGTGAGTAAATGATTTTATTTCTTGAGTAGTATACTACTACTTTAGAACACAGCATCTCTTGTGCAACAACATCTCTCCTAATCTCTCTGGAAGAAACATCTAAGAATGGAACATGAAATATGTTGAATGTCTTACAATGGGCTTTCCCAGCGTAACCTAGTGGGTTGGGTAGATGTGCATGTGACTGCTGGTCTGACCCTAGTCTTCTAATCAGTTCAAGTAATGATCATTGGTGCACCAGTGCAACAGATAGAGTTGACTCTACTGAACTGAGATCAGGACCTGGATGTGTTTGCTCTTGGCTTCAGGTGTGTGTCTACACATTTCTCTCCAACTGCTCTTCTTTTCTCTGCAGTTCAGGTAAACCGACGGAGGATCGCCTGCTGATGCCGACCTGGGCCTCCCAAAGAGGAATCTTCCTCTTCCTCCCTGATCTGTCCATCCCTAGAGTACTCCTCCTCCTCCTCTTCCTCTTCCTCCTCCCTAGCTCTGCTGAGGCCTCCACTCTTCGACTTAACAACAGGGTGCATCACTTGCCATTCAATATAGGTCCTTATTTGTGTCCGAACAACTGTTACTGTTTTTAAAAAGGGAGTTTTTGAGGACAAAAGTGCATGTATCCACTGCAATATATTCCAATGAAGGCCAATTCCTCAAGGCTGTGATGTCACAGAATTTGATAAAAAAAAAAGGGTTTTATGAGTGACAGTGTATTGTGTTTGTTTCAGTTTGTACACATATTATATATATAATAGTATATATATATATATACTGTATATCCATTTTAATGATTTGTTGGTGTACCTTTTTCATATATTTGGGGGTGGGTGTGTGTGTTGCACAGTCACACTAGTAGAAGCACACATTAGTTCTCCTTCTCCTCTTCTATTGTTTTATTTGTATTGTTTAGTTCTTCTTTAGTTTCCCTTTCTGTCACCAGTTCTACATATAGGTCACTCAGGACAAAGCCTATGAAAGATTCCCAGTCTTTTCCACCTTCCCATGTTGGATGTGGAGGAACCGTATCAGGAGTGGCGCTCGTGTTGACAGGATCTGCTCCTCTCCCAATCCAAATGCACAAAGCGATGATGACCGCGCTCATATTCAGGGAGGTCTGTGTCCTACTCCAATCCGCTTACAAGACAGGCTAGTGGAGCTGTAGATACAGTAGATACAGTACACTAACAGACAGATTTCAAATCATCTATTGGTAGAGCTTTTAAGTATCGAGTAAAAAAAGAAAAGGTGAACACAAAAAAAAGTCAGAAAAAATGTGCCTTTCTCTCTCTAGGTGAGACTTTTAAATATGGATCATATTATGGTTTTTATATTCACACAGCTGTGCTGCTCCATGGGGCGTCTAGAGTGGTGGGCCGTGCTCCATGGCTACTATATGGAAGACTGATTGTGCTAGTGTAATGCATAGCTCTGCAGTGCAGGTGTGTATAGCTCACGGTAGGCTCCGTAGAATAGCAGAACTGTCTGGCCTTTATCACAACACGTTGCCATAGCTCTTTGCGTGTAATAATAAGCATATTTCCCACACTCAAGAGTTCAAGAGTGTCTCTCAGAACACGATTGGTTTGTCTGCATGATTGAATCACACCAATCGGTCAACCTCTCCACCTCAAAATCCCTGAGCCCTTTAAAGTTGTGTGTATCCATTCAACATTTTTTTGTTTATGTTTGTTGTTTTTTTTTCCCCGTGGTGTAATATGGATATGGGTGTCTGAGATGGGGTTTATGGTGGTGCTGGAAAATTCTAGAATGCTGTGCATATCTACTGAGGGTCTGTCAATGTCTGGGGCCTTTTAAAGAGTTGCCTATTCTCTCTTTTCGAAAGGGGTCTTATCAGAATAAATATGCTTTCCTTTTTGTGTTCACTCATGTCTTTCTAAGAAAACATGTCTTTATATACTGAAATCATATTAATATATTTTAGACTGTGGTATCCTGAAATGAAATAAATGTACATGTCAAATGAACAATAAACGTTTATGAAAGAATGTTTGGAGTTCTGTAAGATGTGTGGTGATTTCTAGATCTGAGAGACCATTCAAGCAGACCTGGGTTTAAAAATAATAATAAAAAAATAAAAAATAATAAAAAAATTATAATTCCCTTTAACTCTCTCATTGATCATCTAATAATCATACATTTAAAAGAAATATTCCGCTTTATTTGACAGTTGGTGTAAAATAATTTGTACAAAATTTGCAACTTTGTTGTCTCAGCATTGCTACAGTAGCCAACCCGCATAATTTGGAGCACTACATGTACCCTTGCCAGGCATGCGCAGAAAGTTGTCTTCAGTCTGGCATGTGAGTTGTCTCTCGCTAACTTGTTGGGTTTTGCAACGTGAGAGAGAGACTGCATGTCACGGCCCGACTGATTTTAAACTAACGAAAATGGCCTTAGGACGCTCAGTAATGCCTCAGTCTCGAACTAGAAAAACAGGTAAAACAATTATAGCTCTTCCTGTTGGTTGGTACGCTGACATTTGAATGTCAATGCCGCGTTTTCGTACCTTAAGAGCGTTTGTTTTAATACAACGGGAATACTGTATGTTTAGTTAGTGATCTCGCTCGAACTTTTGGTCATGGATAACTGTGGCAAAGCGCTGGAGAAAAATCCAGCAGATTTGACTATCATGGATGTTTATGATATCGCGGCGGTGATGGGCCAGGAGTTCGAGCGTATAATCGATCAGTATGGCTGTGAATCCTTGACCCGTATCATGCCCAAAGTAGTGCGGGTTCTAGAGATTCTGGAAGTGCTGGTGGGTCGCAACAATATCAGTGCGGAGACCGAGGAACTGCGTTTGGAACTGGACAGGTTGCGCCTGGAGAGGAGAGATCGCTTGGAGCGTGAGAAAAGACACCAAAAGGTTTGTTATGACACATTGGCTACTGCACACTCTGCATGGACACCAGTTGACAGGTTATGACAATGATTTTCTCAGGCTGAAGTTTAAGTTTTTTCTGCATGAATGTGGGTTACATTCCTACATCTGCGTTTTATATCACAACCTACTGTCGCCTCCCTTTGGCTGGACACACCAATCTAGTAATCAGGTTACAGTATCGAGGCGCAGATGACACTGTATTATCAGAGACACTTATGATATCACTAAGGCATCGCGTAGGAACCCATGACCTGGAAGCTGATTGTAAAAAAAAAAGCCTAGAAGATGTATTCACAACGTTGGGAACGTGTGTGCGCAATGAAAATTTGCCTTTTGTCCAGTTATTTTTCTTTTTGTTTGTTACTTTTCTTGAAACTAAGTTTTCATGTGGTTATAAGACCCATCCCGTAGAGATGTCTCGTGTGCATTTGTCTGGACATGGGTCTTTGGGGATGTGAGAAATGTTGTCCAGATGTGTGGAGAATGTGTGTCAGTGAGAGGGAGGTGGTGTAGTGAAAGTGTTTACTATGTGTGCTAAGAATGGTTTGGCTTGGGCCAGAGTTCTACTTGATGACATACAGTAGGCTACCACTCAATAAATAAACATGCAGTACCACAGATATCCCATCCTGTGAAGACAGAAAAGTAGTGGGTCAATATTAGCCTATATTATAGTCATCTGTGGTTTTGCATGAAGCACTCTGGCTGTATGAATATTATCATGGTTGAGAGAAAGTGGTCAAAATATGGATTCTTTGGAGAATGATGATGTCCCTGCAGACTGGGTGGATTTTGATGTGTGTGTGTGTGTGTGTGTGTGTGTGTGTGTGTGTGTGTGTGTGTGTGTGTCAGGAGCTGGAGCTGGTGGAGGATGTGTGGAGGGGAGAGAGCCAGGAGCTGCTGTCTCAGATTGCAGAGCTGCAGGCTCAGAATAAGAACCTCATGAGTAGCCTGGCCCTGCGGGACAACCCCTCTGACCAGGAGAAGCTGCAGCAAGACGGTAGGCACACACACACACACACACACACACACACACACACACACACACACACACACACACAATCAGTGAACTACAGAACCCCACAGCATTCACAGTCACAACAGTAGCTTAACATACAGTTGTCGTAGAACACTTGTTCAAAAACTCGCATGTACATCTTCTTGTCACTTAAGTTTTTGGATCTTGATGACATTTGTTCATCAATTTGCATTTTCTTCTTCAATTCATCAAGACATTGTAATCTTATTATTGCATATTGTGCACACACATACAGGTTTTTATGCCAAAATTAATTAAAAAAGGTTGGACCATGTCATTAAATATCTAGAGTTACTGCTGACCTATGGGTTGTGTTTCAAGGAGTGAAAAGCTTTATGTAAACTGAAACATGAAATTATGCGTGTGTTTATGTATGGTCGGCATGTAACCTGATGACGTGTGGAGCATGCATGCCATTCCAGCTAGGCAACATGGGAACTCTGACCCAGACATTTTCTCTCTCGGGCACACACATGCACACACCACACACCATACTGATTACTGACAAAGAAAATGAAAAATGCATTCTGTCTGGTCACTTGTCCCGTGTGTGAGGGTGTGTGTGTGTGTGTGTGCTTGCTCCATGAAGTCTAAAAACTGAAGCCAGCTAACCGAACAAAGGACTGTCCTGTATCGTTAGTGATTCACTATGGTGCAGAGGGAACATCATTCAGTATTTGCTGTTGAACTGATGATGCCACATTCACTCACAACAGCAATAACAGTTGAACACTGAGAAGCACAGTATCCCAATGAGATCTCCTTTAAAAAAAAGCCTGGCTCATAGTTACCTCTGAGTTCTACCTCGGGTTCAACATGACAAAGCGTTGCAATACGTTTTTTATTTCACCCATAGGCATTGCAAACCATTTGAAAACATTGCAACCGCTGAACATGGCCCTAGTTCCTCGGTCCCTTGTGGCCTTCATGCCACTACCATATCAGAGTAATCAGAGAACTCAGATTGAATTGATTTCTTTATTGCATCTCATTATGAGAGGGTTCATTTTGGGGGTTTGGGTCCCTAACTGCAGTAGGTAAGAGAAGAGAGTGTCCTCCAGTCATTATGGGAAAATAATACTATATGTCCCGTCACCGTGGACAGGACCCCCATGACAAGACATATAGCAGAGAGGGTTAAAGTGAAGCAAGAGGGGCTAACATTTGTTAAATTCTGTGTTCTTTTTTCACAAGAAGGAGAGAGGGGGGTCCTTATTATACAGGCCAAAATATATATTGTGACCTACAGTAATAGCCTAGAACTCCAGATGTACCCTATCAGTGGCAAATTGAATTTGGTCTGTGAGTACGGCTAGCCATGAGCCATAGGTTGTATTCAGACATTGGTGGTGTTAAGCCAATCACAACACTCTATGTGGACAGGGAGTCGTTGGGTGGGCTTAGCGTTGTTTGAATCGGCTTATTTGCTGCTCTGATTGGTTGTAGCCGTTGTACCTAAGGGTCTATCGATCATGGTCAGACTATACATTTTATGTTATAGTGTGGCTTGTCAGGCTAGTACAGTAATGCAATACATACTCATAATAATAAGTAATTAATAAGTAATTAATGCACCATTATGGAGTTTACTACTAAGGTATACTCAAAAACAAGCCCTTGCAAACACATGCAAGAGCCTTACTGGCACTGTACTGCTAGAAACTTGTTTAGTAAGTTGTTTTGTAACATGTTCCTACAGGGAAAACGGAATTACCAAGTGCATAGACGAGGAGGGTGGTGAGAGAATGGCGGCACATGTGTTTACCTATCCTATTTATGAGCATATGTCATCTAAATGAATATGATCATGATCTCAAAATGTCTGTCTGATAAAGGCATACAATACCTCAAAGAAGTGTCACAATGCTGCTTAAATGCTGCTTAAATTCATTTCCTTTCAAGGTGTGCACTGTGTCTCCATGTGTCCATTCATGATGGCTGGGTTTGATTTGAAAGCTGAGTATTTGCGTGACTGATGGTGTTTTTGGGCGGCTTGTGTGCGTGAGGTGAGTGAATGCCTGTCTCTGGGTCAAACGAGAGGTGTCAGGTGCGGAGGTGTGTTTGATCACAGAAGCATCTGACATGATCACAGCAGCTGTCAGACCGTGCAGTGCAAGCACAGCATGCAGCATTGGTGTGTGTGTGTGTGTGTGTGTGTGTGTGTGTGTGTGTGTGTGTGTGTGTGTGTGTTCTACTGTGTGTAGTGGGTTTGGGCTGTGCACCAGAGCACTGAGGACTGTGTTGGTTGTATGATGAAGTGAAATGTATATTACTATTACTATACTCTCAGCTTTCCTTGGTAGGAGGACACAGACACACATTTGTTGTTCTGGGAGGGCCGTGGGATAATACACACAATATTTCTACATAGGGCCACGGACACACACACACACTCTTGCTCTCACACACATACACCCACACACTTACGCCATGGAGTTCACTACATACATGTAGTTTTTAAGAAAGCAAAATGACATTTAAAGACCATTTTAGAGTCTAGATCTTTTGTCTGCCAGCCCTAGTTGAAAAATAATCCACAGTTGGATGATCAGGACACTGACACGCAGCAATGCGCAGAGAATGTCCCATCTGATAGCCCAGGGCCTGTATGTGCTGGATGCCACTTCATGTGCGTGTGTGATAGATAGATACATAGATAGTGTTGATCTCCACCTGGGCACGCCACATGATCTAGACGGGCTTCATGGCTTCTCTGAGCTTATCAGCTGTCTAGAAACATGCTACAGCTTTTGACATGGGATTTGCGGGTGTAAACTGAACTAAGACTAAATTGAAAAATACAAGCGAAGATAAGTGTAGTCAGTGTATTGGGTGTATTTGTTGCTACATCCTTCTGATGCATTGATGAGTGTTTGAAGAAATCAAGGTAAGTGAAAGAGACAAAACTGCCCTCCTGTGAAGTGCTGTGATGTGAATAATAGACACAGGCTAACTGAAGTCCTATCATTGGCTATTGTTAAAATCTTAATTCTGTATGGTTTATGCTGTTCAATACTAACATTTTACTGATAGTGATTTATAGGTAAATCTGATACTGATTTATACTGTAGGTTACAGGCATGTGACCTTTTTGTACAGTACAACAATGACATAGTCATAAAAACATATAAAATGACATGTCAGTTAGCAGTTCTGGTTAATAATAGTTTGTATTTCCATTCATGGGCACTGTGTGTAATCCTATTGTGAAGGGAGGGCTATATTATTACTGTATGTGTGGTCATGTATTATGACCAGACAGGGTGTGTGTGTGTGTGTGTGTGTGTGTGTGTGTGTGTGTGTGTGTGTGTGTGTGCGTGTGCATGTGCATGTGTGTGTGTTGTACACAGAGTGAGATGAGCCACATTTACCTCAGACTAAAGTGGAGACTATTTTAAAGCATGACTGAAATACAGACCTTGCGTGTGTGTCTGAGTGTTGCCTACGGAGACAAGCTATATTTATTCACACGACCTACACACACACACACACCCTGAACACTCCCAAATGAGGCTGTGCCACACACACATACACACATGCTTACACACATATAAACACACACACACACACACACACACACATACAGCTTGTATCTGTATCTTTAGGTCATTAGGACATTTGATAAAGAAGTTTTTAATCTTTTTGAAGTTGAGATTGTGTGTTTTGTGTGTGTGTGTGTGTGTGTGTGTGTGTGTGTGTGTGTGTGTGTGTGTGTGTGTGTGTGTGTGTGCAGGCATATCGGAGAAAGAGAAGCAAGTGTTGAGGAAGCTAAAGGAGGTGGTTGACCAGCAGAAGAAAGAGATGCAGGCCAAAGAACATGAGCTCACACTGAAGTCTGAAGACCTGGAGGCAGTGAGTAAACAATAGCACACACACATACACACATACACACACACACACACACGCACACACACACACACACACACACACACACACACACACACACACACATGCACAGACACACACACCAACAAGAATGCAAAACAACACACACAGTAACATAAACATACAGAACATACCCTCTTCCTTTTGCCCCCCCTAACACACACATCCCCCCACCCCTCAGCTCCAGATGCAGCAGCACAGGCTGATGCGGATCAACCAGGAGCTGCGGCACCGTGTGGGGCTGGTGGAGACGCAGGGGAAGGCGGTGATCCAGCAGCGGTCCCATCTGGAGGCCGTGGCCCAGGCGCAGCAGCAGGAGCTGGGGGAGCTGCGGAGGGAGCTGGCCTGTCTGAGGGAGGAGCAGCAGCAGCAGGAGGGGGCGCCGCTGAGCACGCCAACAACCCCACGCACACACACTAGACGTAGCAGGGCTAAGAGGGGCAGCACTGTGGAGAAGACTAAGGTTAGGGTGATCTTTGTGTTTACATGGAGATTTGGTGGAGCATACTGTCTGATTGGCTGAAAGGCTGTAAATGACAAGATGTGTGTGTGTGTGTGTGTGTGTGTGTGTGTGTGTGTGTGTGTGTGTGTGTGTGTGTGTGTGATTGTTGGATGGATGTACTTGGAAAACTGCAATCAGAGTGTTTGTGACAGTAAGTCTCTGACTAGCTGTTGATGTATGCCTCTGTGTGTGTTTGTGTGTGTGTGTGTGTGTGTGTGTGTGTGTGTGTGCGTGTGTGTGTGTGTGTGTGTGTGTGTGTGCGTGTACGTGCTTGTACTGTGTGCAACAAAAATGCACATTTTTGACGCATTTTCCCAACTTTTGTATGTGTGTGCAGAAGCAACAGCAGTCCCCCAAACAAGCAGCTGCAGGAGCATGCCCAGTAGAGGCCTCGCTGTGGGTGGAGTGCGGGATGGATCAGGACTTCCTGTCTCAGTGCTGTGGCCCTGCAGAGGGCCTCTCCCACCCCCCTGTCCCTCCCTCCTCAGACTCCACCTCCTCCTCCCCCTCACCTACACACCACCCCAGCGCCGACACTGAACATGAGGAGGTGTCTCACTTGCTATGGGTAAACAAACATCTCTCAGTCCCCTTCCTAGTGGACCTGTACAGTACACTGTGTGTGTGTGTGTGTGTGTGTGTGTGTGTGTGTGTTTGACTCAGGCTGAAGGTTTGCGTGCCGGTAGCTGGGGTCATTGCCAGGTCAGCTTCCCACTGGCTGACTCCTCGTTTGTTTTTGTTTTTTTCCTGAGCTAGAATGTACTTTGTCAAACCATAGAAGCAAATAGAACAACAGTACGATTTCAGTTCTCTGCAGGTTACCTGTAGCCTGGCGAATGCCAAACTAAAATCACAAGTGATATTTAGTCTGGGGACCTACCTATTGCATTTCTCGTAGCGGAAGCATCGTTTACGATTGTCCAGAGCCGTTTATTGGGCGCTACGAATGTCTATCATAGCGTCTGTACATACCTCGGAGCCAATACCAGAGCCACCACGTGACGTAAAATGCAATCGAGGGCCGTACAAATCCCTTTTTGTTCTGCGATTGGATACCGAAAGTAAGCGAGAAAAATGTCCATGGTCACCATGCTGCTTTGCAGAGTGGAATGAAATAAGCGCGCAAAGGAGCATGGGAATTCCCAGGCTACGTTACCTGTGTAACTGTTAGAGAATAAATGGCTGAATCCCAATGTCCACCCTAAGCCCTAAAGCCCTGAACCCTCAAAGACTTCACTAGAATGAGCTTTATGATTGGCCAATTCATGCCAGTTAAGTCTTTGAGGTTTCAGGGCTTAGGGCTTAGGGTGGATATTGGGATTCAGCCGTAGTTTCGATTGTGGGTTTGTCAGTTTTGCCTGTCTCATGACATGCGTTTAGAGTTGTGTTTGAGTGGTTCCCACCGTTTGCTCTCACTGGTCTATTGAATAAACACTGCTAACAGCATTAGCAACGGTCCTCAGATGGCCACACAGATGAGCTGCAGGTTAGAGGGTTGAGTTGTGTTTAAAAGCATCTGCTGTTCTAAGGCCTGTGCCTTGTGCCACGCACGCTACCCTTCCATATACTGTAGACAAGGAGTCCATTATTCAGCCCTTTGTTTCCACATTAAACATCAGTCAGAATACCTCAGTCTGAAGTAAATGGATTTCCAGGTCTTTGTTTTGAAGGAAAGGCTGGAAGTGACATTGATTGACAGCGGTGTGTGTGTGGGGTCCCCACCAGGAGGCGCTACAGGAGGAGGAGGGGCAGCGGGAGTGGGACTCTGAGGAGGCTGGGGAGGAGGCTGGGGAGGAGGGCCACTGCAGTAGTGTGGAGCTAGAGGAGCCCAACCAGCCCCGCTTCACCCTCCAGGACCTGCAGGACGTGCTGCAGGAGCGCAACGAGCTCAAGGCCCAGCTCTTTATGATGCAGGAGGAGCTGGCATACTATAAAAGGTGCACATGTGCGCTCACACACCTCCCTCTCTCTCTCTCTCTCTCTCTCTCTCTCTCTCTCTCTCTCTCTCACGCACATACACACAAATAGACACAACATCAGGTGTTTAAATGTCTTTCATACACATCCAGTTGGACTACACACTCTCAAATTCGAACTTAAATCATCTGAACACTTAGTGGTGCAGGCAGGTTCACAACCACACAATCCAGACAGATTTGTGAAGGAAACACATTAATCTCCATTTAAATCAATTTATGCTGATTTATGTTTTTAATTGAAGTGCACCTATTTGAAACAGCTGCTTTGCTCTATTCTGCCAGTGAGGAACAGGAAGAAGCGCTGGTTCCCATCAATCCATTGCCTTCAACACCACCACGCCAAGCACTTAATGAGCAGCCTGAGTCTGGGATCAAACGCCTGTAAGATCTCTAATCTCTACTACTGGTTACTGGCAAAACTGTACTTTATAACCTTTCTATACATTTACAGTTAACTTCAAATAATGTAGAACTGTCCATGTTTTGGAAGAATGTGATAGGATAAGAGTGCATCTGTAGTGAGCCATAATCTAATGAATTCCTGAATGCAGAACAGAAATGATCTCTGTCCATACACTTCTTGGTTCCATCTGTGGAGCGTTGTCTGCAGACAAGACGGTTCCGTGGGAATTCTGGGGCCATATTACACTTGTATATATAGTTGTGAACTGTACCCTAACTTTAACACTGTTTTACAAAAACAGTATTATTGTGAAGTAAAGAAGGGCTACGTACTTGTACTTTATCACAAACAGTGCAATGTGCACGTAGCCGTGCTAAAATCCCACACTGCTTCCCACACCTTTATTGAAGTATCCCTCCAAAGTTCAAAGAAATGTGCCATATTCATTAACCTAAAGCTTGTCAGACCAGAAATTCAACTTTAGTTGTTTCTTTACTTGTCTCTCCTTCTCCTCCATGCCATGTTCTTTATGCTGTTCCTCCCTCCCTCTGTTCCTTGCTCCCTGTGTGTGTCTGTAGGATATTTACGGCTGTCATGCCCATGGTGGCTGCTGGTTTAATAAGTGACGATCCCACCCTGCTGCCCATCAGAAGGCTCATCTCATTTGTAAGACCTTTGACCTCTATTTGACCCCAGGACACTATTTATAGTTGCTGTTTTCTGTATTTTATACTTTGCCTGGCATGAAAAATCATGAATGAAGTTGATATTACTACTCTGTTACTACAAGAAACCGCTTATTCAAATACTGTAGTTGTCAGTGTTCAGGTATTTAGGGGCACATTTGTTTTCATTTTGTTGGAAGGACTGAAATGCAAGTTATGCCCTTCAAATGATCGGTCTGCTTTATATGGAAAACGGACATGCATTCTATCTTTCAATCCTACTACTGTATCTACTTACAGATCATGGGGGTTGTGCTGGGTGTTGCTACATCCATGTAATTGATTCATGTGTTCCAGAACAAATGTAAACATCAGGCTTAGACATCTGGTCCTACATCAAAGGCATATTTCAACTAATCTGCAGGCCTAACCATGCCTAAGTTATCTAGCGGTATGTTTTGAACTCTTGTGCTGTGCAAATGATTGAGCTTTACTTTTTAACCTCCAGGTCTAGACTCATCTCATGCCTCAGCCAATCAGGAGCGAAATGAAATACCAATGGAGGAGAAGATGTTGAGGCCACTAGAAAAGGATGAATGCACTTCAAGTGGATGGATTGCCTTTAAGGAGACTCAGGATGTCAATATCTTCTTTTTTGGACTATTTTAGGTGCAATCCCATCCTCTATTTGTCATCAGTGTGCTTTCTTGACACACTCTTTGCTATAGAAAGCAATTTGTGTAGGCTTATTCTGATTATTTATGTTGTGTCTTGTTTATTTGAAACCTTTTAACACTACAGGAGGAACATGCTGCCAATCTGACAAACAGTAGTGTGTGACCCCCACACTATTCAGATGCCAATAGGAAGTAGAAAATGTGGCATGTTTTGATCTGTATTGAAATATGATTTTGCACAATTGCGTCCACAGTTGCACTAATAGAAAGGATGCATTGGCTGTTATAAGAATTCAGGTTCACCCAAAGATGGAAATGCCTAATGGGAATCCACAATTCTAACCACCTAATATTCTGCTTTGGAAGACCTTGAGACCAAAGACAATCTAGGCTACTCTATACAGTATCATGGTGCTCATATTGAGTGAGATAAAAAAAAATAGTTTAAAGTGCCTTTATAAGTGGGAGAGTTGGAAGCTTTAGTTGTAAATCTTGGATATGTTTTGAAACAGAACTTAAAGTGATAGTTTGGCATCATTCAAGCATAGCCCTATTGCACAAGCCTGCTGACTGCACTTTAGTGGAACAAAAGAATTTGGAACGACGTAGACCAAATGTGGTGAACACAAATGTGAACACAAACGTGAATAAGCTCTTTATATTGAGTCAACGACACCAAAACCATTTGAAGGTAAGATTTGTGGTGCCATTGACTCAATGTAAACTGTTTGTTCGCATTTGCGTTTGGTCTACTGTATGTTGTTGGTATTTATTTCGTTCCACTCTATCTTTTGAAGTCAGCAGGCTCATGCAAGGGAATTATGCTTGAATGACGTTGAATTATCACCCATGGGGAGGATTGAGTATCTGAACACTTGCACTCAATGGTGAACTCAAACCTACAGTATATGAATATCTGTTAGACACTTTTTTGTAACAATTCTAATCTAAGTATTCTGTCCATAAGCTTGGTAAAAAGTTTAGTTTGTATCGCCTACACTTGGTCAAGATAAGACCATAAAAGAAGGCAATTCAATCTTTTACTATAAATAAATAGTAATAAAACAATGCACATCATGGAAGCGTTCTTTCAGAAGAATATAATAAGTTGAACTTGAATATGAACAGGTTGAGTTGTGGCAGACACCTTTGTCAGATTTAATTCTGTGGCACAGGCCTTGTCTTCTAGTTTTGTTTAAGATTTTGTCTATCAAGTCGAGGTACGATTGCAGGAGCTCACAGCAGTGTAGGCCTATTAACCATCTGTCACCTGTGAATTACTAATTTCTGCTTTTTGGCATAGTCTGCTATAGGCTACCATGTAGCCTATGGCTGAGTATTAAGGAAGGGGTTTAACTTTTCTCAATTACAAAACACTTTTAGATTTTTGGTATGATGTGTATGATGTGATTTGTTATCATTAACATTAGGCCAATAAATGTATAGCCTAATTCAATTATATTTTAGACATTTTTTTTTCTTTTGGTAATAAGTCACTTCGGGGAAAAAACAGTCTAAAGTCCTTGAACCAGAGGGTCGGTTGGGACCAAAGATAGGATTTCTGAATGATATACCACCCTTGTTAATTTGGTTAATTTTAGCCTAGGGGGAATATACAGTAGGTGAATATAATTAGGCTAATAGATATCCTCTCAAACTTCCCAAGCTTTTTTTTTTTTTTTTTTTTTTTTTGTATCGCAGGTTTCTCACACACAGCCCACTTTGTTCAAACATGTAGATGCATATACCCAATGAAATAATTTACATTTTAGGCCATGGGCTTCAGTGCACTGATCTTTAATGTCCCATGGTATGCAAATGTGTGTATGCAAATAGACCTCTAAGCCCTTCTGGTAGAGGCCACATTCAGATAATTATTGCAATTGTTTGTGTATGATGCCGAATAGTCATGCATGAAATTTTAAGAAAACTTGTAATAGGCCAACATAAAATTGCTGTAAATTATCAGTTGAAGGAGTTGGGGATAGGTCTAAATTTGTGTGTAATTTTAAGCTTGATGAAAAAAATATGGAACAAACGGTTTTTTTGGAACCACAGCAGCTTGCATTAGTCTTCATGTCTGTGGGTCAGAAATAGGGCAAAACCGCATGGACAAAGTAGGTAAAGTAAAAAAAAACTTGAAGACCGACAAACATCACGTGCTCCTCTTCTGTGATCGCATGGCTTCACCTGTCGCCAAGGCAACACTAGTAGGCGGGTGTAAAACTGATTGGATAATCGCTAGTTATTGCAAAGCTATTGGCTGGTTGTAATGCCATTCAAATTGACAGACGGAAGGCATTCAAAGTGCAATAAAGAAGAAGGAAGTCCCCAATTAAGTGCCCGTCACACGGTGCCTGGTTGGCAAAACTTTTATACTTTGTTAGTCCAACTTTAATTTCCGTAAACCTCAAGGGAGGGTCATTGATAAAAAAAACCCTCAACATATAACTTTAGGTTAGCCGACTTCTACAGTCATGGACGGACTGCGAGACTCCTCGTCGCCTGCTCTGGCTTTCGACAAGGACGCGCTGGAGCTCACAGTCGAGGATGTTTATGACATTTCTTATGTGATCGGCAAAGATTTGTTAAAAATTAGCAAGGCGGGTGCACATGTTTCTGACCTACAATTTCGAATAGTCAGAGTTTTGGAAATGTTTGAGGTGTTGGTCAACAAATACAACCTGTCTTTGGAGGAGTTGAAAATGGAGAGAGACAATCTGAAACTAGAACTGGACCGAGTGGTTGGGGAAAAATCAGCTGAACAAGGCTCAGTAAGTAATGTTCGTTTATTCTGTCTTCTTCACCTATTGTCATCGGTGGAGTCTAGTGTAATGTCCTTTGTGAAAGGCAGGTCACATACAGTATGTGATCTAATTAAAATAGGGCTCCGAACTTCTTGTGTCTTATTTTATGGCCTTAGCCACAACGTTAGCAGAAAACGAATGACCATCAGCTGCTGCTTTCCCTAGACAGCAGCTGACTCATCTCCGTCAGGTCGAGAGGTGATCTACAGGCTGCCCACTCTAGGGGATGCTGTAAGATGGCAGTGTCTGTAAACTTACATTTGTTGCAGCTTTATGTCTTTTGCTGGAGACTCAGTCAGTTATGACATCTGGTGCGCAAATACTCAGGAGACATCACTAGTTTTGCTGTGTTGTTAGCCACCTTCTCTGTAGGTAGGTTTGTTTGCCAGCCATCCCTGAACCACTGAGGTCCATATCTCTTCCATACTGTGGTTCATATCTATGTGTTCCTAAACTGAGTATTGTCCTTGTAGACCCTGGGGCCCAACAAGCTGGTGGTGGACCTTAAAGACCCCAACCGCCCCCGATTTACCATGCAGGAACTTAAAGAGGTGCTACAGGAGAGGAACCAGCTCAAGGCCCAGCTGCTCATTGCACAGGAGGAGTTACAGTTATACAAAAGGTTTGCAGAACACCCCCCCCCCCCCCCTCACACACACACACACACACACACACACACACACACACACACACACACGCAAGCAAACAATACACTCATGTACGTTCTTTAAAGGCCAGGATCCAGGGTTATAATTTATAACGTGTACATTACTCTATGAACATTTTTATGGTGAGAAATATGCTGTGGATGCAAGGTACCGGTAATAAGCAGCATCCTCATTACAATCACCAAGATTAATGTGAAACAAGTTGTGTGGCCATTCTAGTCTCAGATAGAAGTCTGATAATCCAAACCCTCATAATCCCAGATTATTTTATCATCTGTCACTGTATTGTACTTATCCTGTTGTATTTCGCAGCGGCCTCTTGAC
This sequence comes from Sardinella longiceps, assembly GCA_027497455.2. NCBI lineage: Eukaryota > Metazoa > Chordata > Actinopteri > Clupeiformes > Clupeidae > Sardinella > Sardinella longiceps. The sequence continues at coordinate 38,698,111 of JAODXP020000019.1, read as the reverse complement.
TGCCCCACCCCAGTCTTCCGAGCCGGCCATGGTGGAGGTGGAACTGGAGCCGGCGCCCAGCACCCCGGCTATCTCTCCACACATCACTACCATCACAGAGGAGGATGAGGGCAAGGACGAGCCCAAAGGGGAGTCCAGAGAGGAGAAGACCGCCATCCAAAAGCTGTGAGTTAGGCTAACCTATCCAATGGATGGCGAGAGAGAAAATGAATGAGGAATGAATGAATGGGCCTATATGAACAGTACAGTGTTGGTGTTAAAAGTCCTTTCATTCAGAATTGTAAGCTCCATGTGTGGGTCTATTCATCATTTTTATAGTAGTGTGAAATAGCCTTGGGTAATCACACACACACACACACTCACACACACACTAGGCTACACACAAGCACACATACACACACTCGCATACACACGGCCTCTACCCTTACAGTTTTATGTGTTTGTCCATAGAAATGGCTCTGCAGTAGGTCTGTCCTCGGATCAACTGCCACAGTTTTACAATTACTCTGTAATAATAATAATAATAATAATAATACATTGCTAAAACACTTTTGTGTTGCTGGATTGTTGATATTTGAACATAGCTATGGGTCAAATACGCCAGTAATCTCAGTGCTCAAATATATCACGATGTATCAATGCAGGCTAGTTTCCCAGTGGCCTTGCAAAGCCTGGTCCACTGACCGTTAGCGACTAAGCTCATTATTTTTACACATTAACTTCATAATGCCTCTTTGTAGAAAAGTGTGTAATTCAGTGCTTATGCTATTTTAGCAGCTTAGGGTTTCACGGAGGGTTAAATCCATTTGTCTTAGCTGGATGTGAGAAATTAGGCTGTTGTTGATGTTGGAACCTGTTGTGTTGTCTTGGGTGTGACAGCTTGGGTATGCACGGCTGGCAGGTCTGTGTTGAATCTGTTCTACTTAAGCGTGGCTGGACATTTTTGTCATACTGCAGTGGTTTCTTTATCACATTGAGCACATCACGTTTAGATGGATAAGGCATGTTGATGTGTCTCAGCAGTATAGGTTGTCTCATTGGCAATACTGGCAAGGTCCAGCTTACATCATTGGCCAGACATTCTATTCATGCACGTGACTGTGGGACTGGCACACACACTCTCTCTCTCTCTCTCTCTCTCTCTCTCTCTCTCTCTCTCTCTTTGTGTGTGTGTGTGTGTGTGTGTGTGTGTGTGTGTGTGTGTGTGTGCGTGTGTGTGTGTGTGTGTGTGTGTAACTAGATGCTTCCCTAAACATTCTTGTGCCATAAAGTGCCAGAGACTGAGATGGTGGGAGTGACAGAATGACGGAATGATTGTTATTTTGGTTTGTGTCTGTACAAATTCTTATCACAAGATATCACAAAACAAAAAATGAATGTATCTGCCCATATAGTTGTTAGATCTATGTAGGTTTATTTCTGCATCTTGTACAGTAGATGTTTGAGGTCATGCAAGTGGTCTTTACAAAGTACCCACATAGTGTGTTAACTGTGTCTTGTGTTATTGTCGTTGTGTTCAGGTAGTCCAGGGTCCTCTAACATGCTTCGGCCCCTCAGTATGTGCTGTATTCACCCAGGCACTCTCTGTCCACAACTTGTCTCTTGTCTTACACTCAGCGTTTCACTTTAAGTTTAACTCTGTGAGGAATTCAGGACTAAATTAGATTTTTGTTGTGGGTTGTTTTTAAGCCATGCCTTAGACTCACAACTATTCTGGCCTCCTTTTCTCTGACACTGACCGCAGACAGTTGGTATTTGAAGGACTTCTGAGTTCAATTGTTCAATTATTATGCACATTATTATTTGTATTGCTGATATCAAATTAAAAATTGTATCAAGGGGATGGGAAGACAAAAGAATCAGAAGCATGCTATATGGTCAAGCCAGTATTTTTCTGCTCATTTAAGTCCTTCCACATAGCTGAGATTGAAGTATTACTACCGACTATGACAAGTTTTGATATTTCTTTCTCACACCTTGAGGAGGTTCTAAAAACACACACACACACAAAAGAAAAAAAAAAATATCTGTCAAAGCGCAATTGCAAATGTCCTTTATTCATTTATTTTTTGAGAACTGAGATTTTGAGAATTTATAAGAGTGCTCCTCTAAAGCCCAATGCTGTCTGACTGACACACGTGTCTCTCTCTGTGCAGGTTTTCATTCCGCCGGAAATAGGAGGCCATGGCCAGCCAAGGAACAAGCTCGGACCAGGATTTTTTTATACACAGGTTATATTTTTTACTAGGAGATAATTGAGCAGTGTTTTTAATCCCAGTTTTATCGAATGTGCGTGCAAGATGACACTACTCCCATGTAAAAAAAAAATGTTTAGGATTACAAGACATACAGAGTGCCTTAGGGGTGATTTCTAAGTGCAATGTAACTTAAAGTGAAATGTCTGTTTGTAGCAAACCAGGTGACAGAAGTGATTTCCTTCAGGCACAAATGTAAGAATGATGTATATTTTTTCCCTTTGCCTAATTGCTTTAGGTGTACTTCAAATGCTAGATTTTTGTGGCAAGAAGCAGGAAAGATTTCCCTCTAGGACAAGTCTTTAATGTAGGTCAGTTGATCTGCTCACTCCACAGTAGAACTCTTGACCTTGAGTGACCAAGCATTTAAATAGCACAAGGCCTTATCAGACAACGTTGAGTGAGGTAAGGTTACTTTCCTTAGCAGTATTTATGTACCATTTATAGTTTCACTTACAAGCAGAGCTATGCATAAGACTGTCCCAGTATAGGGATTTTCATCAATCATGGTCTTAAGTGTTATGTTTCTTACTAATTAATGATTAGGAATTGGTGATTTGTAATCATTAACATTCCATTCTGACCTTTTACAATGGGGAAAACAAGTATTGGCAAATTTGTTTAAAAAAAAAAAAAGTTGTTAAACATTTTGTGAAGCTTCTACAGAGTTGTATTTTATTGACAGCAAAAGAGGCAGTTACATTGTATTCTTTGTAACAGTTTGCAATATACTATTCACATAAAATAAGAAAATGGTATTATGATTTCTGTACAATTCCAATGAACATTGTTTAGCTATATTTCCAATACAGTCTGTACAAAATGGTTGACACTAATTTTTGCTACATTTGTTGATAAAATTAAATTTTAAAAGAGCACCGTCTCATGCCCCCGCAGACATGGCAGTCATTTCATAGAAAAACACATCTCAACTGAGCTGCTGCTGGAGAAAAACAAAACAACATTTGATAGATTCTCTTGCTGCAACCCAAATCATACATTACAAAATGTTTCACATTTTTTAGATAAAAGTGTTCATATAAAAAAGCAGTATGTACAGTTGAGCACAGCCCCCCACACCCTTAAAATTCAGCAAAAAGGGTCACATTTTGAATGGATCTAGTATGGGGGTAGTCGGGTGTTCAGAACCGCCATGAAGGGTGTGGATGATTAGGTCTCAAGTCAACCACTACCCAGCACATTCAGCCCAAGCAGAGTACACAAGTACCCAAATTCTTACATGACAAAACTAAAATCAGACATTCTGTCTCCAAAAATGGGCAACAGATGAGGCATCAATTTGAAACAGTGCTACCTGTATGGTTTGCCCTTTGAACTTCTCTTCCGCTGCCTTCTGAAGACGCAAGGATCAGGTGTTGTTAAGAGCCAACCAGGCAATAGACGCCATATGGCTAAAAGACTAACCAGTTCATCACCATCCCCCTTGGAGACGATTTAAAGGATGGACACATTGATGGCAGACTCAGTTCTTGAGCCAGGGGTGGGCTGCAATAGCCTCTCGACTGCGATCCCCATAGTCATAGAGTAGCTCCTCTCCTGCCCTGATGTCCCGTGATGCCACCAGTATTAGGTGCGGGGTGCCTTCAATGCTGTGGAGCTTGGTTTGGCAGTTGCCACACTTGCTGTGGTTAATCAGGCGACCTAGACGCTCAGTTTCCTTAGTAGCATCCACACTGAAAGACAAGAGAGGACCCTTAGCCGCTGCTTATCTGAGTGTATGCTCACCAGACAATTCATTTTAGACCAACACAGAGTATGTTTCGACAAATCTACAAATTAATTTAAAAACTACTTTTAAAAACAAGAACTGGACATTCTATATAAAGGTACTGGTAATATTTCTAATTTGTTGTTATGGAATGGCACTGTCAGTTATTAACTACCACATCTAGAAGTAGCTTTTCTTAGATCATGTGAGTGCCTAGTGTTTTGACAGACTCACCAGTAGGTTTTGTTGAGGAACTGGAAGTAGTACATGTAGCACCCAGTTGTGGGGTCCTGTGCGTACATCACCTCTCTCCTTTTGGCCTCTCCCACCTCCACAAGGTCACCGTGGTACTCAACCACAAACTGGCCTTTTCCAAACTCTTTGCAGGCAAACACACCTCGCCCCTTTCCTTCCAGGTGTTTGACCTATGAAAGGAGAGGAAGACAAGATCTAAACGATCAGGATTAAATAATCTGTTAAATGTAAAAAACATTATTTAAGAACCACTTAGAATACCATCACAAGTAAAAATAAATAAATAAAAAACACAATTTAATAGTCAGATTTAACAAAAGCATGCCTCTGCAGTCCAGTTCTTAATTAGTAAATACTGGCATAAATAAAACTGGCACTGGATCTGAATCTGGTCCAGTTTTTCCAGGCCAAATATTCTCCAGCCATCACTGCCTGGGCCACATGGTGGATGCTCCAGTGAAAGGGAGGTACATGCATGTCTTACCTCAAGTCCTTCCTCCACATTGTTCTTTATCAGCTCCTCTATGTGCTGCTGCTCTTCACTCTGGGAATAGAGAGCGCAAGCATGAACTACAACTACAACTAACTAAGAAAACAATCTGCATTGTTAATTTCTACACTTTGTGTGCTACATACTATTGGATATTCAAAACTGCCATAGTTATGAAATAGGTTTTGGACCGAATGTACGTTACCTATATTCTACCCATTTATAAATAGACATAAGGAATCACAAATCATTCATAACCCCACCTTAAGTTCATTCTTGCTCTTCCTGGAGCTCCTCCGGATAGGGTAATAGTCTGTGACCTTTCTGTTCTGCTGGGAATCACTACTGTCTGGTCTGCAAGTCCAGACAATAATGAAATGCACCCATTAAAAAAAACAAGAAAGCGCATGTTAAACAAAGGTTTGTTTTCATGGGGTCAGATGATCTCTGGGACCAGACTGACCACTTAGCTCATCAGCATGTGCTACATTTGCCAAGACAACAGCCAAATTCCCACAACAGAAATATTTTAATGGGGAAGATAAAGGTCCTTTTAACTATCCAGTAGCTCATTAGCCAAGAAACAACAAAAAAGGCCCTCTCCATTTACCACACAACTTTAACAAAGCTCAGCACAGTTGTTACTCACTTTTTCATTTTAGTCTTATTGATGCTGCCCTTTTTCTGTCGTCTTGGTAGAGATGGTATATCCAGTGATTGGTCTTCCTCTTTACTGGACGAGCTTGTTCCCTCGACTGGGACTGTGTTGGGATGACACAAATCTTGTTTCACTGTTGGCACAAAGGAATAATGAGTTCATCATCGTTAAAAGCCTTGAACCTGTGGTTTCAGCCTCTAATAAACTTAACACCTCTGATTGTATAACAATTTCTGCATTGACAATGAAGAATCTGGTTGAAACCGGTAAAAGCATTAGCAAAAAGTAAAAAGATTAGTAATATCCAGTTACAGTTAGCGCCAGTGTTTCTGAGAGTTTGGATTTATCGTCATGTCACCATTTACAACCCATTAAACCTCAAATGCCAAATTGGAATAGGACACTGCAACTTGAAAGAAAATGCCTACAGACAGGTCATGGCTATCTGGTGGTGGCGGCGCGTGAGTTTGTTACTACCAATATGCTTCAGAATCGCCGGTGGTTACTACCTTCTTCTCCGGGCTTAACGTTGTCCTTCGGCGCAACAGAAGCTGTGGTGGAATTTTCCTCATGTAATAAGCCAAGGGGGCTCTGGCGGAGAGGAGAACGAGTCTTGCTAGGGCTCAGGAAACCGTGCATAGTAGCCTGTCCGTGGCACACAGGAGTCTGCAAGAGAATGTACAGGGGAGCTCAATGCTGTGGTCCAGAGCCATAGAGACATGGCTCTGCTGTGGTCTAGAACTATGCATTTAACATCTCGTGACAAGTAGACACTTCGACAAAGATGACTGAATTCACCATGACAACCAGGCAACTCAGACGAGGGTTAGTTTGACATTGGTGCTGATATTTACAGAGGCAGGTTGAGTAAATAAGCCCTAGAAGTAGTACACCATCTTAACGAGGGTGGACTGAAAATGAACATTACTTCATTTGTTTCTGGTTTGTTTTCCTTGGTCCCGTTCACGACCTTGGTCTTTCTGGTGTCCTCAGTTTTAGAACCGACTGGAACCTGTTTCTTCTTCCCTTCAAAACAACAACAACAAAAAAACTAACTTTAGCAAAGACTGGATATTGAGAGTCATAGACCCTGCTGACGTCCTGGCAGCGAGAAACCGAGTTATCCTGAACTTAATGTTACTTTACGGTAACGTTAATTTCTGGGTTGATTTAAGATAACGTTACAGTTTAATGTTACATTTCCGTTGCAGTGGGACAAATGATAGCCTACGTTTTTATCGATCACCGTCTTTGTGGGAGAATGCGCGATATCGATCGGAGTGCATTGTGCTACTGAAACGTTACGTTAACGTTACGATACAGACACTGGGAATAGAGGAAAATTAGCTTTGTCCGACGCTATCGCCTTATACAGCTATCCGTTAAAGTTAACTCAGTAGAGGAAGATCCACAAACCGACCTAAATTATCAGATCATAAAGATATTAGTAACGTTAACAAAACATCAGCAGGGGTAATATTAAGTTAACCATGCTTTTTGGTAACATTGGCATGGTTATCACAGAATAACAAACTTACCTCTCGCCATTGTGGCTTGTTAAATGTCCCAAAGATTTTAAGATAGCGGTCTTAAATCACTGATCTTTATATTACTCTATTTTTAGTGTGTTTAGTTTTTTTTTTTTTTGTAAAATTACCTTAAATACTCATCATGCCTCTAGGTTTTATCTGTGCTGCACACACTCCACAGACTATGCAACTTCCTGGTTATTTAAAAATCTACCACGCAGCAGATTGGTTGGGAGTCCCAGCACATGGGTTTTGATTGGTTACTGAGATGACTGCCGTCATTTACGTAGGCTACTACAACTGTAGTACGTACAGTCAGTGACAAACAGTGGCACAGCAGGGTGCCAGTCTCACTGCTGTTAACTGCGAAAATTAGAATATCAATCAACATACGCTGGTTGAATACATTTTATTCAGCCATATAGACATATGCCATACATAGCGAAATCCATGCACATTCGTACCATGCATTGCCCACTAGTCTATTTAACAGGGCCAAAGGAGTCCCTTTCTGGTTAAGGTTTACTCTGAAACTACCTTGAGGTGAATCCACTACCATCCAGCTACGTATTTCCCGAAACAGCACATGAAAACGGGATTTGTTGACCTTCTATAAACGATACAATGTTGTCCAATACGATGTTGTGATGTAGCCCAATCCAACAGCAATTTATGTCAATTACACAATCTTGGAACTTTTGCAACTCGAGCCTGCCACAGAGTATTGAATTGATTCCACATAAGAGGCAAAAGTTTTTGAAATATAGATTAATTAAATTAAAATTTGCTACTTTAAGGTTGCGGCAAGAAGTTCAGTAATTGCAATGTCATTTAAATGTTTGCCCTGATAAGGTTGCTTTTGTATTGAGTAACTCACCATGCCTTATTTTCCCAAAATGATGATTTTATTGAAGTAATCAAGGTTACTGAGTTTGTAGGTTGATTTAAAAGGTTGTAACAGCGTGCTGCCATTTTTTTCTAAAAGTCTGATATTTTGGGTAAAATGTCGAAAAAATGCCATTGTGATGATATATTGCATTGTGGGTGTCAATATAAAGTGACGGCCATATTTGCCGGTGCTGCTCCCGCTGTAAACAAAAAGTGTCGGAGGGAGACAGAGACGCTTCAGTGATTTCAGGACGTTTTTATTTCTCCAAATAATCATGTCTCTGGGAATGTCTTACAAACCAAACCTCCACCAAAATGTTCAGGGAACTTCCGTGAATCAGGGTAAGGAAAAAATAACGGTTCATTTTCATGGCAAGGACAATTTAATCCGATGCAAATTTCGATGTTGTATGGAATACCTGGGGAAAGCTCATGTCTGTAGTTTTTGTCCAGTTATATATATAGGGTCAGATCCTGCGAGCTGATTCATATCCGCCATTATTACTAATCCACAACGGTTCGCACGCCCTCAGCTTCAAAGTTTCGAGGGCGAAAGTTGAACATCGCTTATTTACAAAAGCAGATGAACGACTGCTCTGTCCGTCCTAGATGAAGATTTGCTGTATACGTTGTAGACATGTATCACTTAGCTGCTTAATTCAGACCGCTCAGCTTCCACCATGATTGTCTCCCCAAGGCTAATGATTGATCTGGATGAAGAGCATTATTTGACCCTTTGATGACACCCAGCGTTTAAGGAGGCACACTGCATGTTTTCTCCTTTTCAGCTGTAAAATACAGAAGTATGTTATAGCTGAAGTAGAAGTTTATAATAGGAAACATAGTAACATAGACCACGTGTTTTACTTTTAGAAAGCCTCTTTGTGTGCAAAGTAATTTATGATCATTCTGTGTGCAGTTGGGACAGTCCACTCTCCTTCCCCAAATCTTGCCACGCTACAGTCTTACCGTCCCATTGTCAATGACTATGGCCCACCATCCTTGGGGTACACACAGGTGCGTATGTGAAAGTCCTCCTAAAAGTGTGCATATGAAATGCTTATCTTTAAATTGCTGTATTTAATTGGTTAGAGGGTCTTGCTTCCACAGGGTATTAGTGGCACCCAAGTGCCTCAGAGCAAATATGCAGAACTGCTTGCCATCATTGAGGAGCTGGGGAAAGAGATCAGGCCCACGTACGCTGGCAGCAAGACTGCCATGGAACGACTTAAGAGAGGTACACTTGTTACATGAGCACATTGGTCTTTTTAACTGCATTATCCACTCTTCTGCTGGGCCACATACAATCTGATATTGAGGGGTTTGGGAACAATTGGTCACCTAATTAGATATTATAATAATATGCTTGTTGCAGGCATCATCCATGCACGAGGACTGGTGCGTGAGTGCTTGGCTGAGACAGAGAGGAATGCCAGGTCGTGAAACTGCTCTTAGTTCCTGCTTTCTCCAGACACATCACATCTCCTTTCCCAAACAACAAAAACATGTCAGGAAAAAAAAAAAATCCAAGGTTGTTACATGTAGCTGTGGTGTATGAATGTGTGTGTATAAGTGTGTATGATTGAAAAGGGAAAGAACAGTATATTTGATCTACACAGGAACTTCCTGGACTTTTGGGAATATTGTTATTTCTCTTTGGATTATGAAACTGTATAAAAAATGTTTGCATGTTACAAATGAAAGTTGCAGTCCACAATTCAGATCCTACACAGGCCGTGTCAGACTGGACAGAGTGCTTCTAGAGACCCTCACTCACATGGGCTTATATAGAACCATGCACACTCCCAGATACAGTTAATTGGGTCTAATTGAGCATAATCATCAGGAAGTGTTTGTGAACTGAATGGTGGACTGCATCTTTAATGCCCAACAGGGCCTCTGGAAACTGCATGGTTTACATGGCACTAGCCTCCAGACAGAGCATCACTGAGTCACAATGAGACTGTGCCAAACACATACATGTACATGGTATGGATGAGTAGTTCTAATTAAGACAGCTGTTTGCATTTCTTTGTTTATTACCAAGTGTAATAAATTAAACATATTTTCATGTATATTGCCTCCTCCTTCATCAAAGTCAAATTAAGGACACAACCTTAATATAAATTAATGATGTCCATTCTGCTTTTGGCACAATGTCGTGCACACATACAAGAATTGCATAAATATGACATGACCCGACCTATAAGAATGCTTTTGCCTCTGATGATGTTCTGTCCAATCAGCATATTTTAACCTCCACATATTTTCCCCTTCAGAAAATAGTTCTATCATTCCAGGTGCCCTTGCTACACCACCACTAGTTTACTAACCATGAGCACAGTGTCTGGATTCTATTCCAGGGGCCAAAGACACAAGTCTGATCGACTGCTGACATAACAGGACAGACTGAGCTAGCAATCCATGTGGCTTTATGCTTTGCAAGGTGTTCTGTATCTCCCTTGTAACCCCTCTTCCAAATACTGCACTGACAGTAAGTGAATCAGACATCCGATCCCTGAGTCTTGTCATCCTTGGTAAGGTGGGGCTCCTCCTTCTGCAGGCTCTGCTTGAAAAGGCGCTTCCTCTCGAGGTTCTCGTTGACCTGCCGGCGTTTCTCCTGCTTCCTCTGCACAGCCTCTCTCCTGTTCTGCTCCACCTCACCCTCTTCACCCTTCAGGAACACGTCCAGGCGCAGTCTCAAGATCTCACGGGCCCTCTTCCTGTTCAGCTCCACGGAGCGGGTCTGATGGCACTGTATGGGTGATGGTTAGTATGTGGGTTAGGTTAAAATATGGGTGTCATGTTGAGAGAGACATTTCCTATTTTATCTACAGAGAGTTCAATATCATAGCCCCTACTATGATATGCAAGCCCTCTCCCCCCACCCCCCCAAAAGGTTATTTTGACATCCAGGTGACTCACCTTCACAACAATACCTGTGGGGATGTGTTTGAGTACTACACAGTTACTTGTTTTGTTGGTGGCTTGTCCACCAGGACCAGACCCGCGCACAAACTGCTCCTCGAGTTCTTCCTCTTTCAAGTCTGGGAGGTTAAAGTAAATTTTCTTCCCTGCCATCTGACTTTGTGGCCATCCCGAAAAAACTTTCAGTCTAAACAGTTGAGATAAACCAGGATAATAATGTCCCAGCCTCGCAATTCCCCCAACGCACATAAAGAGTCGCCGGGCATGAGAGGCCATTGCAGTTTCTATTCCAGTTCAAGATGTCAAGTAGACCTAAAACATGTTAAGTTAAAGGGTTGTGATATGTCTTCTCTTCAGACGTGATAGGAGCTGGGTAGGAGGTCATAGAAAGCTCATTTCTCGTGATCGCCAGTCGAACACTTGCTGCTTTCTTCAGATAGTGTAGGCCTAATAGATATAGGTATAGTGAAAAACGTTTTTTTTAAAAAAAAAAAAAAAAAAAATCCAAACACACATGTAGGTTGTCACACTATAGCCTACAATTTGGAGAGGACTCACACGTTCAAGTGAACAATTACAAAACACTTCCGTACTCTCCTTCACGCTTTTCATTACTGTTGATACATTGGAAAAATACAACTATTGCTGCCACCTAGTGGCTAGGATGACGGAACTACGCCAAGACGCTACATTGTTTCTATTTTAATTTACTCGGTAACAAATTGTGTTACTGGTTTCTACATTGTTACCTCCACCGAGGAGTTTACTGTTCGCCGGCGTTTGTCAGCCTGCCTGTTTGCCTGTGTGCAAAATATCTCGAGAAATACAGCACGGATTTGGTTGCAATTTTCAGCAAACCTGAATAGGCCTATTATATGACATGGATACGATGATGAAGTTTTGGTGGTGATCTCCACCTTATTTATTTATTTATTTATTTATTCTGTTATAGGCTGCCAATGACTGACTTGTCTTCTGTTCTGCCGACTGATTTTGAAAATTTAACATGTTAAATCTATGTAATGGATATTTAATGAAATCGACCAAATGGTGATGAAAGCTAAACAAACAAACAAAAAAAAAGTCACTTTTATTTACATAGCACGTTTCGTAAAGTGAGCAATAAACAATAAACAAATAATGATGATGAACAAATAATGATGATGAACAAAAAATAATAATAATAGGCCTAATAATAGTAACAATAATAAGCAAACAAAAAGTACATCAAACAAGCAGCTTAAACTAAATAAACAAAAATAATAATAAAATAAAAGAAGAAAAGAGTTAGGGGAGTATTAAAGGCTAGGGATAAAATAGCCTACTTGATTTGAACATGACAACCAGTGCATGGGTGGCCCGGGCTAATTAATTGGTGCAGGAATTAGGTCAGAAGAATGTGTACAGGTAGGCCTATATAGAAGTTTTATGGTAAAAGAGATCAATGTGATTGGTAAGAATGAGTGATTACAAAGTCATTTCACTGCTGGAGATGTCCCTACAGTATCTGCTTGCAGACATGAGAGACACCTGCAAAACAGCACCCAACGACCAGGCCTAAGACTGTCCATCTGTCTGCCTCTATGCATGTAAAGCCATGGGTGAGTTAGTGATTTCAAAGTCACTCTGCTGTCCTTTAATCAATTACTTGAATCTGAGAACTTATACTTGCAACTCCATAATCTTTTAACACATGCTCTGACAGTCCCCAAGCTTTAGAACTTCTGTGACATTGACTTGAAAGGCACGATTTTCTCATTCCAAATGAACAAACATTTTATAGTCTTGTATACATTGAGACATAATTCTGCCAAACTTTCCTGCTGATAATCAATCATCCTATTGATCCTAATCATCAGTGACTTCAATAATTTACTTAGCCGCAAGGTGAATCTACTTACATACCAGTTTGTGCATTGAAGGCTTGGTGTAGGCTAAGATAACCATATCACCCATTCATGGACTTGAAACTGAATAGGCCAAAAAAAGGGAAATACCTAGTCATTAGCCTGCCTGTTGAATATTATACGTTTGCTTGCAGCAGAAGGATTCCTATTTAAATAGACTTAAGATATTTTAGATATCTTGTGTGGCTGCTGCTGTAATGCGTTTTAGAAACCGACTCCTTTCATGCGCCTTTTTGACATGCATCTGTACTTCTTTTCCTAAGCCTCAACAGCTGGAAATGAAGAGCGCTTAGGTCCCCTTGTCAATGTAGTACTGTCTCCCTCCAGCAAGTGGTGCGCTGTACCTATGATGTCTTTGGTGAGGGCAAGTCCGAATTGAACTACGGAACGGAAGGGGTCTGTCCGCACCAAGCAAAACAGGCGGGACAGCTCCTACACTTTATAGAATGGCAAGGACTTTTCGCTCTCGCTTTGCGCTGTGCTATATTGCGAAAGAATGCCACTTTACCCGCTGTTCTGAAGAAGAAGGCAAAAGCTAACACTTTGTTTGCAAATATAATGCTGGAGCTATTATAGTTAACTGAAGGACACAGCTACCACAAGCTCTTATGTCGGCTGTCAAAACGTGACGTCCTTTGGCTTGAGCTTGCAGTCTTGAGGCTGCTCAGTTTTGGAAACCCAGCGTTCTTTGGGAGTATACAGTTACAGCTGGATACATCTGTATCGTTGCCTATGAATAACCAACAATATGGGAACTCTGCTGTAATAACCTATGTGTAAGCTATGTTGCGTTGCCTTGAGGTAAGACACTAGTAACACGGAACGGGAGCGGAAAGCCAGCCTTCTTCTTGTTACGTGGAGGATATTGTGTTCTTGCTTTAATGGGAAGACTACCTGGATGTAAGCAGCCGCCTAAGAACTTGGTTCTGAATATTGGAGACAATATAAACACAAGGTTTCGTTGGTGAATTTTAAGGTGAGTGTACAACGCCTGTGACACAAGCGCGGGTGGTGTTTTGCTGAGTGAAAAGTGATGGTCTTTGCAAGCCATCAATCTCTGATCAACATGCGCGGATGTTGCTAGGAAACTGCCTTGGTGTAAAGGTGTTTGGTTAAAGGACACACTGGATCGCCACAGAAAAAAATATCCACGATATGTGTCCAAAGTTATTTGTTGGTTGGGTGGGAGTCTTCACACTCTGTGACGGCAAGAGCTCTTGCAGACATTGGGTGTAAAACCATGTGTAGTTGCACTTCCAAGATTGCTTTCGCCGCTTATCAAGGGACTGAAACAGGTAGGCTAATTCGTTTATAGGCAGCATGCATACACCGCGTATTCAAATGACAGTGTAAGACTCTGTTGTGACCAATGTCACTCTGAGAGACGACATTTCTTTTACCGACGATACCCGACCTGTCACGGTGATGACGTAGCCGAATTAGTGTCGGTCTGGTCACGACTGTGAGAATGCACTGGAATACAGACACTAGAGTGATGCATTCTTTTCCTATTCCCTTTGTTTACCTTAGAGAAATCGTACGTGAACTGGAGAGATTGTGAAATGTCAAAATTAGTGTTTTGTCGAGGTTTCTCTCAAAGACTTGTGAGATATTCCAAGGCCTCATCATCGTGCCCAATGTCGTTGTTTTCCAGTGCATTTATGCAGTGCAAAATTTCCATAGCAAGTTGGATAGTTTAGGTAGATCAGTTTTGAATGTATCATGGCCTGTTGTCAGAGCTGCCAGTAATGTCAGCCAAAGATTTGTTGTCTGCGTGTGAACCCCCCCCCCCCCACACACACACACACACAACCACACACACACACACACACACACACACACACACACACACACGCACACACACAAACAGGCACGTAGACATGCCTACACACACACACACACACTGTGCGGCGGCGCTTCCTGAGGTCCTGTGGCCAAGTGGCTCAGTAGTGAGCTGACAAGAATCTACATTCACATCTGATATGCTCGAATAGCAATGTCTACACTACAGGCTCAAATCACAAGCAAGTTTCTTTCATGCAGAGCAGGCTGAGGAAAAGTACCTCCATTGGATTGGTGTCTTTTTGAACCAGCTACTTGGTTTGACTCATGCACTTATGGACTCATGTTTACACCCAACACAGCAATAAAGCACCAATAATGTTGGCCTAGTTCCTCTATGCTGATGCTCTCCCTATCTCTGCTTCTGTTCTCTATCGCTGCTCCTGTGATTACCACAATTAAACGTGCTTGCTATGGACAGTATGTGTGTGTCTGTGACAGGTTGCTGTCTGTGTCAGTTAGGCTAATCTGGTGTGGAGTATGCAATGCTGCTTGAGAGAAGTTCTTTAATCAGAAGCAGGCTGTAATTTTCAGTATGGACACCCTCATTCCACTATGACCATCCATCCATCCACCCATTCCTCCATCATGACTCCATCCTTTACACCCCAGTGATAGTCTATCACTCTGAGTGAGCTGTGGGTCCACTTACTCCTGTGCGATAGCCACCTCTTTTGAGAGGATTCCATCTGGAGTGATTGTGTACTTACAGCCACATGTAACAACATCATTGGAATCAGCTGCTTGTTTGGGAAAACAAACTCTTGGATACATGTTGGGATTCTGGAATGTTGGATAGGCTGTGTATACAAGTAGAGGACATGGTGGAGTAACGGCACACTTGTGTGGCCCTTGTTCCAGCTGTAGAAAATGACATCATTTGGCAGTGAGCAGCACAGTGGAGGCCAGCGTAGAAGGAACCCTGAAACCTCAAAACATTCCATGCATACTTGCAACACAGCTTTAAATTCTTCTGGAAATAAAGGACACCCACATGTACTCTTGAAGTCACATGTTCATGCAACCCTCCACACATACACACTCACACACACACACACACACACACACACACACACACACACACACACACACTTGTAGGCCAGCATGTGCTGGCTTGCATGTCTAGGAGCAGGGCTGAGTCATATACATGTGGAACTGCACACAGTTGAGTGCTAGTTGGCTACAGACTTCATTTTGTCACATTCTGTCTCTGTCTCCCTCTTTCGGAATCAACCACCCTGTGATGTTTATCACTTCCTTTGTCAGGCCAGCACAACAGGAAGTGCTCTGAGCCGTGGTGTGTGTGTGTGTGTGTGTGTGTGTGTGTGTGTGTGTGTGTGTGTGTGTGTGTGTGTGTGTGTGTGTGTGTGTAAGCGAGCGAGTGTCTCTGAGTACTGTGTGCAGTCAAGTGTGAGTGGTCTTTTTCCATGCAGCCCTTCTGCTTAGTTTAACAGTCTTTCTCACTCTCAGTCTCTGGCTCTCCTTCCTGCTCCTTTCACCTTGTCCGCTCTTCTCTTCTCTTCTCTTCTCTTCTCTTCTCTTCTCTTCTCTTCTCTTCTCTTCTCTCCTCTGTGCTGCTTTGCCAAGCCATCTCCGTTTCCCACCCTCGAGGGGACTCTTGCTCTGAATTATGAAGCCTTTTATATTGTCCCCACATCACTTTGGCCAACATATTGCTCTGGACTGTTACACAGGATTTACAATGTTTGAGTAAGCCTATCATAGAATGTGCAGCAGAGCCCACTGTTCTCAGGACAGTGTCTGCCTCACTTACTCACTTACTCAGGCCCTGCATGTGTATGAGAGAGAGAGAGAGAGAGAGAGAGAGAGAGAGAGAGAGAGAGAGAGAGAGAGAGAGAGAGAGAGAGAGAGGAGTACGGTAGTTAAGAAAAGAGAAGAGGGAGGAGAGGAGAAAGAGAGGAATACGGTAGATGAGGAGAAAAAGAAAGCAGGTGAGAGAGGGAGGAGAAGAGAGGAAAAGAGAGGAGGTGAGAGAGGGAGGAGAAGAGAGGACAGGAGGCTCCCAGTGCACTGACAGTACAGAGCTGCTGGTGTTGTCTGTGTGTGTGTGTGTGTGTGTGTGTGTGTGTGCTCCACTAAGGTGTGCTTTGATCTGTGAGCTCAGCTTGTTGTTGTGGTTTTGATGCATGTACTGCCGGTGGACCTGGAGGAAAGGGAGTAGACATTATTGTACAGGCACCTCCCTACTGTTCATGCAATTCGTGTAAGGCTAAGTTAAGAAGATACCTTTGCCTAAAGGTGCCAATTTTGTAACCTGTTTAAGCCTGCTCATAACAATAGCATATTTATTAGAAACAAGAGACTTCCTTACTGGGGGATAGGTCACTCACTGTGTCTGAGTGACCTTGTGTTGGCCTGTGGCAGGGTTAGGCCTGGGCTGGCTAGGCCTTCATCAGCAGTGCAGTGTTCATGGAAATGTGGAGCGCGTTGCGCTTGACAGACGTTGAAGGCAGGCGTGGTGCCTGCAGGTGCCTCTGAGGGTGGGGTTTCAGGCAGGCCTCATTTGCATAGCCCCATCAAGCGGAGAACAGGGCGTGGCGGATGTGAGAATCTGGATACTTATTCAGCATGTAGAGGGCAGGGAAATACTTTGGCTTATTTTGATCACTACAAGGCTAAGCCTGATGATGCTAACCTGTCTTCACACGGGCTACGGTGAATTTCTGTCAACTGGAATTTTGCCAAGCACGCTGATCTAGTCTTACAATCTATGCAAGTTTTGGCAAAGTCAGCAGGACTTGATGAGTTTTATGTGGCTTGGTGAGTAATGTTTCCTGATGACAGTTAGACTACACACCTATCTGAAACCGCATTTGTGAAGAATGTGCAAAACAACATTTGTTCAACCATTCAACCAGTAACTTAAGTTTCATATTTATTAAGTTTATATATTTGTAGGAATTATTTATAGTTTACAAAGTTTAGCAAGCTTATATTTCTGTGTGTGTGTGTGTGTGTGTGTGTGTGTGTGTGTCTGAAAGTGTCTGTGTGTGTGTGTGTGTGTGTGTGTGTGTGAGAGAGAGAGAGAGAGAGAGAGAGAGAGAGAGAGAGAGAGAGAGAGAGAGAGAGAGAGAGAGAGACTTTGTGAGCATGAGAGGAGTAGTGTGCTCTTCAAGGTGAAGTAGGATCTGAAGTAGTAGCTGATGGTTGTCGTTGCTCCCATTTTGTCATCTGAGAGATGGAGACTCAGGTCTTCCCTCTCTAATTTTCTCTCAATCCCTCCTCCCTCTCTCTCTCTCTCCATCTCTCCCTCCCTCCTCCCTCCTGCATCACAAGGCTTCCCTACGCAGCCCACTCCACAAGATCGGCCCTCCAGTCGTTCCTCTCCACGCTATTTCAGCCTTTTCCTCTCTTTCTGCGGCTGTCTGTCTGTCTGTCTGTCTCAGTGCTGCTGACTAATGACCAAAAGGTCACTGAGGTTTGGCCATCAAAAAAAGAAGCATTTATTACCGCCCGTGTTTTTCCTGATGCTCCATTGCAGCCAGTTAAAGGGCTGGTGCTGCTGCCTCACTTAGCCATTTATGGTGAGCAGGGCTTTGCTTCTTTGCTGACAGAGAAAGGAGGGAACTTCATGGAAACTTAACAATATTGTTAAAGTGTATATATAATCTCAATTAAACTAAAGTAGGATTTATAAAAAAACACCGACACAAAGAGAAAAAAAAGAATGTTATAGTTATAGTTATACTGTATTTATAATGGTATAAGGGTTACAGTATATCTGACCTGTTAATATAAGAGTTAGCCTATATCTTCTGATGTGTTTAATATTTTAAAAATGAAAATGGTTGAATTATCCCTTAGGTATTTCCTCCAGATGTGATGTATCTGTTATGGTTCCATTCCTATGACAGAGTAAACTATATTCTAAACACTATACTACTACTCTACTGACATATGTCCTCATTTTTAGAGTGTAAACTGGTATAAACATGCCATCTACAACACTGCTAATCATGTCAGCCAGGCTAGACAGATGGCCCCATCCATATGAGAAAAGACTAATCTGTAGGCCTACATATTGGTGAAGACATGAGTGAGTCGACCGTGCCAAATCTGACGGCCATGTTCAAGTATGGTTTTGCCTCTCTGCTGTACGTAGACTGTATGGAAATGTGAATGTAAGGTTGTACACTTCTGTATACATAGCTTTCTCTCTCTCTCTGTGTCCGTGTGTGTGTGTGTGTGTGTGTGTGTTTATGTATGTGTTTGTATGTGTGTGCGCACCTCTTAAGTATTAGAACTGGTGGCTGGTCAGCTCAAACACGCGTCTCTCCATTAAGTGTTTAAATTGTTATCACAGTCCTGCTCAGTGAAGTGCACTTGGCTTTTATGCATGCCGTGTCTATATTTAACAACCAGACACAGGGAGTCTCTCTCTCTCTCTCTCTCTCTCTCTCTCTCTCTCTCTCTCTCTCTCTCTCTCTCTCTCTCTCTCCTTTCTTTCCTTTCCTCCCAGTCTCTCGCTCTTTCCATCTTACAAAAACACACACACCAACACATAGAGTTAGACATGGTCTTAGCACTTGTGTGTGTGTGTGTGTGTGTGTGTGAGAGAGAGAGAGAGAGAGAGAGAGTTGTGCTGTATGGTGGTGTGTATCAGTGGTGATGTCTGTTCCTTAGCTTCTCTAATGACTATGTCAATGGTGCAGGTGTTTCTGTCCACAGGCTCTGTTTGTCTGTTTGTCTTTCTGCTGCTTCACCGCCAGTTTGCCCAGCTGTGCATGTGTGTGTGTGGGCGTGTGTGTGTGTGTGTGTGTGTGTGTGTGTGTGTGTGTGTGTGTGTGCTCGTTTACTATTTGTGTGTGTGTGTGTCATTGTGTTTCTGCTCCAGCAAGAGTCGGTTGTGAAGGTGACGGTGTGTTAACCATAGAACAATTTGAAGGGTGCGCTCACCCTTGCTATTGTTAGCATTGCTAGCATTTTTTGTCCTTATCAGCCTTTCTCTGTCTCTCATCAACCATTCTTTCTTTCTATCTTTCTGTCTCCTTCTCTCTCTTCTCTCCTTCGTTTCCACTGTCCACCACCATGCTTGACTTCTTCAAGGCTAAAAATAGCTCTTTTCCCTCCTCCTCCCCCTCTCCCCCCTTTCTCTCCCTTTCTTTCTCCCTCCTCCTCACTCTCTCTGTCATTCTTCTTGCTACGCCTCTAGACTGTGTGTGGGTGTACACATGTAGCGCACGTAATTCTTTTATTCTATTAATAGTACAAGCGGTGTGTGTGTTGTGTGTGTTGTGTGTGTGTGTGTATATGTGTATATGTGTGTATAAATGTATTCACATTGCACGTCATCCCCTGCTCCAGTCAGTGTGCATCGCTTGCAATCGTCATCTGTGGCAGCTGCCTCAGGCTTGTGACGTCACACCCATCCATCGCTCCGCTCCGCTTCCCTCTCCTCCCTCTCCTCTTCTCCTTCTCATTTCACTGATGTATGATTCTCTCCCTCCTTCTTTCTCTCCTTTCCATCTACTCTCTTTTTCCTTTCCTCTTCTCTCACCCCCCCTTTCCCTAGTGTGGTTGTGGTATTCTTTCATAGAAAAGACCGTCTCCCAGTCTTGGATGTGCTGGTCTATTTATAGCGCCAGCAGCCCAGTGAAGTTTGACCTCCTCGGGCTCCTATAGGCTGGAATAAGCAACTGACACACGACACACATCAGGCTTGTTTGTCTCCCCAGTCTGCCCTTCTCACTGCTCAGCCTCTTTCAACAGCCACACAACATCCTCACCACTGACAGATCTGGCTGCCTACCAGGATTTTCTTAAACACACACACATACACACAAACACACACACGTCGTACACACACACGTCGTACACACACACACACACACACACACACACACACACACACACACACACACACACACACACACACACACACACTCACTCACTCACTCACACACACACACACACACACACACACACACAGAGCCAAGTTGGAGGACACATGGGTTCTTCCGTGTCCAAATAGAAACAGAGAGTGAACTTCCGTTGTTTCCCAGCTCAGGATGAATGTGTCTAGAGTGCATGTGCACCTTTTACACCTCCTGTGCACCAGCCGTCTCCACATGAGCAACAAATTCTACTAAAGTTGAATAAATGACGATAAAAAACGTTAAAACCAGGGCAACTTTATGCAAATTAGCGATGACACGCTTCGTTGATAAATTAAATGTTATTGGACACGTCATGAGTGATTTGAGCAACATGAGTGAATAATGATTATGTCCAGCGTAGTGTTTTGGGATTCTTGGGAGACTTGCGGGCTGTACAGGTAGCCACGGGAGAGGACCTGAGAGAGGCCTTTAGCTAGAGTGTCTGGACAGAGGAGTACACAACATAGATCACAGCATGTAAACACATGCCTTGGTCAACATGAGATGAGGGTCAAAGAATGTCAACAAATTAGACACTAAGCAGTAAACAGCCAAGAAGAACGGCCTGTAAAGCATGCCACAAGTCTCTCAAAATGCCACAGCTACATCAACACATAATTCATGATTAAATAATGTAAATTATTTAGGATTAGGTGCTTCGCCCTGCTGTGTGGGTGGTCTGTTTCCTAGAGAGTCTGTGTGTGTGTGTGTGTGTGTGTGTGTGTGTGTGTGTGTGTGTGTGTGTGTGTGTGTGTGTGTGTGTGTGTGTGTGTGTGCCTGAGAGCTGATAGCAAGGCCTACTAGTGAAGTGGTTTCATGTGGCAGCCGGGAGTTGGAGATGGACACGTTGCTTCAGGGATGTGTTGGTGTGTGTGTTGCTTCTTGTTGCTTCTGGCTGTGTGTGTGTGTGTGTGTGTGTGTGTGTGTGTGTGTGTGTGGTGATGCTTGCTGGCGCTGTGTGTTGTGTCTAGGTTCTCTCTCTTAGGAGAGAGAGAGAGAGAGAGAGAGAGAGAGAGAGAGAGAGAGAGATATGCACCCAGTCAGGCATCCAGCCGAACAGGTGGGAGATGAGGCTAGCAGGCAGGTGGAGACCTGCCCAGGTATGTTGGTTTTATTTTGCAACACTGTTCCAGAGTTTGACTCTCACAACTGTCAGGCAAAGGGAGGAGACCTGAGAGGACAGGAGGAGGACAGTTGCACACTTGGCACCATTCACTTACTACAAGTTCAGTTTCATTAAGTCACCGCGGTCTCCTTGTGTGTGTGTGTGTGTGTGTGTGTGTGTGTGTGTGTGTGTGTGTGTGTGTGTGTGTGTGTGTGTCTTTTTGTGTGTGCTGCACATCATTGGTGTTGTATGTTTTGACTCACAGCAGGGACACACACAGCACTGCACATCATGATAGTCATGCCATGTGAGGGGAGATATGATCAGCTTAGAGCTCCCCACAGGGGACTGCCTGCCTGGGACACACACACAGCCAGTGGGCCTCCTGGAGGGAGGGAGGGAGGGAGAGAGAGAGAGAGAGAGAGAGAGAGAGAGAGAGAGAGAGATGATGTTGGCCTGGTGGTTAACACACCCATCCCACACAAACCCACTCGCTGTGGGTGACAAGATAAATGAAAAAATATGAGAAAAAAGACAGAGTAAGTGAGAGAGGGGGGAAAGTGAGAGTGAAAAAAGAGAGATTTAGATTAAAAAAAAGCAGCACACAAGAGAGAGTGAGAGAAAGAAACAGGAAGAGTGACTGACACATAGTTTTACCGAGAGAAAAGAGGGGAAGTAGAGTGAATCTGTGTCTAGAAGAAAGAGAGAGAAGAGAGAGGAATGACCATGTAAGGCAAAGAGCTGTGGCTAGTGAGGTGTCACAAGCTGGCCCTGGGAGGCTGAGAGAGAGAGGCGGCGGGTGTCCAGTGGTGTCCAGCTACTTTAGCACTCCCGGTCCGAGTCCCTGTGGTTGGTCAGGCCAGCTGAGGCCTCACGTCTTCAGCACCCTGACAGGGAACCTCTCACACCCGCTGGGTGAGCTGGGCTGACCTGACACAGGTGTGCTGTCACAGGGCCTGCTGCCACAGAGTGCTCTTTTAGACAGGCTTGTCCAGCACAGTAAGCGCTTGTGGAAGGTGCAGTGCTGAAGCAATAACAGTCAACACACAACTCTAGAGCCCACCCCCAACACTGCATTAGCTTAATGTGTGGACATACTTGTGTGTGCTTATGCTATGTAGGGATTCATGTTAATCATCATTTATGCATTTGTTTGTGTTTTCATATTACCAAATATAAGATCCCCCCCCCACCAACAGTAGACATCATACAAACAGTACCCCCACTCACACACACACACACACACACACACACACACACACACACACACACACACACACACACACACACACACACACACACAGAACATACACATTTTTAGCAAGCCTCCTCTTGACAGTTCTTCATTGTGGAGCATGTAAAGGAGGCTTATGTTGGCTGCAGGGCTGTGATATGAAGACAGGGTGCATATTTTTGGATGGTTACCCAACGAGCGGCGGAGCTGTGTTGTGCTATGCTGTGCTGTGGCGTGTGCGTGGTGTGTTGCGTAACGGAGAAGGCGGCGAGGCGGGCGGGCGAGCGAATGTTGGCCAGGCGAGGGGTGTTGTGCTAGAAGCGGAAACCTGTCAAAATTTGCTGCCTGAAAAATGGAGCCCTTCCCTGAGGGAGGCCTTGGTTTTCACTGCTGTTATTTAAAAATGAACAAGTGGAAGGGTGAGGTGCCCTTCTTGCTGATCTATAAATAGTGCCCTCATCGCTACTCTCTCTTTCTTTCCCTCCCTCCCTCCCTTTCTCCCTCCTTCCTTCTCTCTCTCCCTCATTCTACCAGCACGTCACAGAGTGATGCACATCATCACGACCACTCTGTCATTCTCTGTCTCTACTTCACTCTCCCCACCTCTACTCTCTCTCTCCTCAGCCTGTTTCTGAACGAGAGAAAGAGAGAGAGAGAGAGAGAGAGAGAGTGCGTGGGGGGGGGCCCTACTCTCTCTCTCTCTCTCTCTCTCTCTCTCTCTCTCTGTCTCTGTCTCCTTTCTTTGTTCTTGTCCTCTTTTCCTTTCTCCCCTTACCTATGTTTTTTTTCTCTCATTTGCTATCTTTCTTACCCTTACAGTCACCCTCCCCCTCTCTAAGCATCTCTCTCTCTCTCTCTCTCTCTCTCTCTCTCTCTCTCTCTCTCTCTCTCTCTCTCTCTCTCTCTCTCCTCTCTCCTGCTGTCGTTTCCTCTTGTGTTTTTTGACCATGTTTGGGCCTAGTGCGGACAGTGCTTGGTAGGTCACGTTCAAATATAGTCTAATCTGGAGCTGCTGAAATGACAGAGAAGTGAACCTTTAAACCCAAATAACACACACACACACACACACACACACACACACACACACACACACACACACACACACACACAGCTGATGGGCACATACAGTACCACTGGTGATTGTCCACTCAGCCACTGGCTAAGCAGCTACGTTGGACCAACAGCCCTTTATCTTTATAGTGTGTCCGAGTCCATGCACAGAGAGAACGGGTCACCATTAATTTTGGACAGTGCTGCTAAACTACACTTGCACAGCCTATAAATAGATTTAGCAGTATTCCAAAACAACAAAGGAAAAGAGAAGACGACTATAAAGTAGATTGTGAAGATGTATTTTTTTTCCCTCACACAATTAGCATCAAGGCCTAAAGGCAATTAGCATGCAGAGGTTAGCTATTAGCTGACTAGCAGAGAGACAGTAAATGATGTCTGCAACTGTTAGCCTTTGTGCTAACCCCCTCCTTCTCTCTGACAGGTGCTCAATACAACAGCTGGTCAAACCACCACAGTGAGGGTTGTGGTTGCCTGGCGACACAATGTAAGTATTCTGCTGAATTGTATTATCTGAAATATGTCCTCCAGAGAAATGAAAAGAAAATGGGAAGGGGAATATGTTAGCTTGTGTGTGTGTGTGTGTGTGTGTGTGTGTGTGTGTGTGTGTGTGTGTGTGTGTGTGTGTGTGTGTGTGTGTGTGTGTGTGTGTGTGTGTGTGTGTGTATTTCATCTTATTTGGATCACACACACTGATATGCAAACACATACAGGATACACACACACTCGCATACAAAATCTTTTGTGTACAGTATGCATTACGTCATGTCAGCCATGTAAATCCACCTTTGCAAAGTCTAACTGGTCTGTCTTGATTGGCTTAGTAGAGGCCATTGTGTGACTGCTAAAGTGTAATCAAGCACCTGGCCAGGCCCAAGCTACTCCACACAAACATTGCAGATATGCTACACATTTGAACCAGCTCAGCAAATGGTGACAGACGACCTTGAGCTTATCTTTAGTATTGCTCATTAGACTTAGACCTTATCTGTAACTGTAGTAATCCGCATTTAAGTAAGTTCCTCAGGAACTTCATTTTCTCGGAAACTCTTGAGTTTCTCAACACGGAATCCCCATATCAGTGACAGTAAACTATAGGAAAGATCCTTCTAGAATGAAATGGTCCAGAAATGCTTTGTAAAAAACTGATGTTCATGCTGAATGGTTGAGAAAGGTGCTTCAGTGCTTCATCTCAAGCCTCATTTGGCATGCACTGATGTATCCTTTGAAATGAAAGATGCCTACAGTAGGTGACACCCCACAGTCCCTTGCTTCAGGTAACAACTAATAGTCAGTACAGGTCAATAACACCCTCCTACTATCCCTAAATCTAAATGTAGTCGCCTTTAGTTGTCTTATCTCCAGTCTGAGTTGATTTGAAGCGTAACTTTATATGTTTTCTTGACCTCCTGCTGTTTTTCTGTGAGGTCAAGGTAAGATGTATAGTTAAAACAGATAAGACAGCTATGAGCCAAGTCAGGTCCATGACCACACCTCAATTTAGAAATGTGTCTTTTGGTGAGAAGAAAAACGACACGACGACACAACAACACAACGTGACCTGTCTAGTTTATCTTTCCATCTTGAGTGTTTCCCCTACCAGTGCTGATGGGTAGAGTGCTCTATCCCCAGCAGTCAGAGAGGAGCAGGAACACAACCCCCTACATTTAATAAGGCCACAGCAGCGCCTTTAATAAAGCACTGTGTTGATTGTCCCGGACACTGCACAGATACTAGTAGGCCTCAGATAAAGTTTATTGACTTTCTTTATTGAAATCAGGATCAAGTTGACCAAGAATTAAGTGTCCTCAATCAAATGATCATCATTTTATAACCTTGTAGCCGTGACCATGTGCAGTAGTGGTTTATTGGCTGCAGCTCTGTGAATTATCAACACTGGTTAACAAATGGGTTCTCACTTCCTGGAAACAGGATCGGTGGTGATTTTGTCATGCACACTTCCTCAACTCATGTTCATATTAATCTGTTTTGTCTACTTGAGGACTTTTGTGGGATAAACACATAAAGGAAAGGACTCATAAAGGAAAGAATCGTTTCAGGGAATAAGTGAATGAATACAAAATGAAATGCTATTCTGTTTACAATTTATTTGGTATTTATTTATTTGTTATGATTCATTTATTATTATTTCTGTCTGTGCATAAGTGCATTGCTGAATTGACTTTTGGGAAATGTCTTCCATTAAGAGGTCCAATATAGTTCTCCCTAAAGCCTAAAAGGTTCTGTTCCAAATAGAACCAGCTCTAGGCCCTTGAGTGCTCTGAGGTCCTCAGGCATGTTGCTATGCTACCTCCCCTAAAGAGCTAAATGGTGGTTGCATGTCTAGTTTCCATTGGTCAAAGTTTCCACTGGTTGCTCAGGCCTCCATATATACATGTACTGTATGTACGTATGTCCCAGTCAGTCCGCTCCCTGGGCTGTTTGACCTATGGCCTCTAGGGGGTGCTGAGCCCTCTCTCTCTCTGTGTGTGTGTGTGTGTGTGTGTGTGTGTGTGTGTGTGTGTGTGTGTGTGTGTGTGTGTGTGTGTGTATCTCTCTGTGTGTGTGTGTGTGTGTGTGTGTGTGTGTGTGTGGTGCTTTAGGGGGCGGGGTGGGGTTGGCCTAAGGAACTGAATATGGCGACACTTGACCTGGTTGTGGCCTGTGTTAGCATGCCTTGCCTTCCCTCATGTGTATTTGTGTCCAGGGTGGAGCATTGTTATGGGAACTTTCCCCTAGTTGCATGAAGTGGAGTGGGCTTTAAGCGTGTGATGTGCATGAGCACTGGGGCAGACAGACAGGATTCTCCGCTTAGGCCAGCACTAATGCTGCAGCAGAGTCGGAGGCTGGGTGGATGGATGGATAAATGAGATGGAAGGATGGATGGATGGATAAATGAGATGGAGGGAGGGATGGATGGATGGATGGATAGAATGGCATAAAAGGAGGCTGACAGTTGTATAATCAGTGCCAGGAGGAGAGACAAGATATTTTCAAGGGGAGTGCATTGCGAGACAAAGAATGAACAGTTTTTGAACAGCATGAAAGAGCCAGAGTAACACTGAAGGACAAAAACTTTCTAGCGGTAGTTGCCTTCTCCAGTAGGAAGCAGTGCATCCTCAGTCAAGGTTGATAACGTCATCAGTAGCAGCAGCAGCAGCAGTGCAGTGTGTGGAGATGCCAGTGTGTATTATTATCCTGCTGGTCACAGTGAGAAGGGCCTGGGGACACCCCGCTTGGAAGACGATCTGCTTGACCTGCTTAGGGGTCACCTAACTCCTTTGAGCTCAGGCCACATTCTGAAACTTTTTTTTCTGAGGTGGACGTCATGAGAGAGGGTGTCCTAGAATGAAGACAAACACACCTTTTACCTTCTTATGGTGCTGTGGCTGGCCGCAGTCAAACAGGGCAGAGGCTGTCCTCAGCTGTCCTTTGCCTCGGCCTAAACCTCCAGTCCAATTCATTAGCATACAGAGAGGAATTGAGAGGAATCTCTAAAGATTTAGCAGATAATATGCACTCTAACAGACAGCATCCATTGATTGTAAACCTGTGTGTGCATTCAACATTGCATACTGCTATAGTGCAAGTGATGCACTGTTTCTACCTCTTCTGTACGTACTGTATGTACACTTGGTCTTTGGGGGCTTTCTGTGGCAAGCATAACTTACAAATCAATGTATGAAACATCTCATCAGTGTAAGCAGCAAAGCTTGATCTGATCCACAGGTATATTCCGCGGGTGAGAGACGTTCACTTAATATGTCTAATAGAGCAAGAACACACAGTCGGCCCCTAGTCGCTGGTATAAACATGTTGAATATAGCCTGCTAAAAATAGCTGGGCTCTCAGGTCTGCTGAACGGGCTGGTCTCCTGCTACAGGTGGCAGGTCAGTTTCAGTGTGCCCTTGTAAAGATGAACGTGAGGAGGCATGGCAGTGTAAGCAGATCCCAGGTCAGACGGAAACCAGAGATAGTAACAGAGTGTGTAACAGTTTGGTACTTTACAGGGAGACATTGTGTGTGTGTGTGTGTGTGTGTGTGTGTGTGTGTGTGTGTGTGTGTGTGTGTGTGTGTGTGTGTGTGTGTGTGTGTGTGTGTGTGTGTGTGTGTGTGTGTGTGTATGTGTATGTATGTATTTGCCTGTATATATAGTACATCACTGTTTTTATGTGAAGGCAGTTCTGAAGAGGGAAATCTGAGCCACCATGGCAGCCTAGTATCACTCACTCTGTTAAGATACATTCACTCTGTGGTCACATCACATGTGAGACCTCTTGACAGTCACCGCCAACACACATACAGACACCCCCTCCTCTCTCTTCACACACACACACACACACACACACACACACACACACACACACACACACACACACACACACACACACACATACAAGTGTTTGTTAGTGTGTTTGCATTGCACAGATATGCTTGTTGTTTGTGTACAGTGCCCCTTCTGGCTGGGAGTGTGGGAGCTCTCAGTGTGTGTGTGTGTGTGTGTGTGTGTGTGTGTGTGTGCGTGCGTGTGTGTGTTGACAGCCATATAAAAGAATTAGAATGTGTGTGTGTGTGTGTGTGTGTGTGTGTGTGTGTGTGCGTGTGTGTGTGTGTGTGTGTGTGTGTGTGTGTGTGTCCCTGACTGGCATTGGGATGTGCCGTTCCGCCTGCCTTCAGTCATGTCCAATTAGGCAGCCCTGCCCTGCCCCTAATCCAATCACGTCGTCATGTTCGATGCGGACAAGTGACTTTCTAATGAAATGGAGATAGAAACCCTGATCTGTTCATTCTCCCTCAATTAGCCCTGCTTCTGTCCATCGTACAGGGACTGAGAGAGAGGATGAAAGAGAGGGTGAGACAGAGAGATGGAGGGAGGGAGGGAGGGAGGGGGAGAGGAAGAGAGGGATTTTGATACATTTCCTTCCACTGGCTGAGGGAAAATAAGATTACGAAATATTATCAGCAAACATCCTGCTGAAGGGGCCGCAGGGTCGTCTGCTCGACCTGATGTTGAAGCTTACATTCGCCCAGCTGCTTCTCCTCCTCCTCTCTTTTTCTCAGTCTCTTCTCTCTCTTTCTTCCTCCCTTCTCCTCTCTACTCCCCCTCTCCTTTCCATCTCCTCCTGTCCTCTCTTGTTTCCTCTGCTCTCCCCAGCAGTAATGTAAGAAGTGAAAGTGAGGCTGGGGTTATGCTGGAGGTCTGTGACCGTCTCCAGCGGTAAGCTAACGCTACCTGCCACTGTAGCTCCGTGCAGACAGACAGGCGTGCTTGAATGCCTTCCTGGCCCCCACACTCATCTCTTTGCCCCGCCGACGCCGCTCACACCACAGCCACATGGGCAGGGGTATCTGCCTCGGACTCCCTCTTGCCAACCCACCCCCTCTCCACACACACACACACACACACACACATACATACATACACTCCTTGTTTGGGGTGAATAGGCCCACTGTGGCTCTCCGTCAGTCTGAATGTGTGTGTGTGTGTGTGTGATCTAGTGTGTGTGGCAAGAGGCCCAGTGAACCCACTCTTGATAGCACACTCGTGGAGCTCACACTGCTGTCCTGATGGTGGGGTAGCTCAGCAGCTGTTTGCCCTCAAAGCTCTTTGTCCTCCTCTAACCACCATGGGGTGCCACCCTTCAGTCATCCACATAATCATCATAATAGTAGTTTTATTCAAGAATGGCATAGAATGGAAAATGTTTGCCTCTGCTTTGATGAGTTAGGAAATGTTGTGCATGGCTAAAGAGCTATCATGAACATTAGGCATGGCTGTGCCCTCCTCCATATGACAGAATTAGCCACTAAAACATGGATGAATTAGAACAAAGACTATGTATGATGTCAAATAACACAAATCAATTGTAGTTCAATTGTGGTTGCCAAAGAGGGCGCCATTTAACCAAAAGGACCATTTCAATACACAGCCTTAATAACTGGCCTCGTAAAATCGCACATCTTATTTTTGATAATTTAATACATTCTGTATATTATAATATCAGAGAACAAGTTACACATTAATACTTATTTCATCCATTCTATGTCCCCTTTAAGTATGTCCCCTTTATAAATCCTGTCAGATTTGAGCCAGAAAGTGCACAGTGCAGTTTGATGAGTGCGGAGTGGTTCCGGCCAGGGAGGCTGCTCTGTGTGGAAGACCTGCTCCAGTGCCAGCAGAGGATCTGAGAGAGAGGGAGAGAGAGAGAGAGAGAGAGAGAGAGAGAGAGAGACATCCTTCGGACAGGAGCCAGGAGATGTTTTAGTTTAGTGAGCTTCCTGCCTCTGGGCCAAACACTGCTGGGGACACATTGCAGGGAGTGATGGCTTAGTAAACATATGATACAGTCCATTCCATTTTCTTCAGCAGTGTGTGTGTGTGTGTGTGTGTGTGTGTGTGTGTGTGTGTGTGTGTGAGTTTATTTGGACACACACACACACACACACACACACACACACACACACACACACACACACACACAAACACAAACACACACACAGAGCCAGCTACAAGTGAAAGTGACTCACTGTAACTCTTGGTCAGATGCTTTGTGAAAATTTAATCACCCTGTAACCCATTAAAGCTCTCCCTAGTGTCCCTGTCCTTTGACTAGAGCCAGAGGATCTCACTCTTGGCACCCGCACCCAGCTATCATAGAACACACACACACACACACACACACACACAAACACACACACACACACACACGCACAGACACGGGCACAGACATAGAAAGAGAGAGTATGCTATCTTTAGCCTAGAAACTAAAGTAGAGCATCATACAGTATATGCATGTGAAGAAATGAACATACAAACAACAAAGCCAGTGTGTGTGTGTGTGTGTGTGTGTGTGTGCATACTCTACTCTGACGTGAAAGGTGTATATTTGCTGCTGTAGTGAGTATGTGTAGCTTGCATGTGTAGTGTGGACATCAGTTCTGACAGTCAGACTTGAGCTGTAGCGTGAGATTGGTGTGGCTTTTCTTAGGCAGGGCTGAGAGAGACTGTAGGGAACAGCATGCCTGTGACCTTGTGCAGATGTGGGAGTTTGCACAACTCACTTGTTCATTGATACTCTTGCTGATGCACTGATGTATTGAATCGCCGGCTGTATAATCGATGCATCAATAAGAATCAATTAATTTACCCCCCTCATAAATCATGTCAGTTAGCTGTCTGAATTGCTAGTGATGAAGATACTGTAATTGAGTTGGGTGGAGATGTACCGTATGATGTGTGTGTGTGTGTGTGTGTGTGTGTGTGTGTGTGTGTGTGTGCGTGCGTGCGTGTGTGTGTATGTGTCTGTGTGTGTGTGTGTGTGTGTGTGTGTGTGTGTGTGTGTGTGTGTGTGTGTGTGTGTGTGTGTGTGTGTGTGTGTGTCAGTGTGTGTGTGTGTGTTTGAGAGAGAGAGAGAGCTGGAGGATGTTGACCTCTGGTGACAGTTGTCTGTCTGGCCTGCTGAGGAGTGTTAAGCTGAGGTGATGTGTGTGTGTGTGTGTGTGTGTGTGTGTGTGTGTGTGTGTGTGTGTGTGTGTGTGTGTGTGTGTGTATGTGTGTGCTTGAGGGTGCAAAGCTCTGCTGATGGCTGTTGAATGGAGAGGCTCTCACCAGGTCCTCCTGTCCCTCTTGTTGAGGGTTGAGCAGAGCAGAGGTCTTGTGGCCTCATCGTCAGCTCTTAACCCTGCTGAAGAAGAGCTGTGGTCCACACTGACCCCTCTCTCTCTCTCTCTCTCTCTCTCTCTCTCTCTCTCTCTCTCTCTCTCTCTCTCTCTCTCTCTCTCTCTCTCTCCTGCCTCTCAGCTGCCACTAGGGGTTCTCCTCTTCCTCATCTTCCTCCTCTTCTTCCTCTTCCTCTTCCTCTCCCTCCTCCTTTCCTCTCCTCCTCTTTCTGCTACTTCTCTGCTTTTCACTCTGACACTCCTCAACTTCTCTGGAGTCACGTTCTGCTCATTTCTACTCCTCTTCACATCTCTACATCTTCATTACTCTACCCTTTCTTTCTTTCTTTCTCTCTCTCAATCTCTTTCCATCTTTCCTACTCTCTGCTGCTCTTTGACCAACTTTGACCAACGCCTCACTCCCGTAGTCGCTCTCTTCATTTATCACCTCCGCCATCTATCCACCCCTACCCCTCTTCTCCTCCAGCTCTCCTTTTTTTTGCTACTCTCCTCGCTCTCTCTCTCTCTCTCTCTCTCTCTCTCTCTCTCTCTCTCTCTCTCTCTCTCTCTCTCTCTCTCTCTCTCTCTCTCTCTCTCTCTCTGCCCACTCTGTGGTGCTCTCCAGCCTACTTTCCCTCCTCTGCTCTCCCATGAGTGTATTTATTTTGGGCCCTGTGCTGAGTGTTCTGTGCCCTCCCTACTCCTGGCCTGCTGCTGCCGCTGCTGCTGCTGCTGGTGGTGAGGCTGCGGTGTGTGTGTGTGTGTGTGTGTGTGTGTGTGTGTGTGTGTGTGTGTGTGTGTGTGTGTGTGTGTGCACTCCACTCGCCAAGGAGGAAGGAGGAGAAGAAAAGGGGACAGAAAAGAAGGTGGAAAAAAAGGAAAAGATCCAGAGAGCGAGCGAGAGAGAGAGCGAATGAAAGAAATCCATCCTCCTAAAATAGACGTCCCCTCCTACACACTGCCCCCCCAGCTGCCTGCCTAGGAGGGAGAGAAGGAGTTGGACTCCATCAGTGATACAGCCATGGCCAAAACTCTGATGCCGTACCCAACACTCTTCCCACTGTGGGTGGCAGCAATCAAATTTAGTTTGGATGTGTGTGTGTGTGTGTGTGTGTGTGTGTGTGTGTGTGTGTGTGTGTGTGTAGTAGGTGATTGTTAGTGTGTGAACCATGTGCATCTGTTGGCTGCCAAGTTGGCTCAGTGTTACGTATTAATAGCTCAGGGATCATAAGGTCAGGAATGATTGAGTGACAGAAATATGTTAGCAGCTATTGGCATTGTCATGAAGAGATAGCAGGTGTCTGTCACCTCTTCATCTTAGTGCTAAGTAGTAATAAGTGTTCTGTTTGATCAGGTCAAAGTACTGTAAAAGGAAGAGTTTTTAAATGTTTATTGAAATTTTTGATTTTTTGATTGCCGTGCACTGAAAATGATAAGTGCAACCCAGAGATGCACAACATCATTCAAACATCAGGTTTTCATGACAAAGATAAGTGATTCCACAGAAAACCATATTCTCTCTGATCACACACTCTTATCTCACCTCACAGATTAGCTTCTAGCGAACCACAGCGCATGCTAACAGGAGAAAAGAGATTCTGACTCTGCAGAATGTCTCTAATGGAAGAAGTTTCATAGAAACGTAGTTGAATGTTTACAGGTTAAAATTGGCTACAAAATCAGCTGAAGGTTCATTACAGTTAGTGAGAGAAACTGTGAGGTGTTTGTGTTTATTTGTCCCAAGTTGACGGAAGTGGTAAAGTGCAGTGAGTTTGACAGTGAACACCAAAGACATCAAATGTTTGCTGTCGACGGCAGATTTGAGAGGTGATATAAGGTGGAGCCAGTGTTTAGATACGGCTTGTTGCATGTCTGTAAAGTCAGCATGGCTTGTGACGTGTGACGTCACGCACATTATCAGGACTTATATGTGCGCGTTTGCACCTGGGTCACATGGGCTCACCCACTCAATGTTGCCCTTTGTTCTGAGCTCCACATGGGAAAGCAGAGGGGGAGATTTGATTGTGATTATGAGGTAGAAGTGTGTGTGTGTGTGTGTGTGTGTGTGTGTGTGTGTGTGTGTGTGGTAAGTGCGCGTGCTGGTCCGGATTGTCAGTAATCATTACGTAACGTAACGGTGGTGCTAGTGAACACATGGCAGAGCAGAGCAGGGGTGAGAAGGCTGCTGGAAGGCCACATCAGGACTGCAGAAGAAGAAGGAGAGGATGGGGGAGCTTCTGCTCTCTGTGTCAGGTCTCCCTCTCTAGACCTCCAGCCCCACTGTGCTTTTAGGAGAGGTGGAATAATCATCACGTTTGGCCAAGAGACACCACTGAACTTTGCCATCTCTCAGCCATCCTGCTCTTATTGATCTGAACAAGAACAGTAGATTATCTGTTCATAGAGGGGCCACTATGTAACATGTAATGTCATTTATAGTAGTGTTTTTGATCTGCGTTATATGAAGTTAAAGCAGGTGAATGTTTTCAGTTATTTAGAATCTATTAGGTTTTGGAACTGGCTTGATAATTTGGAACAGTATTTTGAATGATTTGGCTAAAATCTTTTCCTCCTTGTTATCTTATTTCAATAAAATAGTTATGCTATCAAATAGGTTATCTAATAGCCAAATATACTTTTTGGACAACCAAAAAGGGCTATCACAATTTGCATACATAGGCCATTCAGGAAAAAGGAACAAAGATTGTATGGATGATAGTTTGAATTTTCTGTATTTTTGCTGTGTATCCAACATCCCCTGCCCTCTTGAAAAACACTCAAACATATATTACCCCCCCCCCCCAACACACACACACACACACACACACACACACACACACACACACACACACACACACACACACACGCACACACACACTCCTCACTCACATGCTTTGCTGTACACCCCTCTGACTCCTGGGTAATCCGTCTAAAGCTCAGCGAGCCTCACCATGTGACTGAGGGGAAGTGAAGCTGTAGGACTCACTGTGTTATGGAGTTAGACACGCTGGCTGTGCATGGAGGTGTGTGTGTGTGTGTGTGTGTGTGTGTGTGTGTGTGTGTGTGTGTGTGTGTGTGTGTGTGTGTGTGACTTCATCCATTAGCTGGTATATAAGGGCGACGTGTGCGCTCGCTGCGCCTGGAAAAAACAGAGATCTATCGCACCCGAAGAAGAATATGGAGAACGTTCTGGACTTTTATTTTTGGACCACAGCTCTTTGACGCAAAAACTCTTGTATAACACTGAACACTTCAATTTCTTTAGCTGGCTGAACTGAGGTCAGCTAAACTGATGAGACCATCTTCTTGTCCAGGAAGTCATGGCCTCTGAGGGACCTACTGCAGCCTGAAGTGAGTGAGGGCTCTTGCTTTGG
The DNA here is from genome assembly GCA_027497455.2 of Sardinella longiceps. Classification (NCBI taxonomy): domain Eukaryota; kingdom Metazoa; phylum Chordata; class Actinopteri; order Clupeiformes; family Clupeidae; genus Sardinella; species Sardinella longiceps. The sequence goes on along the minus strand of JAODXP020000019.1, from coordinate 38,663,290 downwards.
ATTGAAGGTATTCCTCACGGAAAACAGCAGCAAACTGGATTTAGTCTCCCATCATCTACTGAGGAAAACAGACATTAGCCTGTGAATGGGTGGGATTGGGAATATCCTACATCGGATGTTAGCTGGGGGTTTGGGTAGGTTTGTTGGAGAACCGTTCCTATAGTGCATCTGGTGTTAGCTGTGGGTTTGTGTAGGTTTGTTGGAGAACCGTTCCTGTAGTGCATCTGGTGTTAGCTGGGGGTTTGGGTAGGTTTGTTGGAGAACCGTTCCTGTAGTGCATCTGGTGTTAGCTGGGGGTTTGGGTAGGTTTGTTGGAGAACCGTTCCTGTAGTGCATCTGGTGTTAGCTGGGGGTTTGGGTAGGTTTGTTGGAGAACCGTTCCTGTAGTGCATCTGGGCTGGGAGCAGCTGCTGTGGAGACATGAGGTGAGGTGAGACCAGCACACAGAAAGAGGCTGAGGGACAGGAGACGATGTGTCTCGCTGCTTTTCTCCAGCGCTGACATTCAGCTGTAGCTCCTAGCGAGAGCCATGAGACCTGCCATCGGACAGTGAAGGGTCGGTGTGTTTGCGTATCAGTGGGGAGGTGTCTCTTTGTTCATCTGTGGTTTCAAACCCATGCAAATCAATGACCCCACCTGTGGGCCAACCTACATCTCATGTGGTCCTTTTTGTAAATAATCTCTGTCCAACGTATTAATTTTTCCACAGAGTGGATTTGCATTTGTTTTGTTTGGGATGATGGACACAGAGACAAACACACACACACATGCACACACACACACACGCACACACACACACACACACACACACACACACACACACACACACACACACACACACACACACACACACACACACAGAGGTATTATGACGTGAGCCCAGTGGTATCAGTAGCCTAGGCCGTTCCTGCTATGAGTTTGCATCTTGTGTCTCTGGTTGTCACTGAGTGTTGTTGTGTCTGAGCTACTTGTTGATGTCTCTCAGGGAGCCTCCTGTCTGCTCTTCCTCAACTAACCTTTGAACTTTTCTCCTGAAGACTGATCGATACTCCTGTTTTTGTGTCTTTGTTTTTCTCCCAGGTTTCCCCAATGAGCGCCACTGAGGCGGTGTGACCCAGCGCGACCAACCAGCACCCTCCACCCCCTACCCCTTCTCCCCCTCCCTCCCCCTCCCTTCCTCCCTCTCTCCCCCCCTCCTCTCCCCGTCCCCCAGTGCTCCCTCTCTTCTCTCCCTCCTGCCGTCCTGTCCTGCGGTCCGCCATGCTGATTAAGGAGTACCGTATCCCCATGCCCCTGAGCGTGGAGGAGTACCGCATCGCCCAGCTCTACATGATCCAGGTCAGGCCTCCTCCTCTTCTGCCCAACACCTCCAAACTGCTACAGCCACTTACCCTAGCCTAGCCTGCTACACCGCTAGCGCCTACGCCACACAGCACAGCACAGCACAGCACAGCACAACACAGCACAGCACACAGGCCCAAACACACCCACATACAGTAGCACAGGGAGCTCAGATTAATGCAATAACTAATAGCGGAACTGAATTGGTTCCATTGCTTTAGCTCACAGACTAACACACCCAACAGAGCACTTGCAGGGTGTTGAAATACAGTACAGTAAGTATATCTCTCTCTCTCTCTCTCTCTCTCTCTCTCTCTCTCTCTCTCTCTCTCTCTCTCTCTCTCTCTCTCTGTGATCAGGTTAGATTGGGGTTTGGTAATATTACCGCCTCTTGTGCAGTGCCTGGTAATCCATGAAGGATTAGAATTGAGTTTGTTCCCTGGTGGATTGCATGGCCATTGTTTGACACCCTCTCTGGGGGATTGGCCAGCAGCCTCTGGGTGCCATTGGACAGCAAGAGAGTTAGCCACTGCACACAGTTAGCTCTGAGTGGCCTCACATTGGGCCTCTCTACTGCAACACATACAGTACAGTACAGTCCAGTCCAGTCCAGTAGGCTTGTTCCCATGGAAGTGTTGGAGGATGTGAGGGGACCTGCAGGTTTGATACGTGACCTTAAGGAGGAGCTCCCTCTTCAGATCAGATGACCTTTCCTTTCAATATGAGTGACTCTGCAAATGAAACTCAAATAGATACAGTACATTAGGATACATGAGGATGGTCTTTTACACACACACACACACACACACACACACACACACACACACACACACACACACACACACACACACACACACACACACACACACACACACACAGAATCTTCATCATTCTATGTCTCTAAACATGGCCATATGTGCATATCTATGTGTGTGTTTTATTGTGTGCTAATACACTTATACACACACGCACACACACACCTATTTGCATATTAGTGGATGAGGAGGTGTGCTCTGAGATTGTGTGTGTGTGTGTGTGTGTGTGTGTGTGTGTGTGTGCGTGTGTTTGATCTTGCAGTGACCCTTAGTGACCCCGCCAACTCACAGCTCCACTGTTACCCTGGCAACAGTGACATCAGAGCTGGTTATATTCTATGTTCTCTCCAGATAGAGAGAGAGAGAGAGAGAGAGAGAGAGAGAGAGAGAGAGAGAGAGAGAGAGAGAGAGAGATGAGAAGCGAGAGAGAGAAAAAGAGATGGAGGAAGAAAGAGAGAGACGTGGAGGGGAAGCAGAGAGAGAGAGAGAGAGAGAGAGAGAGAGAGCAAAAGGGGTGGAGTTCTGATGAAGAAAGAGTGGGAGGGGAGGAGGCGGTCAGAGAAAGAGGAGGATAGAGAGAGGAGGAGGGAAAGAGTGGAGATGAAGTGGGAGGGAGGAGAAAAAGAGGGAGAGAGATGGAGGAGAGAATTGAGTCCAAACCTACAATGTGTTACCCTGGCAACCAAGCAGAGCCATTCACCTGACACTCCTCATGGGCTGTACACACACACACACACACACACACACACACACACACACACACACACACACACAGACACAGACACAGACACAGACACACACACACACACACACACACACACACACATATACACACACACAGGAAGAGAGAGAGAGAGAGAGAGAGAGAGAGAGAGAGCGAGCGAGTTCCAGACCTGTAGAATGGCATCCTAGTGTGTGTTGGTACATCAGAGGTGCATAGAGGCACGACACTGACTTTGAGTTCTCTTCCTGCTGCTGGAATAACACCACCTCAACCCTGAGGAGAAAATGCTTTGTGTTTTAGTCTGTGTATCTGTGTGTGTATTTGTGTTTGTGTGTGTGTGTGTGTGTGTGTGTGTGTGTGTGTGTGTGTGTGTGTGTGTGTGTGTGTCTGTGTGTGTGTGTGGATGGGTGGGTGTGATTGATCTTGGCCTTTGGCAGGGAGGCCAGGAGACCGCTGGCACCTGTCACCAGACTGATGAAAAGCCGCAGACAAGTGTGAGAAAGTGTGTGTGTGTATGTGTGTATGTGTGTGTGTGTGTGTGTGTGTGTGTGTGTGTGTGTGTGTGTTGTGTGTGTGTGCGTCTGTATTGTATAGAGGTCTGTGCCTGTTGAGAGCAGAGTGTGTTGTTATTAATGAACAAGCTGTCATTGAAGGGAGGGACCATAAACACACACACACACACACACACACACACACACACACACACACACACACACACACACACACACACATTTATTGGTCAGAGCCATGCCCTCTCAGTAGCTTTCAAGGCTCATTTAGACCCTTCTTGTTGTAAATGTTGGTGTGATGTGATTAGTCAGTTAACCCGCTTATCCAGTTTGCACATGTTTTGAGTCATGTGTGTGTTTGCATATGTCATACATGTGTGTGTGTGTGTGTGTTTGCATATGTCATACGTGTGTGTGTGTGTGTGTGTGTGTGTGTGTGTGTGTGTGTGTGTGTGTGTGGAGGACCAGGGTGCTGTGTAAGAGAGGAATCAAATGACACAGGCTATGAGTCACACTGTAGTAACTGTTTGCAGGTATCCCTCTTCTCTCTCTCTTTCTGTGTGTGTGTGTGTGTGTGTGTGTGTGTGTGTGTGTGTGTGTGTGTGTGTGTGTGTGTGTGTGTGTGTGTGGGACTATATGTGTGTCACTCATTCGTGTTTGTATACAAGCACTGTTGAGAAGTTACTTGATGTCTGTTGTTGTGTATGAACAAGATAACATGCATTTCATGGTGTGTGTGTTTGACGTGTGTGTGTGTGTGTGTGTGTGTGTGTGTGTGTGTGTGTGTGTGTGTGTGTGTGTGTGTGTGTGTGTGTGTGTGTGTGTGTGGCTGGGTGTTTACTGCTCTAATGGAGGTGAACCTCACTAGGCCTCTGCCACCCCCTAGAGTTCCTCTGGCTGGCCAATAGGACACCCATCACTAGGAAACTCATTTACTGATTCACCCATGGGAGAAATACCACATTCATGAGACCACATTCACCTGACAGGATCAAAAGAGCATATATAATGCACTATATATACATGATGTGTGCATAATATACATTTAGTGCACTATATATACATGTGTAAACATGGCCAGTAGGTTTACAAGTAGGTTTACAATGCATTGGTGCAGCTAGAGATGGGGATTCTGATAGATAGGGAGATAGGGATTCTGTGCTGAGTTGTGGGGATGGTAGTTGTGGGGATTTTCCGTCCCAAAGTAGCCAGACAGACAGACTCTGATTGTCCTGGTGATGCATCAGAGGAAATGCCTTTTAGGGCACTCACTCACCTTCCTCTAAAGGTCCACTAGCTACTCCACTTGTGTCCTCACTACTTCCTTGTTTAAAGCCTCACACTCTTTTCCACACAGGCAGGCACAGTTAAAAGTCCACTGTGGGTCACTGAGGTCTGTCTGTCTCTGCCAAAGGGCATCGGTTCAGGTCCAGCTGACTGACGTCAATAGCAGGAATGCACACGGAAGTGTCATGCCAAAGTCTGTGTCCTCTGACTCACTTCTACTACTACTTCCTGCTTGTAGTAGAGCCATGTGCATGGCTTTATGATGTAGCCAAGCGGAGAAAGACTACATTGTGTGTGTGTGTGTGTGTGTGTGTGTGTGTGTGTGTGTGTGTGTGTGTGTGTGTGTGTGTGTGTGTGTGTGTGTGTGTGTGTGACTGTGTGTGTGTGTGTGTGTGTGTGTGACTGGCCTGCTCTGAGTCTAAGCACTGGGGGAAGTTGCAGTAGAGGGTTAACTGGGTCTGTTGTTGCAATCCCACTCACGTGTAGGAGCACACAGCACTCGCACAGTTGAGCAACTGCTTAGGTCTATAAAGCCCGATGTGTGTGTGTGTGTGTGTGTGTGTGTGTGTGTGTGTGTGTGTGTGTGTGTGTGTGTGTGTGTGTGCGTGTGCGTGTAGCGCGTGTGTGTTTCTGATGTAATACCCCAGGTTTCAGCTGTATTACCCAGTATTTCAATCTTAACCAGTTTCCAGTTAAACCAAGATAACGTCAGCACAGACACACACACACACACACTCACACACACCCACACACACACTCACTAACGCACACATTGTTCTGAGCCTGTGCTGTGTGTGTGTGTGTGTCCCTGCAGAAGAAGAGTCGAGAGGAGAGTGAGGGCGAGGGCAGTGGTGTGGAGATCCTGGAGAACCGGCCGTACACAGACGGGCCGGGCGGCGCGGGCCAGTACACACACAAGGTGTACCACATCGGCCAGCACATCCCCAGCTGGTTCCGCTCCATCCTGCCCAAGGCTGCGCTCCGCGTGGAGGAGGAGTCCTGGAACGCCTATCCATACACACGCACAAGGTCAGACACCGACACGCACACACACACACGCACACACTGGTTATGGTTCTTTAGAAAAGAGGCATTTATGCACACACCAAAACACACAAACCGTCATTTAAATTCATCAAGTGCAAACACACTCATGCATGCTCACAAAATATCTCTCGCTCTCACTCTCGCTCTCTTACACACATGCACACACACGCATACACACACACACACACACAAAGACAAAAGTAGGCACACGCTACCGGGAAAAGTCATTTTATTGTATGTGCCAAATGAAGTTGTGCATCACGGTGTGTTCTGTTGAACAATAAAGGCCATTGTCCCCTAATCCTGCTTTTAGCAGCAGAGCAGAGGAGAGTGGAGTAGAGTGGACCAGAGCGGAGGGCCAGTGTCTGTCCTGTGCCTTGTGTTTGCTCCTCTCTCATCAGCTCTCTCTCTCTCTCTCTCTCTCTCTCTCTCTCCCCCCCCCCCCCCCCACTCTCTCCCTCTCTCTCTCTCTCTCTCTCTCTCTCTCTCTCTCTGCCCTGTAGGTACACCTGTCCCTTTGTGGAAAAGTTCTCCATAGACATCGAGACGTTCTACAAGTCCGACACGGGGACTCAGGCGGACGTCTTCAACTTGTCCCCTGCTGAGAGACGCCAGAGGACTCTGGGTAAGTCCTCCTGTCTCACCTGTGGCCGTATCCCATCAGCCCCTGTCCCTCTGACAGCCATTAGCCTTGAGTGCCCTCGCTCTTAACCCTCCCTCTCTTAACCCGCCTTTATAACTCTTGTGCTTTTGATGGAGGTGGGCTGGTACATCCTTGAACATGAACATGGACAGCACATGCTGTGCTGGAAGCTACAATTCATAGGGAAGACCTTGGCAAATTTAGTTTAGGCAGTTTAGCCCTTACGATGAGTTATGATATACACTTAAACACATAATAGATAGTAATGTGTGTGTGTGTGTGTGTGTGTGTGTGTGTGTGTGTGTGTGTGTGTGTTTTAACTGACTAATTGTTTTATTAATGCCACTGAGTCTGACCCCATGACTTTCCCTCTCTGAAACACTTTGAATGTGGGGCTGCTGTGCTTATTAAATGTGAGCAGCCTCCCCCTAGTGGCAGCAATGCATTACTGCGTGGCTCTGTGAATGGGCGGAAGAACAGGTTCCTGTTTGTCTGTGATGATATTGAGTGCGGTGGTGTGACGTGTGCATGCGCTGTGTCAAGGCTCGGAGGCAGATACTGGCCCCGCTCTCCACGTCACTCCAGGAAGTCCCAGCCCCCCAGGGCACTTTGCCCCTCACAGGAACCAGAGAACACACACACACAAAGAACAAGACAATACACACACACATGCAACCAGAGAACACACACATGGAGTGGCCACACTGTGTAAGCTGCAGCAGGAATCTCTTGACTAAGGAGAGTCTGGGAGAGACTGGCTTTCCTTCTCCTGTCCCTGTCCCTGCTCCTTGTCCATGTGTTTGGTGTGTGTGATCCTCCTCAGGCCCAGACAGGGTACTGTAGCATCACACAGCACAGCTCATAGGCAGCCACAAAACACTCTTTTCCCAAGCCGTCCGCACACCGGCTCCGACAGCATTGCGAAGCACTTTCCAATTCCACAATTTCGCGATAAAGCTAGCACAGTAGCATGTGGAAATAACAATGGATGTCAATGGAGAATAGGCTTCAATCGTATTTCACAATAGATGGCGGAAGAGTTTGGGGTTGCATTCAAAACAATGGAATAGAATGTTGGAAGAGGAGTGCTCAGCACTGTGTCGGAGCCGGTGTGCGGTCCACTTAACACTCAACGTGCTTTTGAAGGCCTAACCTGTTTCCCCATGCCAGTGTGTAGTCTACCATGACAGGCACAATCGTTTGTTCAGGAAACTATCCCTTTTTTAAAGATTTTTTTTCACTTTCCCCAGTCTGCTGTCAGGCAAGATGCAGCATGCATTTGTGCGCGCACACACACACACACACACACACACACACACACACACACACACACACACACACACACACACACACACACACACACACACACACACACACACGTACACTCAAGAGCTGTCACACCCAGACTGGGGGAAATTCCTATCTGCTTTATTTTCACACACACTGAAATAACATAATGCAGTTAAGCAGTAGAGTAGGAGTTGTAACATTAAGTGGGCCTACCTACAGTACTCATCGGTCTGGGACGTCATTATACATATTGTATTACTCCTGTGGAGCATGGATTGGACACAGGGCTTGTTCTGACTGTGTGTGTGTGTGTGCTGTGTGTGTGTGTGTGTGTGTGTGTGTGTGTGTGTGTGTGTGTGTGTGTGTGTGTGTAGACCCCATAGACATAGTGAAGGACCCTATTGCTCCGCATGAGTAC
>JAODXP020000019.1:38605216-38650216 GCA_027497455.2 Sardinella longiceps | reverse complement strand
CTGATATATTACCGTATGAAGTCTATCCCTCCCCTTGCTGTATGTTTCTTTGAATAAAACAGTCTGACAGATGAATAAAAATGAATAAATACACAATCCGAATAAGATAAAGGCTTTGAAGAATGTGTGTGATGATGTCCAGGATCTGTTGACTTTGAAGTCACACACACACACACACACACACACACACACACACACACACACACACACACACACACACACACACAGCCGTCCTAATATATAGTTTTTCAGGCCGTGCGGTAAGTGTGTGTGTGTGTGTCATGTGACCCAGCTGAAGCTATTCTGGGTGCTGCTGGCTCATTTGTGTGTCAGTCAGTCCAGACCCAGAGTGTCTCCTGCAGCACAGAGAGTCCGTCACCCTGTCACCCTGATGGCTCTGATCGTCCTGACAGCCCCACATCCCGTCACTGCCTCTCACTCACTCAGCCCCCTCACACACACGGCTGACAAGGGCTCAGGCTGCCTGCCAGTGGTCAAAAATATGCTGTGTGTGTGTGTGTGTGTGTGTGTGTGTGTGTGTGTGTGTGTGTGTGTGTGAATGATCAACACACACACACACACCCACACACACAAGCACACGCTCATGTGATGAACATTAGATATTATTCCAAACTCTGTATCATATAGCATATTTTCTACATGCTGTATGCCATGAAAATAGATGCTCTCTTAGTTTGAGAAAGATGTTAGTTATTATTATGTACAGTATAATAATATTATGGTACAGTATACTTAAAGTCGAATGCTAAAGTGGCTAAATGCTATATGGTGCTGCTGAAGTACTTAAAAGAAAGAGGTGGATAGCGACCAGACTGGAAATAAACTCTGATATGAATCTACCATGGAATTCACACACACACACACACACACACTGATGGAGAGAGAGACAACATTTTCCCCTGTTTTCTGGCATGGACATCTCTGCATCTGCATGGCATCAGGAGTCTGTGTGTGTGTGTGTGTGTGCGTGTGCTATCCTCCAGCTGCCTGGCCACAGATTCCTGCTCTCTGAGCCCATCCATGACCTTTAAAGGATTGATGTTGACTGGCCATCATGGAATTAATAAACATTTATTAACCTTATTCACAGTTATCATGTGAATACCAATTGCACAACCCCCCACTGGCATCCTGAAAGATTTATTTATAATAGAGTTTCTCTAATCTAATCAGATTTTATTCCACAAGACAAGGCAAATTCTGAAGGCTTTTCAGTATCCGCAGTCACAAAAGCTCCATATTCCGTGTGCTTGGGAGGCTTCACCTGTCCTAAGTTCATTTGTCTGAACATTCATGTAGCCCAGTTGGACTACTGGCACTGTCTGCTCATCTTACTGATGGGTGGCATGTCATTAATGAAGATGCTGCCAATGGCACTGAAATGAAATGTTGTCTTCCTCAACATAACTCTCATGGCATGATGTTGAGAACACAAGAGTAGAGTATGCAGAATATACAGTAGAGATTAATCTGTGGTTGTGGATTATCTGTGTTTCATCACACATTAAAGTCTCTAACACTAGAAAAGCACTGGAAAGACAATGTGGTCACACACACTATAAATTCCAGATGGTGTTCGGGTCATTACTTGTCCCAATAGACACACTGTCCAAAAATTTCATCCAAATCTGTGCAGTACTTTTGAGTTATTTTGTACACCTCCTTATTTTGTACACCTCCTTGATGGAGGTTATAACAATAGCAGTAGTCAATTAAAGCAACACAATATGCCCCCTGCTCAACAGATGATCCCACATTTTATTTTCCAAATTCTCCACACCTTTTCTTTGATTCTTGTAAATACACTACTCGTTATAAGAAAATTATTTAACATAACCGTGTAAAGCGTGTTAATCGTGTACTTGTTTGCCTGGATGACAAATATTCAATAAGCAGCAGAGAGGTTTTTTGTTTTGTTTTTTGTGTTTTTATTGTTTTTATTATTATTATTGTGTTATTTACATATAATACAAATAGTGCTGTCCTCACACCCCCCAAAAGCAAGCCATAGGCGACAGCGGCAAGGAAAAACTCCCAGCTGTGCACTGGAAGAAACCTTGAGAGGACCCAGGCTTTTGGGGGAACCCGTCCTCCGTGGGCTGGGACAGCAGAGGGATGGAGGGATGTCTGACAGAAGCTGAAACAAGAAAAGTCAGACTTGTCAGATGAAGCATCTATTTAAAAAACAAACAAACAAACAAACAGTGGCACGCTTCTTTCATCTTACACTTCCTACCTGTAAATTGAGAGAGTTCCTGCTGGGGCTGAGAGATGTGCTGAGATCCATTGATTTCCCAATGGCTGCCATGTTGTATGATACTCATATTAGTGCTGTCAGGACACATGTACTGTATTGTGAGCCTATGTGCAGGGAAAACAAGAAAGGAAGGTTTCAATGTCAACTTTTACACTCCTACTCAAAGCACTTACTCCTCCTATCACTTAAAGATATTAAACTTATGCATTATTATCCTTGAATGACATGATCATAGCATCCCATTCTCTATATCTTCAACTCTTGAATGCTGAGTGAAGAAACCACTAGGCCTTGCAATGCAAGGTAGTTAAGAGAAATACCTTACCTTGGTAACATTGACCTGACACTTCTCATACAAACCATACAAAGCAGTTTTGATGGCAGTTTCTAAGTTTGGTGTCAGCAGTTTCCGTGAAGATGGTCTCTCTCCTCCCCCTTGGAACTTTCTTGTGCTCTGTTTTTACTTCTGTTGCACCACTGAACATGAAAGAGCACATTTCATGAATTTGAGCCTTGAGACCTGAATGCTTCTGTTCTCTATCTACCAGGTGTCTTACTGACTTTTTATCCCTCCTGCTCCCTCTTGGTGTTTAGTCCTATCTTTTAGGACTTCAGATTGATGCGGCTTGCACTGCTCCTCGCCTCTGACAGAGCAAGCCGCATTTGTCGAACCCATCTGTAGGCCTCCTGCTCAGCAGTGTCCGCTTTCAGCCTTTCCTCTACGCGCCTGTTTCTCTCCTCCGCCTCTCGCATCAGCTGCTGCCTCCTGTTCATCTTTTCCCCCATCAGCCACTTTGCATTCTCCCTTGCATTCCTCTCTGGGAGCAATTCAGCCTCCTGTTCCTCCCATAACCGCTTCTCCACTTGCTTTCCATAGCTGGGCTGGAAGAGCTTGTAGATGCGGCCTGGCACTGAAGCGACTTTGTTTGCCATGCTGACGCATTTGGCTTTTCTTTTGGCAAACCATCTTTCTCTTTTCTCCTTCCTTTTATAATGTTTAGCTAGTTTTTCTGCTTTCTTCAATTCCTTCTCCTCCCCTTTTCTCAGAATTTTTTCCCTCTTTTCCTTCCTTTTCTCATTCTTATGCTCTGCCACCAGAATCGCTTTTTTCTTTTTTCTCTCCTTGGCCAGTTTCTTCTCCATTTGTTTCTGTTGTTGTTTCTGCTGTAGCTTCTGTTCTTTTTCTTTTTTCTTTTGTTGCTTTTCCAGAAACTTCTTTTTCTCTTTTTCCTTCTTCTCCTCCTCTTTCAGGTTCTTCTTGCACACTTTTAAGTCCGCTTTCAACTTTGCTGATTCTAGTTTCAGCTCACTTTCCACCCTCTTCTGACCCTCTTTCATATCAGCCTTAAGCACCTTCAGCTCATCCTTGATCGTCTCTTTCTGCAAAGGCAGCATGTGTTTCTTGTTCTTTTGGAAGTCTTTCTGTTTTGACTCCAGCTGCTCTTTCTCCATTTTGTATGATGCCTTTGCATCTTTTTCTAGCTGTTTTACTAGCTCCATTTTCCTCTCTATGGTCAGTATTAGATACTGGAAATGCTGAAGCTGCTTGTTTGGCTCCTCTTTGTTCTTCAGTAGGTCAAATACTTCCTGATCCTCATCACCACTGCTCTCTAGGTCTTCATTGGTCAATATATCGTCGTCTTCACTGTCCAATGAAGCCTGACAAACAAACAAATTATTTAAACATTTACAAATCCTTTAGGCTTCATCATTATCTTTTTACTATCGCCAAATTAGAAAATATACCGTAGATGTGACATCATCCTAACTTTAATTGACATGTCAACGTTTTTGAATTTAACAAAATCAATACTTATCCGTTTCAACTTACTCTGGCTTGTGGTGTCTTTGCTGCCTTTCTCCCAATCGCAGTTTTAAGACTGGTAGGACAAACCAAGGTGGTGTGTGGTTTGTGTGAGAGGCCAGACAAAGGTTTTAACTTGAGGGGGAATGGGCACCTGTGTGGGGAAGAGGAGCAGTCAGAGTTGGTCCCTGGAGAGTCAAGGGAGTCTGAGTCTGACTCATCTCCATGGGCCACTGTTGAGCGGGAGCACAGGGGAGGTTTTGATGTTTGCCTCCTGGACACAGCGCGAGCTGCAACATCTCTTCTGTTACCGTCAGCATTACAGGAAGGAAGAGGTCTGGATGTGTGCTGCCATCCGTTGGGTAGAGGGCGAGGAATGGCACCTCTATTGTTGTTTGATGAGCCTTCCAACAGGCTGGCAGCAACATCAGCCTTTTCCTCTTTCACCTGAGCTTTGGTCTTTAATTTCCTGTTGTTTGTATTGGTGTTAGGAGGCATGGCTACAGGAGGCCTGGCTTTAGGAGAAGCAACTTTAGGAGGCGTGGCTTTAGGAGGAGCAGCATTAGGAGGCGTGGCTTTTGGAGGTTCAACCATAGGGGACGTGGCTTTAGGAGGAGCAGTTTTAGGTCGGACCACTTTAGGTGGAGCAACTTTAGGAGGAGACTTTAGAGTAGGTCGCCGCTCCCACACTGGCTCAAGAGTAGAACCAGAGGAGCTGGAGCAGGGTCGACTTTCCTCAGATGATTCCATCTGTAAAGATAACAATACAATATTTTGTATGTGACAGTGGTGCCAGTAATTGTAAAGAATTACAATACACTTGCATTACAATACAAGAGTTACAATACATGTCTGTCTGTTATGCCTTTGTTAAGATGCCTCTCTGCATAGCCTACCTCCTCTTCATAGTGCTGAGACCTGCCCACCAGGCCACTAAACATTCCTCTGAACACCTTCAGGAGACGAATGTCTGATGGGCTTCTCTCCACCTGCCATGCAACAGCCTCGTATTATACTGTACACTGGAACACTTTAATTCCATTAACTCCAGCTGTCTTTACAAATATACTGTATTCATCCCCTGTCAATTCTATTTCTATTATTATTTTATTGTTTTTTTTGCTGAACTGTTCATACTATATATTAGATCTGTCACATTAGGCCTAATGTTTTGTATAAGATAAACTTACCACTGATGGCCATGTTGATTCCGATCCACTGCTTTCAGGCTGCAAAAATTAATTTCAAGTCAGTTACATATTTCTCTCAGTTCTATCGTTCCTTACTCAGTGATGAATTACAAAATGCAGCCATTGCATTGACTTTAGCTATGAGGTTTAGAAGAAATTCACTGTGACTTACAGGTTCAGGATGGATTCGCATGGGAGACATCTGTTCTGTGTAAAACAGATTTGTCTTGATATTGTACTTAAACAGAGGCAGTAAACATTGTAATGAATTTTACAGATATTTACATTGAGACCATGAATTTTATGTTCTTCAAAAAATGCTTTTGAACAGCTCTGTGTCAACCAATTAAATGGAACTTACCAGATGTCGCTGGTATTATAATGAACGTTCACTCAATAACTTGTGTGTTTGTAACTCACAATGTATCTGGTAAAATGAGCTTTTCAACTGGTGTTATGAGGCTCTGGTTCTGATGACATACTGAGGTAGCATTCTGGTCCATTATGACATCATAATAATGGAACTATAGCAACCACTGTTAGCTGTCTGGAATTAGAAGTTGTTTTCTGGACATTCTGAAGACTTGAGTTGAGTAGAATGCTGGTGTTTACTGCTGTTTGTTCAGGCAGTGTGGAAGCAGCTAAAGCATATGCAGAGGCTTACTAAAGTACATTACTGAAGTGACAACAAAAGCTTTGCCAGTTGTTTTATTATTGTACAATGGTACAGTAGGTGCAAGATGGTTGCTGTTTAAGCCCTATTAAGGGAAAATTTGGAGTGGATTTTTTATTGTCTAGAAGGCCTACTTTTCAATATACAGTAATTCCAACATATTTATTTATATAGCACATTGTCATACGTAACTGAATTAGTGAGCTCCATGAGAATGGATATAATAATAACTGGAAAAGCACTCAGAGGATGCAGACCACAATATAAATTCCAAAATTGAATCACTTAGTTGTCCCAATACACATGTTGTCCGAATATTTAATCCAAATCCGTGCACTGCTGCAAGTTATTTCGTACAAACACACAGACAGACAGACACAGCGAAAACATAACCCCCTTGGAGGAGGTAACTACATGTAGTCAGAGCCAGATTATAGAAATGCACTATCTTCCTCTCCTTTGGCACTAGACCTTTTGGACCTTTTTTCATGTCCATAAATGTAATGTTTATACTATGGCAAGGGAGAATTTATGTCTGTTATCTGATGATGTTTGTCTGTGATACAATATGATGTAGGCTAGCTCCTTTTAAACATCTGCACTCTCAAAGCATAGACACAAGTCATAGATGTAGTGCTACATTGGTCTAATAGGAACCTCCCCTACAAAGTCATTTTTGGAAAGTCCTTTGATAAATTGTTCACAAAAAAAATTGGAGCAGTGACAGCACATTGATTTAATAAAGCCTTTTCCTCATGTACCTCAGTGCCTTGATGTGTCTGCTGTTTTTTGCTCAAGTTTCCCACTAGTTTCACCAACTACTACTGTACAAGCCCAATACAAATATACCAACCAATGTCCAATGCAATATCTAGCCAAGTGCTTCAGAGTGATGTGAACAATAGCTTATTACAGTAGAGGGTTTTGAGTCTTAAGTTTAACTGATGTACTGTAGCTTGAGGCAACCATTTTTTTCACCCATGTGAATAAGTAATTGAGACTTCTTTCTGTCTGTGTTACAGAGGACTTTTCAGATAATGAAGAGATTTTCCCCAAAGAGATCACCAAATGGAACTCCAACGATCTCATGGACAAGATTGAAGCCACTGATTCAGAGGAGACTGCTGGTAAGTGTGTGTGTGTGCGTGTGTGTGTGTGTGTGTGTGTGTGTGTGTGTGTGTGTGTGTGTGCGTGCATGCACACACGTGTGAGTGAAGATGAACAGTAGCCTATTATATAAAACCTTATTACTTCTGGTATGATGATGCATATTGCATTATGTTTATGATTCGGTTCATCATCTAATTGAAAATGGATTGAGATTTAAAGAAATAAAGTCTGTGCCATACTGTACATGGAAACCAAGTAGCTCAGAACCTTTGGCCTGTCACAGAGTGAAGGGTGTGAGTTTTATTCTCTGAGTGAGTGGTGTATGCTTAGTCTGAATAAGGGATGTTTGTTTTGTGTCTGAGTAAGGGGTGTTTACTTGGTCTCTGTGTGAGTGGTGTATGCTTAGTCTGAGTAAGGGGGGCTTGTTGTGTGTTTGCCTTAGGGGTGTTTACTTTGTCTCTGACTGAGGGGTGTTTGTTTTGTCTCTTGTAGGTGAGCTGGGTGGAAGCTACGCCAGAGCAGCCAGCGAGGAGAGACTGGAGGAGGTGGGTTTGTCCAGCAATCATACAAAAGCAATGATTACACAATCAACACACCTCCATCTAAACCAGAGTGGGTGCTGAACCCTCCTCTCAAGTATGAATATTAGCACTCAACAGTCCTGTGAAACTATGAAATGTTGAGTGATGTACTGTCAGCACTGTCTATAGTCGCCCAATCATGCCATGTTCTGAAAACAGACCAACTGTAATCAGGCCTGTGGTATCACTGCAATCTTCTTTGATTTCCTCCATCTTTTATTCTTACTTGCTGACTAAACACACCCTGACTACACACACTAGCTGTACATCCATAGTGACCTGTTGCAAGAGGAAGCACATTAGCACTTTAGCACTACTGAATCATGGTATTTGTTGATATTTAAGTTGATTAGCATATGGAGGTCCTTGATACCCAAGTGTGATGATTAGAGGATTATTTATGCATTCCATGCTCTGTTTCCCACTTCTCTGCTGTGAATGACCATGTTTTGTCTGTAGATCTGAACAGCTGGTAGGGAAATGAGTAAAGTTGCATGTGAAATCGTTATTGATTCCATAGTCATAGATGTCATTGATCTGAGCATGTGAGTGGTATTCATGGGAACTGTCATGATCTAGTAAGTCCATGTTTCTCAGGACTGGGCTGTACCGTCAGCACATGTATGAAACTCAAATATTTGATGGATGGGTGGATGCCTGTGCGTTTCTCGAGGAGTATGTTTGCCCCATAGAACAGGACAGTCATTCTTCTAGTGTTTTTTGTCCCTTTGCACTTGCTGTAGATGTGTGACCACGCCTCCATCCCCACTATCTTGGTGACCAGGCACCTGTCAGTAAGTAACCTGCAGCCTCTGCTCCGGCGGCGCAAACACGTGGCACAACGCTCACAGTGGCGCCTGTCGCTATGGAAACAGCTGTCGTGGTGGTGTTCTCCGAAAGCCTCTGCTAACCGGATCTTTCTCCCATTTCCTTCTAATTTGTCTCTGTGCTCTAATAGAGAGTGTTAGTGAGAGATGAGCTAATGCAGCAGGCTAGCAGAGGCTTGGGATGACAGGCACTGGGCACGGCTGCCTCTAAGGGACATGGCGCTTGTGTGAGTGATTGCAGCTTGTGTCTGCACGGCCGGAACTCCAGCCAGTGTGTTCCAGTGCATCCTCTCCCTTCGTCTACAAATAGAACCCCAAGACAATCAGTGTGTGTTTGTGAATGTGTGTGTGCGTGTGTTTGTGTGTGTGTGGGTTTACGAGTCAGTCCAGATCCACAACTGAAGCTCCTTGCCCTTAACCCAAACATGTCCTTATGTACTGTTTGCCTGCCGTGTGTCCTCCCCCCAACAGTCCCTTGTGAGAGTCTGTCTGGTCAGTTGAGTGGTCAGTGGTCAGTAGGTGGTTGACCCCCTTGCTGTGGTCTGGTCTGGGGGGGCCGTGTTGATGGGAGCTACAGTAGTGACAGTGTGGTCACGTGTCCATGTGTTGTGTCTCCCCTCTGTGTGGAGAGAGGGGGAGAGAGGACCACCTGAGACAATCACCTACCTGGACTTCAGAGCTTTATTTGCCATGGATCTCAGCATCACTCATCTCATCTCTATTAGATCAGATGATTTGTTTTGAGGATTTCTTTTATTTCTTAACAAGTAGCGGTAGACTCAGTGGATCATTTCAACTAACTACTGTACATTACATCAACATTAGAATTTACATGTCAACACAAAGTCTACCAGCCCAACTCAATCCTCAGACATCTATTAAGCACATCGGCCATTTTCCTTTAGGGTGTGAATGCAAATGTGGAAGTGTGTTCTACCTCCAGTGTCTGTTTAATGGATCTGCATTCAGCACCGATGTGTGTGTGTGTGTGTGTGTGTGTGTGTGTGTGTGTGTGTGTGTGTGTGTGTGTGTGTGTGTGTGTGTGTGTGTGCGTGTGTGTGCGCATCAGGCATGGGAATCAGACTAACTATAACTGAGCTCCTGGCATAGAGAGGAGTGGACTAGAACATAGCAGCACAACACCAGTAATCAAATAGGTGATGATGAAGCAGTGCTGTGAGTGGAGAAGTGAGAGGCCAGCATGAGTGAGTGGTGATGGAGCCAGTGCTCCTCTCCTCTCCTCTGCTCTACTCTCCTCTACTCTTCTCCTCTGGAGTCTCTTCCTCTTTGTGCTCCACTCTGGCTTTTTCCTCTGTCCCTCTTCTCCATGCATTCACTTAATCAACAGCCACGCCTTTGGTCTGCCCCTCCTGCAACCATCTTTTTGTTCAACTCTGTTACTCATTCATTAACCTATCCATCCATCCATCTACCCATCCCTCCATTCATCATCCACTCCCTCCTTTTAGTCATTGTTTGTCCTCATATTCCTAATCCCTCCCTCTTCCTCTCTCTCTCTCTCTCTCTCTCTCCCTCTCTCTCTCTCTCTCTCTCTCTCTCTCTCTCTCTCTCTCTCTCTCTCTCTCTCTCTCTCCCTCTCTCTCTCTCTCTCTCTCTCTCTCTCTCTCTCTCTCTCTCTCTCTCTCTCTCTCTCTCCTCTCCTCTCCCTATAGGATGGTTCCTCCCAGGCCCCTCTGCAGGTGTGCAGCACACACGTGTTGATCCTGGTGCTGCACGGCGGGAACATCCTGGACTCTGGGGGTGGGGAGCCCAGCTCCAAGCAGGGCGATGTCAACACGCTGTCGTCGGCGTTTGACTCGGTCATGCGTGTGCACTACCCCTCTGCGCTGGGACACATCGCCATACGCCTGGTGCCCTGCCCTGCCATCTGCGCCGAGGCCTTCTCCCTGGTGTCAAAGTGAGCACACACACACACACACACACACACACACACACACACACACACACACACACACACACAATATCCAAACACTGATTTGCATAATTGTGAATACGGTCATGCAAATATTTATATACAAGCGTGTGAAATGTACACATTGCACACAACATGTACATGTCTGATATGACCTATTAATTTCTGACACTCTTCTGACCAATGTTTGATTGTTAAGATGTGTTAAGATCCAAATAAAAGAACTAAACTGTGTGTGTGTGTGTGTGTGTAGTCTGAGTCCCTATAGCTATGACGAGAGCTGTCTGAGCAGCAGTCAGGACCACATCCCCCTGGCTGCTCTCCCCCTCTTGGCCACCTCCTCCCCACAGTACCAGGATGCTGTGGCCACCGTCATCACCAGAGCCAATCAGGTCTATGCCGACTTCATCAAGTCCCTAAATGGGGCTTCCTTCTCAGGACAGGTGAGTGTGGGACTGCCTCCAGCTATGAGTGGAATGTGTGTGTGTGTGTGTGTGTGTGTGTGTGTGTGTGTGTGTGTGTGTGTGTGTGTGTGTGTATTTTAGGTGGACTGTGAGTAAGTGACTCATCTCTGTGTGTGTGTGTGTGTGTGTGTGTGTGTGTGTGTGTGTGTTACAGGTGTGTTTAATAGGGGACTGTGTTGGTGGCATCCTGGGCTTTGATGCCTTATGCAGCAGTGCTCAGACCGTGTGTGAGAGTCAGAACAGCAGTCGCCGTGGCAGCCTTGCCAGTGTACAGGTCTGTCACCTTTAACCTCTGCCATTCATCTTTGATCAGCTCTCTCACGTCTTAGCATAGCATTAGCTGAGATCAGCTAACTCCTCCATGTGCTCTACTGTCAACTGTATCTTTAACATACAGTATATGCTTTTAACCATCACATTATGTGCCATATTGCACATAAAAAACATTTTATGTTTGTCATTTTTGGCTTCAGTGACATTTTCATCACTTCTTCTTTTCTACTGTATATTTATGTATTTGTGTTTGTGTGTGTTGTTGTCTCCCAGGACCCAGAGCTGCTGTCCCCGGGGATCGTGATCAACTGTGGGCCTCCGTCTCCCACTCTGTCTCTGGAGGGCAGCCGGCAGCTGAGCCGCAGCAACATCGACATCCCACGGGCAGGGGGCGCCGAAGAGCCGTCAAGACAGAGCCTCCGCAAGAGGAGTGACTCCTCCACCTATGAGATTGACACCATCAAACACCACCAAGACTTCCTCACCAGGTCTGTGTGGGTCTGTGTGTGTGTATGGGGGGGAGTTGCATTTTACTTAGAGCTGTATAAACATTGCTAAACCTTTGTATGAATTCTTGAATGTAATCTTGCTTTTGTGTGTGTGTGTGTGTGTGTGTGTGTGTGTGTGTGTGTGTGTGTGTGTGTGTAGTCTTCACAGCAGTGTGCTGCGTGCAGAGACAGCGTCCCGCAGGTCCAGTAACAGCACTATGCTAGAGGGCGGGGCCCTGGGCAGATTTGACTTTGACGTGGCCGACTTCTTCCTGTTTGGCTCTCCGCTGGGGCTGGTGCTCGCCCTGCGCAAGACTGTCATCCCCTCACTAGAAGGTACAGCAAGTGTGTGTGTGTGCGCTTCTCATTCTCTCTGCCATACATACACACATGTAAACATACTAGTACACAGGTAGTCCTATTCCTCTCACTGTCGCCTCTCTCTCTGTGTGTGTGTGTGTGTCTCCCTCTAGTGGCGCTGCTGCGTCCTGCGTGCCAGCAGGTGTATAATCTGTTCCACCCAGCTGACCCGTCTGCCTCTCGGCTGGAGCCGCTGCTGGAGAAGAAGTTCCACCTGCTGCCCCCCTTCAGTGTGCCGCGCTACCAGCGCTTCCCTCTGGGAGACGGCAACTCAGCCCTGCTGGGTGAGACACAAACACATACACACATACACACACACACACACACACACACACACACACTCACAAATGTGCACAAATGTGCACACACACAAAAATTGCGTACACACTCACTCGCAAATATACAATCATGCTGATTTTCATCTCACGTAACACACACACACACACACACACACACACACACACACACACACACACACACACACACACACACACTTTATCTGGTAGACAGAGATACTGTACTTTATTTTATCTCAAAGGAAATTAAGGATTACTTGCACATAAATGTTTTGCAGAACCCTGATGGAAAATTGTGTGAAATGTTAAAATATACATCTATTGTCCTTTAAAGTAATATTACAACTAACAGTGCACATAATACTCAAACATATGCAAACATATCCAACATACAGTATGAGCATATGTATGTACACACACCCACATACACACCCACACATCCACACACACTCGCTTGCATACCACACACACACACACACACACACACACACACACACACACACACACACACACACAAATTGAAAGGCTTAGTAGGATGTTGGAAATAACAGGAGTGATTAGGTTGAGAGAGCTGTCATCTGGTAGCTTTGACTTTCACCAGTCCATGGGAGTGAAGTTATTCTAAGCATCATGTCAAGGTCACACACAGGCTATGTCTATACATAGTCCACTCCAAGGTCACTCGCAGATTGTCCACAGCAGCACATGTCAGGTTTCCACCGAGGGCTTCCACTTAGAGGCCTGTTAGTCCGCTGGCATCCACAATGACTTCTTAGAGGAGCCACACGTCACAAAGGAGGCCATTTGTTATTAGATTTTGATTAGGCGAGATTAGATTTGCCCAAAATAGTTTTGGAAGTCAGTGTGCTTCAAACATTCTTTTGAGATTTGAGTTCCAACCAAGTTTCATTCCTTTTTTTTTTTTTTTACCTCAGAATATTCAAGTCAAAGCGTGTTTTTGACTTGCTAGAGAGAGTGTCTATGAGTGTTTCACAAGTGTTGCACACTCATCAGTATTGTGCACGCATCACCAGCATCCGCTGCCTGTGTCTCCGCTGTGAAACACAAGGCTCTCTAGAGAGAACCCAGTGTTGTCACCTGTTGCCTCTTCCTCTTCTTCTTCTTCTTCTTCCTTACTACTACTACTTCTCTCTCTCTCTCTCTCTCTCTATCTCTCTCTCTTACTCACCTTGTCTCTGCTGTCACATGGCTGTGAGGTGTTGTTTTTGTCTTACCTGTCTTCTTTTCCCTTTCTTTTGTCTCACCTGTCTTTCTGTTGTCCCTTCCTCCCTGTCCTTTTGGTGTGCTGCTGCTGCTGCTGTGTGTATGACTTGGCCCCGCCCCCTTCCCCTCACTTGACCTCTGACTCCCGTGACCCCCGGCGTGACCCTTTGACATTTGCCCCTGACCCCTATCAGTGGAGACCATACAGAGCCAGGCACAGCTGCTGCTCGAGACCGCCCCCAGGTGTCCGGAGGCCGCCAGTGAGACCAGCATCCCAGTTCCTGTACTCAGCCTGCAGGATGGCTTTCTCAGGGCGCCAACGCCCTGCCCCTCTGAGTGTGTGTAGCCTCTCCCGTCCACCTGTCCGTCTGACACAGTGTGTGCGTGTGTGTGTGTGTGTGTGTGTGTGTGTGTGTGTGTACAGTATGCGTGTGTGTGTGTGTGTGTGTGTGTGTGTGTGTGTGGGTGGCTGGGTACGGTAGCGAGCAGGAGTGTGTAATTGTGTGTTTGTTGAGTTACCCCTCAGTCAAATCCCAGTATCACTCAGTCTTAATGGACTTGCTGCATGTTTTGTTTGACTGTGTTTGTCTAGCAAGTGGTTTTTAGTCTCATTAGCTGTGTTTGCATATATGTGTGTTTGTTTGCAGTATACTGTATGAAGCACTACATTCAAACTCACACTTAGTGTTCAGCACAATTCAAAGGGGATTTTTGTATATCCTGATTTACAATCATCACTCGAAATCATTGTAAAGTGACATAAAGGTCTACATTGTGGAGTTAGAGTTATATGAAAGGACTATGCACTACCTGTTAAAATCCCAAATATTCAAGGACAATTTCATCTGAAGGTAATGGAGAAGAGAATATTGTAGAAAAAGTTGGATGGATGTTTTGCATGATATCAATTTTTACACACCTGCATCTGCATAAATGTTCATTGACCATAATTTAGACAATGTTTGTGCTTTCTTTCACAGTTGTGAGAGATCTTCTGAGTTGCCTTATTACCACAAGATAGATATTTTTTACAACAAAAAATGGGCTAAGTTTAGAGCCCTGATGCACACCTAAAATCAAAAGATTAGGAACTCCAGTAAATACATTGAAAGTTGCCTGCTTTTATATCCAGTTCAGAAGATCTCTAAACCCCTACAGAGTGTCCATTGCATTAGTGTGGTGCCACATTGTTTTCCCCTCTCTCTGTGTCTCTGTGAGTCTCTGTGGTGTCAGTGCTCTGGGTCTGAGTGAACGGGAGCATCCATGAGATTCTAATGCTCTGTCCTCTGTTTGTGCACATACTAGCGGATGTTGTTCAGTCTCATGGTGGTGTCTTCGTGGACAATTCGTCCCCCTCCTCCCCCCTCACTGCCCCCCTCTGTCGGATTCATCGAAGGGCCAGTGAGGTCAGCCTTGCCAGCCAGGTTTCAGGGATGGCAGACAGCTACACTGCCACCAACATAGCTAACAGTAAGTGTGTCCATTGCTCTCATGCCTCCTGCCTTGTCCTATCCCCTCTCTCAGGCCTGGTGCTACTTCCAGACCTTTGTCTCCGCTCTCTCTTCTTTACTCCTCTCTTTTCTGTACTCTTCTCTCTTCTCCTCTCCTCCTACTGTCTCTCCATCTCTTCACCTCTCCTCAGTCTCTTCACCTCTCCTCTGTCTCTCCATTCAGACTGCAGCTTCACACCTCACTTTTGCTGTCATATGGCTCACTCATATTGTTCTCAACAGGACCCAGTCCACCAAACACACACACACACACACACACACACACACACACACACACACACACACACACACACACACACACACACACACACACACACACTAATGTGCATGGAACTAAATCAATAACACATAATAACATGTATAAAAATAAATCAGCTTTATGACAGTCATGAAGCTGCCAGTTCTTTACTGCCCTCTGATAGATGCAGTGCAACATTCTGTCATGCAGTGCTACATTCTGTCTACTCACAGCAGTCTCATGTACAGCTCATCCTTGAGATGGAGCTGCTGTACTGTATGTATTTGTGAAGGTGCTGCCTGGTCTGTTGTGGTGTGCAGCCCCTTTCCAAGCTCCCTGTCTGACTGTACTGTAAATGCACAGGAGATGTGTATGTGTGTTGCATTTACTGCCGTCTGCTGTACTGCCTGAGTCCTCATCTGTCTGCCATGTGTGCCCAGAGGATGATGCACCATGTGCTGGAGCCATCTACTGTATGTTGCCGGCTGCTCTGCCTGAGCCTGGCTGCAATCAGGGCCTCCCCACCCTATACCACCCACAGCACCCTAAGAACACCATGTAACATTACACTACAGCACTGCACCCTACACCACGTAACATTACACTATAGCGCACTACCCTACACCACTTTAACATTATACTACTTTATACACCACCCTATACCAAACCACACCAGATAACATTACACTGCACCACCAAACCACTATTCTACCCAAAACACCTCAAAACACCATATGTCATTAAATAATGTTGCATAGCATCGTTTAACCCCACCCCACACCAAACAAGACAATCACACACCACACTAAACTACCACACATGTACCGCCCCAGACAAGCGTTCCTGGCTTTGAAAAATTTCATTTTTTTTTATTACAAAAGGAATGAAGGGTTGAAAAATATTTAGAAGAAGATTCTTTAGTCAATGACAGGTTTAAGAACAGGTTTAATATCCAACAAATATAAATTTGACAATTGTCAACAGTAATGATATGCATGCAGTAACGAGAGTAATGTAGTATGCTATTTACTTTTCAATGGTTTATTAATATTTGACTTGCACTTCACTTGCAACCTTCTGTTCCAGGCTTTGAACTCTCACAGAGCTGGTTGAATCATGACTTTACCGCTAAAGCAACAACACAGAAAGAGATCTATTAGCCTGCTAAGCGAATGTGCTAATAATAGTGGTGTTGTGTGTCTATGTGTGTAATGCAGTGTAAAGCAAGCTGATATACTGTACGTACAGTATGAGTGTGAGTGGCAGGTGAGGAGTTGAGTTGTGGTTTGTTGTTGTGCTCTCTGGTGTGTTCAGTAGCCTCAGCCAGAGCAGATGTGGTGCAGCAGCCTTCCAAAAAGACTGGCCTGCTGGCCCAGCTAGCCCTCACCTCTCAGGCTTCCGTCAAGTTCTTTCTGAGGAGCCCCCCACAGTCCCGTAGAAGGGCCCACAGGGAAAACAGCTCCACAAAACCAGGGATGGTCTACGACCCGCCTCCGGAACGTGCTCCGGAACCGGATCTTAAATTTGAACTCATGTCCAAACAAAGCTCCACTGACACGGAGCTCCCAACCCCTGATGAGGACTTTTCCCCAACAACTATGGGCCTGAACCGAGTGGCCTCAGCAGCACTGGACTTTGCCATGTGTGATCTGGTCTCTCTGGACTCGCTGCCTGACATTGACCAAGGTACCCATGTGGTGTCACTTGACGTGTGGGTGTAGGGACCTCGCTCCTCCTCTCTTTCTCATTCTCTCTCTCCCTCTCTCTATCTCTCTCTCCCTGACCAACTCTCTCGGAGCGGACTCTTGTGTCTTCTGTAGACCAGCTGGGCCTTCAGAGCTCCACACACAATCAGACGCCACTCTCGCTGTCCTAATTTCTAATCTCTCCTCTAATTCTGCTTCCTAATGGAACTCTGAAATCAAAGCTGATCTTGTAGCGGTTGGTGAGATTCTAACCACCACCATCTCCACTGTCTCTTCACATGATGAGGATCCATCATGTGCCACTGGCTCTTATCTTTCAGGATGTCCTTGGATCAATTCTGTTTCCTCCTCTTCATATTGCTCCCAGGACTGCAAATCTATCCCATAATATCTTCTGTGTTCTCTTGCATGATAGGTTCTTGTCAAACAGCTACAATCTCACGGCAGCTAGCCGCAGCACCCACTATCTAATGCTACTGTAATCAGCCACTAACTTTACTTCTTCAATTCACTGCATGGAGGTGATAGTGATTTGGCTTGGGAGTGGTGCAGTATCTTCACTATGTGCACTCTTATTCTGTGTGGGGATACTATATGTTCTTTACAGTCTAAGGAAATGTACACATTGATATGTAGTTCTGAAAATTATACTATTGAGAAAACATGGTGTATTTTCTGTAGTCTGTAGCATTGAAAGTCAAGAGTTTTCTCCATCCTAGCCTCAGGCGAGTGGAAGGATATCTTTATGAATTGTTTTTATTTTATTCTAGGTTTATATCATCCAAGGATCTACAAACCTGATTTCACTATAACCTCCATTCCTTGTTTTTGTTGCCCCAGTCCCCCTCAGTTTGTTTGGCCTGCGTGGCGAGTACACATAGCAGGTGGCCTTTGAGGTCTTATGCGCATGCTGACCTGTTTGTTGCTTCCTGCTTTAGTGGCTGCTCGCTGGTGGGGGAGCAAGAGGCTGGACTTTGCACTCTACTGCCCCGATGCACTCACCGCCTTCCCCACCATCGCTCTGCCTCATCTCTTCCATGCTTCCTACTGGGAGTCCACCGACGTGGTGTCCTTCCTCTTGCGACAGGTAAGACAACTACACTACCCACAATTCTCAGGACATAGAACACTGGCCTGTCTGATGTGTGTTCTGTATGTGGGCAGTGCCTGTTGCTAACTGGCCAGCTGTAACATGTCTCTTACTTCCTGCCAGGTGATGCGTCATGAGAACAACAGCATCCTGGAGCTGGATGGCAGGGAGGTGTCTGAGTTCACACCCTCGAAGCCGCGGGAGAAGTGGCAGCGCAAGCGCACCCACGTGAAGATCAGGGTGAGGGTCCGCCTCTCTTAGGAACTCCACACACACGTTGTGTGTGAGACCTCACAATACACTGGTAACTTGTGTGTGTGTGTTACAGAATGTGACTCCATGATGCACTGATGATGGGTGTGTGTGTGTGTGTGTGTGTGTGTGTGTGTGTGTGTGTGTGTGTGTGTGTGTGTGTGCGTGCGTGCGTGTGTGTGTTTGTGTGTGTGTGTGTGTGTGTGTGTGTGTGTGTGTGTGTGTGTGTGTGTGTGTGTTTACAGAATGTGTCGGCCAACCACCGTGTGAATGATGCAGTGTTTGCTGAAGATGGCCAGCAGGTGGTGACAGGGCGCTTCATGTACGGTCCCCTGGACATGGTGACACTGGCAGGAGAGAAGGTCAGTCACAGAGCCTCTTACACATGTTTACATGTGCTGTAATACCTTTGGTAGACTGACAGTTGTATATGAAGAGTTATTTTCCACAATACTATAAAAGCCATTGCAATTTTCCTTTTTAATTTGATAGTCAGGTAACATCGGGCCAGTTTAAAGTGCTTTAATGTCATCCGATTTGTCTTTACCTAATGAAAACAACTAAATTGTATCTCTGTTGCACAATAAAAACACCTTATCCTCAAATATTTTTGAAAATGGATATACCGTCTAGCATTTTGGGAAAGAGCTCTTCGTATGTAAACATGTGTGTGTGTGTGTGTGTGTGTGTGTGTGTGTGTGTGTGTGTGTGTGTGTGCATGTGTGCATGTGTGTGTGTGTGTGTTTGTGTGTAAAACAGGTGGATATCCACATTATGACCCAGCCACCGGCAGGTGAGTGGGAGTTCTTCAGCACAGAGGTGACCAGCAGCAGTGGCCGCATATCTTACCCCATCCCAGAGGACAGGAGACTGCGGGTGGGAGTTTATCCCGTCAAGATGGTCGTCAGGTGTGTGTCCACTCAAACACAAACCACAAACCACACACACATACACACACACAGCAGCCACCTATGAGATAAGCCTCCATGCTCACATTCACCAGCAAAAAGGCTAATATTATTCCATATGCCTTCTCTCCCCTCTCCCTTTTCTCTCTCTCTCTCTCTCTGTGTGTGTGTGTGTGTGTGTGTGTGTGTAGGGGTGACCACACGTTTGCTGACAGCTATCTGACAGTTCTGCCTCGAGGAACAGAGTTTGTGGTGTTCAGCATTGACGGCTCCTTTGCTGCCAGCGTGTCCATCATGGGCAGTGACCCTAAGGTCCGAGCTGGAGCAGTGGACGTGGTCAGGTGAGTATAGATGCATTCGCACACACACAGACACATAATATACACACACATATCATACCTCCCCATTTCTGTCTTACTCACTCATATTGTGCTCGCTCTCTCTCTCTCTCTCTCTCTCTCTCTCTCTCTCTCTCTCTCTCTCTCTCCCTCCCTCCCTCCTTCCCTCTGTCAGACACTGGCAGGACCTGGGCTACCTGATCATCTATGTGACGGGCCGTCCCGACATGCAGAAGCAGCGTGTGGTAGCCTGGCTCTCTCAGCACAACTTCCCCCATGGCATTGTGTCCTTCTGCGATGGCCTGGTCCACGACCCACTGCGTCACAAAACCAACTTCCTTAAGTCCCTCATCAGTGAGGTGTGTGTGTGTGTGTGTGCGTGTGTGTTAAAGTGAAAGGGCTGTGGTGTCAAAATAGAGTTAAGCCTCCATCAGTGAGGATTGTTGTTCTTGTGTGTAAATGCTTAGGCCAAAGGGTGTGTGTGTTTGTGAGTGCATGTAATCATTAAATCTGTAAGTCAAGCTTGAGAACGAGTGAGTGTGTGATTCTAAAGTGTGTATATCTTCCAGACACACATGAAAATCTGCGCTGGCTATGGCTCCACTAAAGACATCTCCGTGTACAATGCCATTGGCCTAAGCCCCTCACAGATCTACATTGTGGGCCGGCCAACTAAGAAGCTGCAAAGCCAGTGCCAGGTAACTCACCCCCCCTCATACTCATATCCATTTAGTAGCATTTATTAGCCTATAGCTCACTAAGCCTATAGACCTCACTCCATTTAACCTGCTCACTTCTTTCTGTTGGTCTTCTTTCCCTCTCTCTCTCTCTCAGTTCGTCTCGGACGGCTATGCGTCCCACCTGTCTCAGCTGGAGACCTCCCACCGCTCTCGTCCGGCGGCCAAGTCGGCCAGCTCCCGCATGGTTCTGCGCAAACCCAGCTTCGGCCTGGGCACCAGCGGGGAGTTCCTACGCAAGAGCAACCACCTGCTGCGCACCATCTCCTCTCAGCCCGCTCCAGGCAGCGGCCCCTCCCCCTCCTCCGGCTCCGCCACGGGCCACGCGCGGCCCGAGCGCACCAAGAGCCAGTCGGACAGCCACCACGAGCGGGCGGAGCGGGCCCAGGCCCAGCGCAGCATGAGTCTAGCCGCCGGATGCTGGGGACGCAGCGGCAGCGCCAAGCAAGACAAGCTGGACCCCTCGGCCTTCCACCCCAAGAACTAAAGAGAGTGCACTAGAGGAGGGGAGGGAGGGAGGAGAGGAGAGGGGGAAGGGAGAGAGAAGTTGCACATAATAAAAGATGTTTGCAGAGTTATGCAAGGGCTGGGGTTGGGGTTAGGTAACCCTATTTGACCCTGACCCTAAGCCAAGAGTGACAAAAGAACAGGGACATGAGGGAACTCTTGTGTAAGCACTCAAGACACCACAAACTCATCCATTCATTCATCCATCCATCCATTCATCCTTCCACACCTCGGCCTGCTCACTCGCTCTGTCTCTCCGGCTCACGAGACGCCACTGTCACGCTAAAGTGGCTCCTGCACAAAGCTCACGAGACATCACAGACTGCCAAGTCATGGGAGAGACCGCATTTGAACTCCGTCTCGTTAGTGGCACTTAGTCAAATCAGATAGCCGTGACTGCTCCACTCGTGAAGGGAAATTATTGCTAAATGCCCTCAGGCCTTTACTTGTCTTTTGTAAGGGTTGAGGTCAGTGAGGTTTGTGTTCCGCATGTCGGTCAGCAGCAGCAACGGCAGCGGCGGTGATAATGGATCAAACACACTCACTAGCAGCCGAGAGGAGAGGAGAGTGTCTGAGTGGAGGAGAGACAGTCCTTATAGCACACACTTACTTACAGAGACATGCTAACACGGCTGAGCGCCTCTTCATGCACCTCTGTTGCACAAGCTCATAGGATAGCATTGGACTGGATTTACACTTTTACACGCTTTTGTTCTCCAATTTCCATTTGTGTGTCTGCATCTGTGCTTTCCTCCCTTTTTAGACGTGGGCACACACTCCTGTGGATCATGAGTGTGTGTGTGTGTGAGATCTGTGCTTGTGAAAGTGTCTGCATTTGCAGCATGGTAGATGATGAGCTTGATGAGGTGTGTTCATCTCTGCCATGTCCATCCTGCTCAGGAGAGGAAAGTCCAGTCCAGTCCAGTCCTGCAGTGTCTAGAGCACAGATCAGCCGTCTGTCTGTCTGTCTGTTTTTCTCTGTATATTTATGCCATATGGTGTGTACATATGACTGTATAGATGCTATACACGTAGGATACTAGACCAGGAGGCCATACTGTACTGTCCTGGGATTGAGATGCACTCCCGTCCCATTGACGCCTTCTATGACTTATTACTTGAACTGTCTTCTTGGCTCAGTAGGTTTGCTTTTTGACCAGGGGTGAGTTTCCCGTACAACGATGAAGGTTAGCATTCTACCATCAAAGTACGATGTTCGTGGGAACTAGGTAGGTGCTCAGCTATGGGTGTTTCCCAAAAAACGCCTACCAACATGGTAGGCTACTATGTAAGTTTCTACCATGTTGGTATGTACCACCATAGTTCCTACGGCTACGACCATGTTTGCAGATGTTTTCGGAAGTGTTCGGAGACCATTCGGGCGCATTCGCGGTAGGAAGCCAGTCCCGTTTACACATTTATGTTGATATAGTCAGTTAATAACGGCGGTTACATGGACCTGTGATCAATATAAGATTCAATTAAGTCATATGCCAAAAGTGGTTTAGTTTATCTTCACCTTCGAGTGAAAATACAAGAAATAATAATGACAGGAAATTATATTGGCAAGTAGTCTAATTAGATGTGAGGAACTTGGTTGTACGTGCAGCAGGTGGCCTAGTGGGTTAAGCGCACAGCTTAGACTCACAATCATTAGAGCAGTCGGGGGTTCAATGCCAGGTGATTGTCATAGAATAGCTTCTTACTCTTTGTCTAAATTCTTATTATATTTAAAACAATACAAGATAAATAAACTGAAATTATTATCATTTTTGTTTGGGCATATTTTACGCATTAGTGCCTATAACAATTCGCCTGTTCCCGCTTGTTCCATGCAATATTATCTTTGAATTTGAAAGTCTACCGATTGATAACACTCACATTAACAACGACACCATCTAATTTCCTAATTGAATAGGCCTGCCATTACACCTGTTATCACCAATAATCACCACCTGGAAACTTTCTCCAAATCAAAATCCTTCCTAAATAATAAAGGAGAGGACAACAGAAACAGCTCCCACACACGTCCACTGATGTGGTTTTGAACTCGCAGGAATCACCATTATACGCCCCAAGGCACACTGGCTTATCCATTTACGCCACCAGTCATTTCAATAATATCTTCATCTCTTGCCTAATTTAAATCATAAAAATACTCAAGGAGACTAACTTGGCCTATAATAATAATAATTAACAGGAAATCACATTGTCAGTATATAACCAAGTCTTTCTCATCATTGAAGTGTTTTTAATCAACAATTTCGTTGTCTCCAAATTTACCCAACTATGGGATGTTCAACGCCCTCTGTTGACTACAGTGTTGTAGTAAGATACTAACTTGTTACGGGAGGAGAAGAGCTCTCGTAGGTACGGATCAAGTTACGATGTTGTTTACGATATAGCGCAGGAACCATGATTTCGAGAAACAAGGACATAGTAGCTACGTACATCGTAACATGGAGGTTTTACCTCCATAGTATGGACGAGCATTTTGGGGAACACCTCTCTCGTAGTTTCATGGTTCCCACGATGTTGGTAAGCCCCAGTTAGCCCGTAAATAGCTCGTAAATGTTTGGGAGACGCACCCCAGGTGTACATCTCCTTCCGCTGTCTTTAGTGCCGCTGCACCACGGACCCCATTTGCCAAAGCTTTTAGCGTGTGCTGCTGAAAACGGTAGAAAATAGGTTATAAACAAGCGCAAGCATATTGCCCATGTTAAGATTCTTTGGCAAATGTTTTCAAATTGCTGTATTGTATGGATATTATGCCTTGTACAATATTCTTTTGTATTAATATTATTGCTGTTGTTTTATTTCAAGGCGATTGTGCCCTGACAGTATTGCCAATTGTCACTGCTGGTAGTGTGTGCTCACACAAAAATTCAACTATTCTGTTGTGGATTTGGACATATTTAGGTATGTTTTACACCCAATGTGGTCCACTGAGATTCATCACTTTGTGTGGCCCAACAAGGCTAAAGCTAAGTGTCCACATATAGCATCATCATGTAGATACTGTATAGAGCGTGTAAATGTTAACCAAAGCTTAGGAGTGGAGGACTGCAGTTTATTTATTGATGTAGATTTTTAAGGTGACGGGACTTTGGGACAGGTTTCTATGATTATGTGATGTTACTTCATACTTCCTTATCCAACCTTCAGCATGAATGTCCACAAGGAGCTACTGAGTACACTGGCCCAGTGAAGACTCCAGACACACGATGCCTCCCTGACACACACCTTCACAGTGGTAGAACAGAGCCAGGGACAGACCACTAAAGTCCTCCAATATCACAAGGGGGCGCTTAAAAAAATTAATATATAAACAACCCCTTGTCTGGTGACGCTGGTGTGTAGACATTTGAATGCTAGAATATTCTTTACAGCGCCCCCTTGTGCCTTTTGAAATTAAGATTTAAGGTTTAGGACGCACAGTATTGAAGTAGAAAGGCCTTTTCCATGTCTGGGTGGGGGAGCTAGAGTAGGTTGCAGGAGAAGCAGCATGGAGGTTCCCCCTTCCTTCAAAACGTCGCTGGATAAAGACTACCTCTGCCCATGCCACAGCACCCCCTGATCCAGCCTCGCCCCTCTCAAACAAGCTGCCCTGGGACCAGCCAGGCTTACGCTCTCTAGTCTGCACTCAGCCCAACCAAGCAACCAAGCGCTTAGTCATTCTCATATCAATCATTTACCCCCATTTGTTTGCAATGAGCTCTCAAGTACAGTAGTATTGTATGAGGACAAGTCAAAGTAAGCAAATAGGTTGTTAAATGTTACTCTATTCTAATTCTTAGATTAAGGGATCGTATGTGTTCTATAAGCAGACGGTATGACTTCAAATAGTGAGGTGAAGCCACTCATAGCCAAAGTGCCTCAATTCATACTTGTTAGCCCTCAGACAGAAACTAAACACGGCTTGAATCTCAGAGGACACAGTCACTAATACCACAGGCCAGACAACTTGCAGCATGATGATGTAGAAACCCAGACCCCAGCTCAACAATCTGATGAGGGCAACACTGGCACAATGATGGGGGAATCAGGAAAAGGAGACGTAGTTATCAGTTGTACAAGAAATGGAATATGCTTAATTTGTATATAAATAAGAATAATTGAATTAACTCTTGTCTGCTGTAGCGTCTTTATTGCAACATATCAACACGCTAAATACCATTTACAGTACACGCGACTCCTGGGAAATGAAGATGGAAAACGTACACATTAGGGCTGGGCGATAAAACGATAGCGATATGCATCGCGATAGACACATACTCGATAGCAATAGAAAATGCGCTCGATAGAACTTTCGATAGAATTTTTTCCCCCGGGCGGATTCTAGCTCCGCTCTGTCCGCATTTACAACAGGAGCGCTGCGCTCATTGGCTGCGCTCTACCAGAAAGGGCACGCACTGACTGACTGTTTACTAGTTAGCTGCTGCAACTTAGGCCATGCTTTTCATGTAGCATGAAACTAGTCAACGATATTTTCAGCTGATTCATGTTCTGATTTAGTAATGCAGGGCAAGCGTAATTAATAACTGAGTAATTTGTTTGAAAAGTCAGAAAGGCCTGATGAACAACACTGTTCACTGTTGAACTTGTAAAGTACTACAGCTGACAGCTAACGGTGCACATGACGTTACTGGCTGCAAGGACAGATTTTAACGATGTTAGCGCACACCGCTAAGTTAGCAAGGTAAACATACAACAGACAAAGTTTAAACTACCTAGTACGGTCAGCAACCTACTGCACACATTAAAGCTGAATGATTTTGCAATCTTACCTTAATCAAACTCACTGAAGTAATCCATGTTATCAAGTAGCCTTGTGTGAAGTGAAAGGCATACCAGTGTACCAAAACAAACTTCGTTTTGAAGTCACATTATGCTAACGAGTCTGCTTCAGAACAGTTGCCACATTGGCTACAATGTAAACCATACAAAGCCCCTCTCTGATTGGCCTATGTAATAGAAGAATAACATAACATATTTTAGTTAAAATATTAATTTCCTTTATGTATTGGTAGGCCCATTTATTCAGCTTATATTTCAGTGCGGGAGAGACATTAGACTTCTCTTAAATTATTATTTTTTGACTAGTTTTATTTAAGGGAGAAAATGGGCTACTTCAGGAGTTTAAAAGAACCCTAAAATAATAGGCTACTTTAAAGCAGAATTCAACCCTGAAACAACATTGTTCTCAAACACTATATTTTACCATATTTATACATGACAGTGCTGCCATTTAATGTAATGACTCTATATTAAAAATAAAATATAGGCTAAACCTAAAAAAAAAAAAATAAAAAAAAAACCTAATTTAAGGTGTTTGCGCACCTGGGCCCATTTAAATACGTCATTAAAAAATTCAATAATTATCGATATCGACCAATATACTGAGCCTATATCGTGATAGAGATTTCAGCCATATCGCCCAGCCCTAGTACACATTGGCCGGCTCATGTCCTTGAGTCAAGAACACAGATAAGACTGGCAGTGGGAAGTAAGGCTTCCCTAAATACAGCACTCAGCTTACTCTTGATAAGTAACTGATATGTTCAAGGAAAATTTGCAATATAACAAAGCCAATACACTATACCCTCATTTAAACAATTTTATTTTATGAAGATGTTTGCAGTTCTCAACATCTAACATAGAAAAACATTTTTCATCCAGCAAACACGACTCCTGATCATCAGCTCCTTCTGTGACTCTTGAAACTATTGATTTGACAGCCCCATTTTTCAAACTCCAACCATCATTAGCTGGCTTGTCATCAGATACCCTGTGTGTTTGCTCCCGCATAAACTAGTACCTCACTCACGCTCGAGTTCAATTCAGCACTCAAAGCTCACCTGTGTTATTATATAAATAACACCACCTGAGGTGTTTCCACGACTTCATTTACACCATTATGATTTTTTTTCTTAGGCAACAAAATTCTAAAGAACAAATATTCTGCAATAATTAAGACTGCGAGATTTGTGGGCTATTTCTTTAACAGATAAAGCAATTCTATCAATTGACATCAAGTTGAAGCATGATGGTCCATCTGGAGATTCTTCTTATCTGAACCATAAGACATGAATGTTCCTCTGAGTGGAGCATGGCAGTGTTAGAGCTGAATGAGGCCTGGGTGCAGCTGCAGGAGGATGACTGCTTGAAAGGGAGAGAGTTCCACAGGGCTCTGTTTCAGGACCCCAATAAATGTGCCTTAGGCTGGCCCAGAGGAGATGCATTAGATGGAGAAGGACACAAGCAAGGATAGAGGGGTCCCTCTATCTGTTGATGCCCATTCTAGAGGCAAAGGCATTCCCGTCACCCTTGGTGGCTTGCTGAAATCAGATCAAATGAATAACAGTGAGAAACTGAGGGAATGCAACAGTTCAATATTCAATGGATGCCTGTTCATTAAGAATACAATTACTTAGTCTTCCTGTGTGAGTGGTAATCTAAATTCAAGAAAAGGTCTGTGAGCCTTACCTTATTGATGTCCTTGTGTCTTTCCTTGCTGACTATCTCCTCCAAGATCTCACCATCTCCCCGCACCAAGCTAAATGCAACCATAGACAAATCTCAGTGACACAGTTAAATCACAGCTTATTCTTTTTCCCTTCAAGGCAGAATGGAAAGTAGGTTCTCAGGTCAGTTCTAAAATATGAATTACAAGACAGAAGTAGCCTAGTTGAGAACCATGTTGTTTTAATTTTGGAAGTCTTTTTAAAGAGAGAAAAGAAAAGACATTTCCAGAACTGTTGTCTTCCCAGTCAGAAGTTCAGGTAGTGTGATGATAAGCAGCACAAAGAGTGAAACATACCGGGTCCGTCCTGTCTCTGGGTCAAGGACCCTGCGGATGACACTTTGTCTTGCTTCATACTCTTCCTTAGTCATTGGGCGTTTAGTGGAGAGGCGGGCCTTCTGCTCATCAGTCATTACTGGGCAAAAAAGGAGAATGTGGTTAACAACTTCAATAACTAAACCAGTTCTGTCCTGAATCAGTCCCAAATGCTGAGTGGCAATAGGTCTATTAGTGCTCCATCTAGGTGGCCTTACCTGGTCCTTGCTCTACAGCCTCCTCGCTCTGCCACGTCTCAAGACAACCTGGAGCTACTGTTGCCACGGAGACTGGGACTGGGGGTCCCCCAGGAGCTGTTATTATTTGTGCCTTCTCTGCCATCTTCTTCAACTTCTTCATCTTCTTTTTCTCCTTCTTTTCCCTCTTTTTCTCCTTCTTTTTCTCCTTAGCCTTCAGTTTCTTCAGGCGCTTCTTGGCCTTGCGCCGCTTTCTTCTTTTCTTTGCTTCCTCATCACTGGAAGATGATGATGAAGAGCTAGATGAGGACGAGGAGGAAGAGGAAGATGAGCTCCGCTGACGTTTGGCAGTCTTGTGCTTTTCCTGTTTTCTGTCTGGGAGACACAGATTTAATAACTACAAACATAGTTATGAACATTGCAGCCCTATGTTTAATGTGGTCCAGGGTGGTGTAAAGAAGTAGAATGACTCAAACCTTGACTCTTGCTGGAGGTACGTGACTGCTTCTTTTGGGGACTTGGACTAGTACTGCTGGAACTGGATGAGGAGGAAGACGAAGAGGAGGAGGAGGAAGACTTTCTACGTTTCCTCTTCTCAGTCTTCTTCTCGTGTGCTTGTCTACTCCGTGACCTCCCGGGAGATCTGTCTCGCGATTTGCTCCGACCTCGACCCATTTTACTCAGTCTGCAGAGAGCAGGCAGACTTCTTAAAGAATCCCAAAAGTGTACTGCGACAGCAGCAATTAACATTACGATAATACAGACAACCTTGGTTGTTTAAAGTCTAATTAATACATTTTCAACATGTATCTACTAAAACAGGCACGAATAGCAGCAGTAACGTTAACAAAAGCTGGGCTACAATGCTGATTACAATTCGGAATAGTTGAATACAGGAATTGCATCAAACTCTAACGTCAAACGCATTTTCTTGAACTAGGATTAACAGAAGAAGGTTGACAGGAGACAAACGCAAAAGACATTCGAAAACAAAGGCAATTCTCCCTTTTGGAAAAGGTAAAGTTACAATGATGTTAAGACTAATGCTACAGCATTACTGTAAGTGCACCAAATTCTCATTAAGTTCAATTACAATAAAGCAAGTTAATTACTTACATCTCCAGAGGAAGATTGGAAACTGTGAATGATATCTATAGCACACGTCAGTTAATAAAATTCAGGACTGCGAGGTTAGATGTTCCTCACTCTCTGCTCCTGCCGCCCGTGTTTGTTGTCTTCGCGTCACATTTTCTCAGTCCTACAGGGATTTCCGGTAGTTGCGGAAGGGAGTCCGTCCTTCCGTGTGCGCCATGCGCACAAACTGTAGTTCCTAAGACTTTACATTTATAAAATTTATGAACTATAAAAATTACATGGCGGAGGTTACATTGTGATTTCAAGTCAGTCGGTTTGAAAGTTTAACTGTGATGAATTTCATAGAATTGTAAGACATAAGGCAGCATATTTTACTTAAACAGGGAAATTGGGTCACTATAAATTGCTTATTATATTTAGACAAGGTCGATGTGGTCAGGCTGTTAATTTGACAATGGATTTGGGTATTACCTTCTTCTTGGCCTTAGCACACCTACTAGCCTTTTGGTAAAATAATCCAGTTATATTGTTAGAATAGCACTTGATCTACATAATTAATGTGCAATATGTAGATTAGTGGTCAAATGGTTGAAAATATACAAAGACTCTCGTCTTCCTCTTTCAGGTGGGTATGTCCTTATATGCCACATTGCTGTCATGTAGTAGCTATTATCAAATTATTTAAAATATACAATTCTTGTATGCCACTCACTTGATATGGTCTTTCATAGTGGTATTCATTTAGAAAAAAATGACCAACACATTCATTTCCACTTTGAGAATTTATTTAACTCTAAATATTTACAAAGGCCTTGATATTGCAACTCTGTAGAACTTAAAGCTTATTGTACAAACTTATTCAGCTGAATGCTAATAAATAGCCCTTTTACATTCACACATTCACAAAAGAGCATGTCTCTCGTTCTGCACTTGCAACCTTACCAATACCACTGATATATTATCAGTTTTATTTCTTCTCTAATAAACACCATCAACCCACTGGCAGCTGCGTGCAGCTGATCCTGGGTCAGGGAAAGGCACTCTCCAGGCTCTACCAGACCACAGAGGGGGTGAGAGAGAGAGAGGCCTGGAGCTGGCAGTGCTCCAGTGGCCCCTGAATAGGAAGTAGGTGCTGTAGAATGTGTCAAGGGTTTCCAGGGTTTCTGTAGCCATGGCGTTAAGAGAGCGCCAGGCGGCGGCCACCCTGCTTCACAGGCCTCGCTGACATGACTCCGCCTACTGTCCTCCTGCTGCCAATGGCAGCCCGCATGAGGGTGGATTAGCACACCAAAGGGCCGCACTGTACACGGCGTCCTTTTCACTGACAACGCCGTCACACCCCCATGGCACCCATGTAGTGCATTTGTGCTGTTAGAATACTGTGTATGTTGTGCTGCCAGATGAAGATATACTGTAGATTTTAAAAGAATATCATTTTAAAAAGCCAACTTGACCTGACTGACTTGCTTGCCTTCCTTTTTTTTGTGCGCACTCTTGCATTGACACTTGACAAGTGTTATTCATGGGAAAAAAAAGGAAAAGTACAATAAATAAAATCTTGATTAATTAATAACTGCTCCTGGTCTCCCTGCCACTACAAAACAAGATATAAATAGTAGTGTTTGCAAATAGAAATAATAATAAAAAAAGAAAAAACAAACCAAACTGTAACAGTCACTGAAAAAAAAAGAAATGCAGGAAAATGGAGTGAGTGAGGGGGTCAGTGAGTGTGTAAGAGGAGGAAAAGTGGACATGTCAGGAAGGGGGGGTGGGACAGTTCAAGAATAAAAATAGAAGTTAAAGCTATCGCCTTTCTGTCTCCCAGTCGCTCCTGATTCAGAGCAGGTGCCGGGGGCGGATGGAATGTGTTGTGGGCTCCTGGGGTTGGATGGCTGAGGGGTGGGGACTTAGGAGGAGGCTACCATGCGCACACGCTCTGGGGGGGTCAGAAGCAAATTCTTGGCTGCCTTGATAGTATTCTTCATCAGCATGGCCACGGTCATGGGGCCCACTCCCCCTGGCACAGGGGTGATGTAGCTAGCCTTCTGTCGCACTCCTAGGAGACAACACACAGACACACAATCAGGACCGAGCAAAGAGCTTCCAGTGTATACTACCGCCACTGACCTTCTGACCTGTAAACTCACAGACTTGCTGTTGTGACATCAGCAAGCGTTTCCCTGGTTCTGACTCAATAGCCAATAGTATGTGTGCCATTACATAACAACCCAAATAAGCCTTTCCCTCCAGCACATGCACCGCCATGCATTTCTGTGGGAGTCACTGTGAATGTGTTCACACTCACTTCAGCACAAACTCTGACAGGAGTGACCCTTGAGCCCCTGCGATGTAACCCCTTAACTGGGAGACCCATGCCAACACTCACCTTCAAAGTCCACGTCTCCCACCAGTCTGTTTTTGCCAGTCACGGGGTCCTGTATCCTGTTGATGCCCACATCGATCACTGCCGCGCCCTCCTTAATCATGTCCGCCGTGATCAGGTTAGGAATACCTGGAAGAGAAAAGGGCAACACAGTCAAGCCATGGAAAAACGTGGTGGTGTGCAAAAAACAAACACACACAACACACATCACAAAGTACAGATCAGACTTTTATAAGGTTTCTGCTTACACAACTGTACATACCAGAAGAGATGAAGTAAGACTACAATAATGTTATAGTGCAAGACATTTACCAGTGCAAAATCACTATCTTATTCAAGTGCAACAGGCTACACATCATTTCAAAATACCAATAGTCAGTCAATAGAGATAAGACATGAAGGCATGTTACAAAAAGGGTCAGTGTGCAGAAGATGAAAAAGTGACATGTAAAGAACAGCTTCCCTAAAGCTCAAGGGCTTAATCAGCATCAAGCAGGCAATCAGGAAGTTTGTTCTCACAAGTCAAGTGTTCGAGGGCTGAGGGGGGACATGGGATTAAGACTGGACGTGTGTAGTGTCCTACTATGCCTTGCTCTCCCATAGCCAGGGGAGTGGAGCTGACAGCGAGAGCTTAATAAAGGAGAGAGTGTTACAGGCCAGATTAGGACTAAATGAGGACGACTGACTAGCTGGGGATTACTGAAGATGACAATCCAGAGTGTCTATAACCGTCTGGGTCACAGTGACCAGAGAGCATGTACACATACACTTAGCCTTGCCCATACATGCAAGGGTCTGTGTGTGTGTGTGTGTGTGTGTGTGTGTGTGTGTGTGTGTGTGTGTGTGTGTGTGTGTGTGTGTGTGTGTGTGTGTGTGTGTGTGTGTGTGGTCTCTTACCTGCTGCGGCGACCACAATGTCTGCTATTTTGGTGTGCTGCCGGAGCTGCTCCTTGGGAGTGTAACGGTGAGAGATGGTCACAGTGG
Organism: Sardinella longiceps; assembly: GCA_027497455.2. Classification (NCBI taxonomy): domain Eukaryota; kingdom Metazoa; phylum Chordata; class Actinopteri; order Clupeiformes; family Clupeidae; genus Sardinella; species Sardinella longiceps. The sequence goes on along the minus strand of JAODXP020000019.1, from coordinate 38,617,931 downwards.
CGTCGCCTGAGCAGAGGAGGACATGAACACATCAGAGCACTGAGGGTGGGAGCAGGTAGCCATGACCAAGGGCCAATCTCTTAGACTAGTGAGGGGAAACGCTCACGAGTAGTGACATTTACAACCACCCTCGTCTCCATTCAGAAAACATAAACAACAACATGGCTTCCAAAGCCACCCAAGCCTGATCACTAGCCCTGTGGTCATTCTGATATCTAGGTCAATGCCCATGGAGGTCAGGGGTCAGTGAAAGCAGAGGTTTGGCGTGTCATGAGTCATGACCCCCCCTGACCTCGTGCCATGTGGCCAGTCTAGTTATCCGAGCTGGAGACTCACCGCCAGGCCTCTCGTGTCGGCCGTCCGTGTGCAGCAGCATGGCGATGGGCATGCCCACGTTCTTGGAGCGGCCCGCCACCACCACGTTCTTGCCCAGCGTGGGGATACCTGCAACAACATGGCACACCTGTGACCCTGCAGTACTCTTTAGGCATTATTGTACCCTAAACACACCACACATTATACTCCATTATACTTCTACATGTAATAGTCTCATCACAGTCACCATTTTAGATTTACCCATCCTAAGAGCCAAAGGCCCTCAAGGTTTATGGGGGGCATTTCATTTCATATACAAACACCTTGTTTACTTTACAAACAAGGCTGGAATGTGTAATGAGTAGCCAAGAGGTCAAAGTTGGTGGTGATGCTCCTCCTCACCAGTGCGCTTGATGATTTCCCAGACTCCCCAAGGGGTGGCGGGGAGCATGCTGGACTGATCCAGGCACATGCGACCTACGTTCACCACGTGGAAGCCGTCCACGTCTTTATCAGGGCACACGGCGTTACACACACGCCGCTCGTCAATATGCTCTGTGTGAGAAAGAGAGATGGAAGGAGGGAGAGAGAAAGAGAGAGGGAGAGAGAAAGTGAGAGTACGGTGTGAGCCAGGAGAGCTAAAATAGCTGCACTTCGCTGGAACAGGGTGATCTGATATGTGATCTGAGCTGATGCTTGGACAGCTAAAGAGGCAGGCAGGCAGACTGCAGTCATGGCATTGGGACACACTGGATAGGTGCCCAACTACAGTCACATTCCCTTATTCCCACGTTTATGTCTCATGCATGCAAATTCACTAGGCCTGGGGCAAGAAGGCAAGTGCTTTGGAAAATTACTGATGAGTAGAAGCTTAACAATGCCCTCCACCCACATGATATTTCTTTGTGCATGTCTAAGCATGATAAGTCAGGTGTGTGTGTGTGTGTGTGTGTGTGTGTGTGTGTGTGTGTGTGTGTGTGTGTGTGTGTGTGTGTGTGTGTGTGTGTGTGTGTGTGTGTGTGTGTGTGTGTGAGAGAGAGAGAGAGAGAGAGAGAGAGAGAGAGACTACACACACTTACCTGGCAAGGGCAGCTGTACCAGTAGTCCATCCACTCTGTGATCAAAGTTGAGTTTGTGGATGAGATCCAGCAGCTCCTCCTCACTGATGCTGGATGGCTTGAGGATGGTCTCACTGCTGATGCCTGAGAGAGAGACAGGGACAGAGAAACCACTGTTAGCTACTAGTGACACTTCTGCTCCACTGGGCATCAGTTACTGTTGGATTACAGCGCTGTCATCTTCAGCTCAAACAACATTACACGGAATACAAGAAAACTCTCCACTCATGACGAGAGAAGTTCTACAGATAAAAGGAAGGACTTGTATGCTTATCTTTTGAGGCCGCCCTAGTAGTTTTCCTCTGTGTGTGTGTGCGCCTCTACGCCCCACCATGGGTGAATTGATAAGCCAATTCACCAAAGGTTGAGCTGTGAAGTCTGTAGCTATTGATTAATTGACTTTAGAGACTTGTTCTCCTCCTCTTGTACTGGACTGACGCCGATGATAGTCAGTCAGTCACCCCGCACCCCCCCCCCCAGCTCAGCTCAGTCAGTGCTGAGGAGATGGCCACCACACTGAGACTCCTGTTTTTATGGGTTGCTGCACCTTTAGCCCTACTTGTCCCAAGAAGGCCAGCATGTCAGACTGGGCCTTCAAAGAGCAGCCGTGGTTTATAACCCCATGTGACCTCCCAAACAGTGCCTTGCTGAGGAAGGCTGGATCTACTGTAGTGACTGGAGTCACGGTGCAGAAATACAGAGTGGGCAGGTGAGGTCCTGTCCTGTCTGAAATGTTCCCCCACATGAGATTTAAAACAGCATGAGACAGACAGACAGACTAGTCTAGTCTCATCTAGAAATGAGTCATAATGACCATTTGAGTGATATCTAATTCTTTAAAGAACACTCACTTGCCAGTAGACTCAAATAAAATGGGGGACAAAAGCAGCACTGTCAATCACACTATATATGCAGCCTACTCTGAATTTCCTCCCAGTGTGAAAGAATGATTTAAATTCACCTCATCAAGTGCCTGAGAGATAGCCAAGTTCAAGGCAATTCTGGAGAGCAGCTTTATAGATGTATCTACCATGCCTAGTTACACAGAAACATTGTACTGCTGAACTGGACAAACAGAGTTTATCCACAAGTAGCCCCGTCAAACTTACATCCACCACACAGACTGATGTTTGAGTATGCGGTCTGAAACCATGAGCCATTGTTTATTTGGATCCCATTTAGCTTCCACAACAGTGGAAGCTAGTCTTCCTGGGGTCACATGTTGACAAACATTCATGTAATACCAACTACATTCATGTAATACCAACAACAAATGTGTCTACATAATGGTAGTCATGGAACATCCTAAACAGTCAATACAATATACCAGCAATACAGTAAAAGTTCCCATACTATTGTAGCTATTTAAAATCAAATCAATACATAAGAATAGGCTTTACCAACACACTAATAATCTTTGATTTACTGTTTTCTTAAAAGATGATTTACTTTAAATTTTCCTAAGGTTCCACTCTGCTACATAATGGTTTTCTTCATAAAATTACTTTGTGGGCTTGGAACTATGACCAAGCTGTTGCCAACTTGTCTTGTCACATATGTATGATCATGTCCACTACGTTGGTCAAGTATGAATGGCAGGACAGGCAAGCAGTGGTTTACAGATTTTTAACCACCTACACATGACATGTCAAAAGCTTGCCTCTTCCACTGATAGTAGACATCATTATACAGCCGGCCCTCAAAACATTAGGACTAAGTTGCTAACTGGTTAGCAACTATGCTTTTGGGAAATGGACATCTGAACAACTACGGAACAGACCAACAAACCTAATTGGCCATCCCAATAACACTTTTGTTTACATTTTGCGTGAGTGTGTGTGTGTGTGTCTCCTTGCCCAGACATGAGCATGTCCTCTTACCCACGTCAGCGGCGGCTCTGGTCTTATTGAGCACGTACGAGTGGCTAGCAGGGTTGTCCCCCACCAACACCACGCTAAGGTGAGGCCTTCGGTTGCCACTGGAGACCCACTCCTCCAAGTCTGCCCGCGCCTCTTCCCTGATCTGCCGTGCCAGCATCTTGCCCGAGATCACAACGGCTGCCTGGCTGAGGGGTTAGAGGAGAGAAGGGGCCATAGGGTTAAAGGGCTGCCCAAAGATCCACATCCACACATGCAACAAGGGACAGAGAACAGCCATGTTTGGATGTTCAAAACTTGGAAGAGATGCTCTATGATTGCTGAGCTATCTACCCAACAGTGCATTATTGAAAAATACAGTGTGAATACAATGTAGGGTAACGCAGGGCATCATTTTAGCATAGGTTAGCCTAATTCACCAATAATATATCAATAATAAATCAACCTGCTCCACATAGTGCCAGTTTACTTTCTAGTCTAGTAGGAGGGGTTCAAATACAAGATATTCATCATTTTCTGCTCCTAGAGGTGGAATCAACAGTCAACAGTCTCGATAACAAGGTGATTGTTGGCAACCGTGAGCTAGGACACAGTGTCAGGACAGCTGCTCTTCTGGCTGGCCGGCTTTAGTGTTGTGCCAATACTGTCTATTCATAGGGTTCCATTACTAAAGAACAGCACTGGACTCTTGCGCAAGGTGGGGAGATGGGCCCATAACAAGAGAGAAAATGCTTCAGTGACACCTGGACATTACAGAAAGACATACATCATCATGGGGAACTTTAATTTCCTTTCCTACAAAGAATTTGATAAAAATTTAATTCCCATTTACTTCCTCAATATAAAAATAACGGCAAGAAAGAGTACAACTTCTCCTTTGCCATGTTTGCACAAATGTCAGGACCATGTGAAGAGAATTTATTGGTGGAGTGCATGTCAGGGGCAACCAGAATGGCAAGTGCAGTAGTTTAAACCAGTGTAAACCAGTAGTCACAGGCAACACAGCAAAAGTGAGAGTAACTATTAGGAGCTGCCAAGCAAAGGGCCCATGATTGATGATGTGGGCCATGAACTTGAGTTTCTGGGAACCAGAAGTGATTTTGGAATATAGGCCTATGTGCAGACTTCTTGATGCACAGTGCAGGAGCAAGTGTGTAGCGCCAAAAGTGAGTTTGGCTGCACGCAAGCCTTTTTAAATATCTCGAAAGCGAGATCGTTCTTATATAACAACACTTATTGAGGTTTAATGAGGCATCAATAGTGATGTAACTGGGGTTTTGCGAGGCGAAAAGTGGCGAGCTACAAGAATCCAGGGCAGTTTGGCACCAGAAACAAAGGGGCACCTAGAGCGCCCCTCATCTTCTCTGACCAGTGCTGTGCAGTCCACCAAAGCCACAGGTGCCTTAAAGTCCTACAAGAATAGGCAAAAATGCTCAGTTTAATAACTGAAAACAGCATCTCAAGATTCGTTTGAGTTAGTGTTGTCTTTTTTATAAGCCTCCATTAAACGCCAAAGCTGGACATGATCAGACATAGGGCTTACTCAACTTGGACCATCATTATTGACAAAGCAGCCCTGGATATGAAAACAATAGTTTTGAAATCTAGCCTACATCCTGTAAAAAAAACAATGAAAACAGCGTGTGATGTAGTGGTATTCTTTGGTAGATGTAAGGCCTCTTACTTTACACACGCAATAGATCAATTAATCAGCCAAAGCCAATCATGTGGACTGGAGTGGTTGCGTGCAACTAGAAATCAAGTTTGTCCAATTTCAGTGCAATGCGTGCCGTGGTGCCGGATGGCGTGTTGCGAATAAAAAACAGCACGTGTTGAACTTAATTGTATCATCCAGTGTATTCTAAACATTGCATTAAAAACACATGTAGGCCCCTTCCCCGGTCAAAAGTGAAGTGATGTTAAAGTCCCTTAGCACAACAGTGCAATTTCCCGCTAGAGCCTGTTCGCCAGAGGGGCTTCAGTGGGCAATGTAAGTGTGCGGCACTATTTCATCATCCATGGCTACCAGTCACACCACATGGGGGCGCTTCACATTTAGTCAGACTGCACACATACTGTTCCGGGTGTTACATAAGGAAACACAACAATAATATAAAAGTATTCAAATGTATTCACGGGTGTTTGACCAGACACTACATATTTTCGATGTCTTTCCGGTGGAATAACCAGGTTATGCTATATAACGAGCAAAAACACAGAGGCTGACTTCCAGGGTTACGTTGACGTTATCATTCGCTACACCGGCGTCTGATAACAGGCTAGCTTGATAAGTCACTGAGCGTTGCATAGCAACATGTTTATCTATCGATGTCAATGAGTAAAAAAAATCAGATGACAGTCGAAATGTTATTTTAAAAAAAAGACAACAACATAATAATGCGACATCGGGCACCGGCCGGTTAGCTTACACAGTTGTTACGGGTAGCTTGCTTTAACTTACCTTGAAGCGGACACATGGAGGCTGCATGCCTGCTGGTGAGCATGTTGGCACAGTTTCCTCAGCGCTCTCAGAGTTGCCATTGTTCAGTAAAACCTAAAGCCAGGGGAATAAGGGTGGTATAATCAGGCAGCAAAAGCGAGACGGTGAGACCGGGTAGAGTCGTCGGTGCAGAAGGCAGATGGGGAAGTGCGGCTTTTTAACCTTCCTACCCTCGCCTCCACGCACTGGCTGCGTCATCAGCGTCACTGGGAATTTGGTGAACCACGCCCTCTCGCTTTCCTGCAGCCAGTAGGCCTCATGTCGCTCAGTGGCAGAGGAGAGCAGAGATGCATCTGCAAATTTGATGGTAGTTTATAATCAGTCTGGCGCAACCCACTTTTCGTGTTTAAGTAAAAACAGTTGTCTAGTTTTCACCTGTATAGTTTTTTTTTTTTTGCCTAGATATGTAGTAATGTTAATTCCAAAGCAGAATATTTGCCAGAAAACACCTTGTGAGCATCTAGTTGCTTAGACCAGGCCTATTTATTTATCCTCTATTCTAAGCAATTTTGCCGCAACATCTTGCCGTTTGTGAAACTGCTTTTTGTTACTTTTTCCCAATAGTTCATGAGTGGCTCAAATGGTCTGTTGAGATTTCACCACTTTTCCCAGATATGCATACCTGCTGGCCTAACTGGCCCTCAGACACATGCATCATTTTATCCTAGATTTGGGTTCCTTTTATGCATTACAGTGATTTTATGCAGTCATAACAATCGTTCTCTTGTGTTTTAGTGTGGTACATACAGTATGTCACAAGAAGGCCAAGGGTCAGGAGCTCAAAAAGGGGTCACAGGGAGTGGGCTGAGTCCACTGCCAGTTGTGTTCACAGTAGCCTTAACATTGCTGCTTGTCTTGCTTATCAAGGCAATGATTCAACTTTGGAACAGCAAGTTTGTAGTTGAGTAGGCTATGCAAAAATCAATTTACCCTGAAAATGTTATTCAATAAATTGTTGGAATTTCACAAATGTAATTATCTAATCAACACAGAAAACAATTTTTTGTCCTGAAATATTAGGTAGCTCTTACCTGTTCTTTGGTCAGGAGGTTAAAGTAGCCCGTATGTAATCTCTGTGAGAGTAGCTTCTTTGCCTCTTGTCTTTCAGCTCAGGAATGATAGAGCCCCCGTGTGGCCAGAGGCAGAATTGCCCCGGCAGTTGGAGTAATGAAACATGCTTCAGAGTTTGCATCAGGCATCCCCTTACGCTTGGGGCCAGCTTAGTTTTTGGTGATGGCGTGCATGGCCTACATGTGATGAATTGCTCAGAACTGCATGACCAGAGGCATTTTCATCAAAGAAATATTTAATGTGTGAGCATGTTGCATCAAACTGTCATTTAGCCTGCGTAAAAAAAATAGAAGATATGGAAATGAAAAAAAAAAAAAAAAAAAATTGTAATGTAAAAATTGATGTAATGTATTTACATTCATATTGATTTCATCTAATTAATAGGTCTACTTTTTTGCCTCAGTATAATAATAAGTTTACATTGGGATTTACACTACACTTTGTAACACTTTGTAACCTAATGCCAATCACCAGTCTATATCTTTGCTGCCCTCTTCTGGTGATTAATGGGGACAACATCTAAACATGAGGATTCTGCACAGCATTTAAGTGCTTGTTCAACTCAGACACCTTTCCTGTAATGTGGTGGGTTTTTTGTCCAATAACGCTCTCTCTCTCTCTCTCTCTCTCTCTCTCTCTCTCTCTCTCTCTCTCTCTCTCTCTCTATGCCAGAGGGAAAGTGATTGATCACAAATTTGACTATCATAGGATGGTCACAGCATACTGTCCCACAGCAAGTCAAAGTAAAGCTTGTAGTCCATGTGTTGACTTCACCCACTCCATCTAGATAGCCAAACGCCAGGCTGAAGACAGTAGGTACTGCATTCAAGTTTGAAGGTTGATAAACCTTTTATTTATTCTGTTCACAATTCAAATGACTATGTGGACCTCAGTGGTGCATGAAAGTGTACACACACACACACACACACACACACACACACACACACACACACACACACACACACACACACACACACACACACAAACAATCAAACACTCACACACACACACACACACACTCACGCTCCTCTCGTCTCAAAACAGGGTAAACACATGATGATAGGGAATCTGTGAGGGGTGTTTGGCCACCAGAGAAAGCTGATTTTATTGAAATCAGCCAAGCGGAAAAGGGCACCCCTGAACTAAGACATTTCTTTTCATGATGACAGTTTAATCAAAATATCTGGGAAATGTCTGAGAGAGAGAGAGAGAGAGAGAGAGAGAGAGAGAGAGAGAGAGAGAGAGAGAGAGAGAGACTTTGGGGAAAGAAAAAGAGAAACAATGAAAAGAAGATATTTCTTGGATTTTATCCAACACTAAAATACATGGGATATCTGTAATGAAAGGTAATCACACCAGAGTGCATTTCAAAAAGCAACAAATCAAACATTGTGCAGACAAATGTTTTGGGAGAAGATTAGACTGTATACTTCTACGGTAACATCCGGAAAGACATCTCTGTCTCAGGAAACCTTGAGTCAGTACTCAACGTTGAACGCCATAGATCAGGAGTTGTGTATGTTCAACATGCCAAACAGACAGTGATTTTATTCATATTTACATTGTGTTCATTTACACACACACACACACACACACACACACACACACACACACACACACACACACACACACACACACACACTCACACACACTGGGGCAGGTGTGAGTGGCAGAAAGGTACTTTTCTGAGTGAGTGGCTCAGCTGTAATTGACAGGCTGTAGTAGAGTAGAGTTTGGGTGTGGATCGGGTCGGGTCGGGGAGTGGAGGAGGGAGCGGATTTCCCATCACCACCCTCTGCTGACAGGTGAGGAATCATCCTGTCAGAACGTTCTCCACCCCATATTCATGCCAACGCTGGACAGGGAAAATGGATTTTGAGGCTCTGAAAAAAGTGATTCTCAATGCTTAGCGATATAGCAGGATAGTACTGTATAATAGACAGCAATAGCCCAGCCTGGGGAAGCGCTGCATGTGTATTTATGCAGTCAGGTGGATGAAATGTGTAATTCCCTTACAAGTAGTGACTCTTCTACAGCAAGCTGCTCTCTTCAGCCCCTCTCCCACTCAACCTGTTGTGCCACTCGTTCACTCTCTCTTTTTACAACCTTAGCAGAATGGAATGCGGTATTATGCAAAGCAAAGGACAGAAAGAGAGAAGGAGGGCTTCATTTTCTCCATACTTTGGCACGTGTTCTGCACCACATGCTTATGTAATGTATGCATAGGGCGATCACAGGCTGCACATATCACAGGCTGCACATACACTGTACACACACACACACACACACACACACACACACGCACACACATAATCGTAATCACATTGCATAATTTCAGACATGGATTCAGCTCAGCCTGTTCAAACAGCAGTAGTGTGAAGCCATGATATCTGCATGTTGGCATTCAAGCTAATATATCCAGAAGCAGCATACTTACTCTATATAACTCCTCTGTGCTATCTCTATATGATGTTTCTAGAGTATTCTCAATCAAATCCTCAGCTATGGACATGGCTAACACTGCATCACACACATCATTCACCAGTGTTTGAATTTTAACTTCACAAATTACAGACGTAAACTTTTTATGTCAAATCTGACTCAGTGCCTGTGTGGTTGTGGTTTTGTGTGTGTGTGTCTGCGTATGTGTGTGTGTGTGTGTGTGTGTGTGCAGAGCTGGACTCCAGTGGCACCAATCACAGCTCTGCACCTGGCTGCTCCCCATCTCCCCTGCGGATTAGGCGGGCTCAGCAGCTCAACCTCTGGAGCTGCAGTAGGCCCCTCCTCCTCCTCCTCCTCCTCCTCCTCCTCCGGTCCAAACCCTCTCAGCGCTGCCTCATGATCAGGGCAGCCTTGCCTTCCCTGGCCGTGCTGAGAGTGGACACTCTGAGACTGGGATCTGACCCTAAGCCTGTGGGCCAGCCTGGCCAGGGGCTCCTAGGCTGGGCAGTGGAGCTGGAAGCCTGTGATAAGACTGCAGGTTAAAGAGTGGCCTCTCCCACCCTCCGTCTGCCTGAGATGGAAATGATGAAACTGATAAACTGTCAGCACTAAAATGTGTGGACTGCATCTGAATTCATCTCAATGGGAATTAAGGCTTACCAACAGTGTTCCATACTTTAGTGCACTAGCAGTAGCTCAGAGGCAAATAGAGAGCAGAAAAACAGACTCCCCACAACCCCGCCCCCCCCCCACCACACACACACACACACACAACTCCCATCTCTGCTGTGTGCTTTGGCTCCTCCAGACACAGAGGAATATATTCTGGATCATTCTTCCATGAAAGCAGACTCTCAGCGCTGGGAGTGGACCCAGTGTTAGGCTCCCATTCCCCTGCACACGCGGCGGGCGGGCGCATGGAGGTGCATACGGATGAGGTGCTGCTATAAAGGACAGCATTGTCAGTGGGACCTCCCCCATGGAAGAAATGACTAATTCAAAAGCTCATTAAAATAATTAGAGCCACATGATGCCTTTCCACTGTAATCGAGAGGCACTATTTCACCGTCAATCTTCTCCTGTGAGATTTACATTCAAATTCATTAGTAGATGAGTTGATGGCATAGCATAACGTAATCAACATAGCATAGCATTACTTCATGCATTCTCCTATGCTAGCTCATCATCTCCATTATTAAATAGGACAGAGAGAAGTTGTGTTACCACCTGTAGAATTGCATTTAATTTGCTTTACAACCCAAAACCTTTAGTCATTCTAGTTCATACATTTTGTGGAAGAACCTAGACAGAATCACCATAGTCTGAATTCTATTTTCAAAACAGTGGTGAGTTAAACAGCTGGTTAATCCAGATAATGGGATCATTTAATTTGAGAGCCACTGATCAACCCTGTAGTTCCATGCAGCTGTGAGTACTAGTGAAGCTGAGTTTAAGGCTTGTTTACAGGTAAACAGATATTTAAATTATGTGTGTTTATAGTGCACATATCAATACAATCCAACGTCTTGAATTATCTCCACTTGTGAGAGCATTTTCAAAAACATCTGCTTGAGCTGGCTGAAATGAATAACCATACCTAGTTACTGACTCCCACTGTGAGAGGCCTGCAACAAACTTCATACATTCAAAATAGGCCATTACACACATGCATGGTTTGGAATGTGCGTGTGTGTTTTTTTTTTTTTTTTCTTGTGGCATAAATATAAAATTCTTGCTTACTTGACCTTGACAATTGAAGATCAACTGTTCTTATGAAGAAATTTGTTCTTAAATGACACTTACGCAATTTTTAAGAAGATTTGTATTCACCAATACAGGTTTGTCAGTGGGACCTTAAGAACAAATTCTTAAGAAGATATTGGTGAATCAGGCCCAGTGTTGACACAAAAACATGTTTACATAGCTAATTGCATAAACGTATGAATATAGGCAAATGTCCAAGTGGCATGCTATTCTGTCACTAGTTTACCCACCAGATTGCTGTATATTGGGCATGGGCATGAGCATGGCTTGGTAGTTGGCCGTGCTCCTGGATGTAATGCCAGCAGCAGAGATCATGTGCAAATGATGCAGGCTGGCACTGACTGTGGACACAGGGTGTGAGTGTGGAGTGACCAATGAAATGGAGGAGATAGAGGAGGAGGAGGAAGAAGAGGAGGAGGACTGTGCAGTGCTAGAGCACTGGAAATGGACCTGGGCTGCATGGAGGGGTTCATCTCCTAGAGTGGATTGAGTGATGGCCGTCAATCAACCATGGGTTTCTCCCAAACTTTATTTGTGAAACAATATCACCTTTATACCTGCATAACAACTTAAACGGAAAACTCTTGAGATACTGCTCGGATGCTTTAGGTTCTAACAGTGGACACAGTGAGAACAATATACGTGTCGGATATGTCCATTACAAGTTTGTAAACTCTTAACTTGTTACTTTAGGATTGTCTAAATACAGCCAATGTGCTTTTAGAGTAGAACATATTGCCATACTATTCTTTAATCTACATTCAACTTCAGACATATGGCAAATAATATTTTAAAAAGTATTTACCATCAGAGCAGGGTTATAAAATGCTTGTCAGATTAATAAAGTGTTTTGAACAGTAAGTATTTTCAGAACCTGCAATTTTAGCACCAGTGGTCACACGTCTTGTCTTCAAGTTTAAAAGAAATACAGGGAAAAAAACAACCACATAAACACATACAGGAAGCCTGACACACACACACACACACACACACACACACACACAAACATGCAAAACTGGCACTCTGTCGATATCACATCAGATTTCAAGGTCACGGAGGGCCCCTCTTCCCCCTCTGTAATTTCAGCAGTGCTGGAATGCTTTGAGGTGGCAGTGCTGTGTGGCAGCCAAACCCCATGGGTCGGCCTGCAAACACGCTTGTGATTCAGAGCGCTGGCGCTGGAGGCCTGAGACAGGAGCCAAGCCCACAGCCATCAGGCCTCTGTACTCAACACTACTGATACACACACTCACTCTAGCGGCTAGGCTACGCTACAGCCATCAGGCCTCTGCACTCAGTACCACACATACACACACTCTCACTCTAGCGGCTAGGCTAGGCTACAGCCATCAGGTCTCTGCACTCAACACCACACATACACACACTCACACTAGCGGCTAGGCTACGCTACAGCCATCAGGCCTCTGCACTCAACACCACCCATACACACTCACACTAGTGGCTAGGCTAGGCTACAGCCATCAGGCCTCTGCACTCAACACCACCCATAAACACACTCACACTAACGGCTAGGCTACGCTACAGCCATCAGGCCACCACAGTCAGCACCACCCATACACACACTCACACTAGCGGCTAGGCTACACTACAGCTATCAGGCCACCACA